>NC_051175.1:38012647-38512761 GCF_013339725.1 Rhipicephalus microplus
CTGGAAGCAAAGCCGCCGCCACAGCACAGTGCTACTTAGCAGCGACGTCTCGTGACGTGTTCCTATAGGTTAGGTTACCCGCATAGCGCCTACAACATCTACACGCTAACTCAAAACACCGTGTCGTTTAAGGAGCCAGCGTTACCGCCAACATCCGAAGTTCAGGCGGGTGCGCATTGCTCTTCGATGCAGAAGGCTGTGTTATTGCGGTGGACATGTGGATAAACGACCAGAAATCCGATTCACCAACTTTTACGCGCCCCGTAGATAAGTCTCTTGCCAATGACTTTTTAAAGGTGCCAGGTCATCCCTGCTAAATTCAGCACCGTGCGTGTTGTTAGGTAATTTCAACTGTGTTTTTGACTCAATTAGAGATGTCCGAGTCCCTAGTCAAGGACAAAGCACATACCATTCTAAAGAGTTGCAGAAGATACGTAGAGAGGTGAAGCTGGTCGATGCATGGACAACGCTTCACGGGAACACCTTTGGAGCCACGCGCGTTCAGGGTACGTCTCAGAGCAGGATTGGTAGGGTCTATATCCCTAACGAGCTCGTTGCGAGTTTAGAGACATGCGATGTCATTTTTTAGCGCCTAGGCAACGCAAGCTCAGCGACCACATGCCAGTGCTGTTCACCTTGAACGCCCAGTTGGGAAGACATTACTTCAAGTTGTGGCGAATGGATTCATCAATTTTAAATGGCGAAGTTTCGGTGTCTGAAATGCGCATAAATATCTATGCGTCTTTAGAAGACATAACGCAAATTATGCCAACAGAAAGGGATCTCTTGAAGGCCAGATGGCGTGTGATTGCGCAGGAGGCCGGGAAAATGCGCCATCCACGTCTAACATCACAGATGAATGAAACATTGAGGCGTATTCAAATAGTTGAGCGCGCAGGTAATCTGACCGGCGCAATTCAAGAGTACATTGGCGGCAAAAAGGCTAAGTACGACCTGTTATTGAGGGCAAGGTCCGAGACTTTTAAACACGCAGAGGAACTGCACCTGCCTACGGATGAACTAGGTAACTTGGCACACGCACAGCATGTAGGAGTAAGGAAACACCAGCCCAGTCTTATCGGTGCAGCTCTGAAAGAGTTTGGGAGCATGGTCACAGATATCAAATCAATCGAGGAGGTCCTTAGGGCGAATTTTGAAAGGCTCTGCTCTGCAGATCATCGCTCCACAGACAGCAACCAGCATCAAAGAATCGCAGACTTTTGTGAAGGCTTGCCCTCGCTGAGTCCTGAGGCGTCTGATATGCTCTGCGCTGAGGCGACGAAAGATGAAGTTTGGCAAGCCTTGAGGAAAATTAACACTACCACGGCTCCAGGTCGAGACGGAATACTGACGGGGTTTTATATAACTTTCTTCGACCTCCTAGGTGACGCACTTACTGACATGGTTAACGGGTTCATTGTTGATGGGCAAAAGCCGAGGTCTTTCAGTGAGGGCCGTGTAGTCTGTCTTGCTGCTAAAGGAAGGCATGGATCCTGACGATCTGCGGTCATGGAGGCTTATTACCCTCCTCAACATGGACTACAAACTTGTAGCTACGATCCTTGGCTTGAGGCTAAAACCTTTTCTGCCCGATATAGTGTCACCCACACAAACGTTTGCAATGCCGGGTAAGTCAATTTTTCAAACACTTGCTCCGATAAGAGATTTGTTCTACTATGCCAACGCGAAAAACGTTACCGGTGCTTTCATGTCATTGGATCAAGCTAAGGTCTTTGACAGGGCCGAACATGACTACCGATACTGCATACTTAGAATGTGTGGTTTGCCTGAGCAGTACGTTCGCTGTATAAAGCTTCTATACACCAAAATGGCCAGCCGGACTTCTCATCAACAGCGTGGAGACAGCAAGCTTTCCAGTAACAAGAGGTGTTCGCCAGGGATGCCCACTCGCACCGGTGCTCTTTGTTCTTTCCATAGATCCTATCCTTAGGAAAGTGCCCTAATATTCAGGGCTTTCCAATGACAGGTCTGGAGTCAGTTAGCATCAGGGCTTATGCGGATGACATCTCTGTGTTCGTGCGAAACTAAGCCAGTTACCGCGCTTTGTTGGAGCTGCTGGAAGAGTATGCCAGTTTGTCGGGTGCTCTCCTCAATGCGGAGAAAAGCAAAGCCCTTCGTTTCGGTAGCTTCCGCGGCTCTTTCAATTCAATACCTGGATGCCGTAAAAGTCCTCGGGGTATACTTTCAAGACGGGGAGGTGGCCAAAAGAAATTGGGAGGACGCCGTACATCGAGCCACGCAGGTCTTCGCGTGTGCCACTGACTTCAATTTGTCACTTGACGCCAAAGTGACGGTGGTGAAAACCAAAGCATACGCATATGCTTTTTATATCGGGCACATTGCACTCATACCCAAATTTTTTGCGAGCCGCCTTGCGTCATTGGTTGGAGCCTTCCTTTGGGATGAGAAGACACCAAAAGTTCAACAAAAGTTCCTGAAGCTCCCAAAAAGTTGTGGAGGACTCAGTCTGCCAGATGTTGCGACATTCACAAAGGCAATTGCAGCTAAAACAGTTCACAAATTGTTTCAGGACAATAAATATCCTGGCCGTAGCTATTGCTATATTGAACCAGAACTCTTGGAGCCGCATTCACGTCGGAAAGGTACCGGGGACCTCAAGCAGAACACCCACATGCCTTTATAAGGTAGCAGAAGGCCTTAAGCGTTCGGTTGACGGCGACGCCACCGAAGAATACTTTGCAAAGCTCGCACCCGCACGCATTAGCAAAATGTTAATCAGTCGCTCGATTACTGACGAGGAAAAACAGAGATGGAGGCCCAGCAAGTGGAAGAAATGGTGGAACAACTACGTACCGGAAATAGAGAATTTCATTGGTTGCAGCGATGGGACGCCTTGCCCACTCGTCAGAGACTGTTAAAGTACGGCGTCGTTCCCAATGACCACTGCCCCAACTGCGGGAAAAAAGAAACGGTCCGCCACACGATTTGTGAATGCGTAGCGGCCAAAGGCGTGTGGCACGTCGTGCGTCGTCAATTCGGAGTGTCCATTCCTTCGAGCCAACAGCGCAGGAGGGGCTTATTTGAACAACTTGTACTGCACGTCACATTGTTCATCTTGTGGCGTCGCCGCTGTATGGCTGAAGCAAGGCGACGACCCCAACGAGCTGCATACCCAGCGTTACAGAAGATTAGAATGATCATTGTTCGGTACCTTACCGAACAGATTGAAACTCAAATTGAAGAAGCATTTATCAGAAGGTGGCATACACTTTTTTTTGAAGTTCGGAACGGGAATATTGTACTTCCTTTACTGCCGTTTCAACTCGGGGGAAAAAATTGCTTCT
The DNA here is from genome assembly GCF_013339725.1 of Rhipicephalus microplus. Classification (NCBI taxonomy): domain Eukaryota; kingdom Metazoa; phylum Arthropoda; class Arachnida; order Ixodida; family Ixodidae; genus Rhipicephalus; species Rhipicephalus microplus. The sequence goes on from NC_051175.1 coordinate 38,015,974, forward strand.
CGTCGCACGTAATATGTGAATCTGTTCCAAATTACTGCTTTTTTGCGTTTCTTTCCTCTTTGTTTTCTTGAGTGATTCGTGATCTGTGAGAATATTGGAAGTGCTGTGTGTTACATCCTGTCTATGTTCGCTTGTTTGTATAAGCCACTGAAGTTATTTTGTTACACCAGACAAATGTACTCACCTGAAATGTTGTTACCAGTTTGCAATAAACTTCCCTGTTTTGCTCCTAAAAATTGCTGGAGTAGCAATTCTTGCCCACGAGTGAAGCCGTGCCAACCGTAAGATGGCGGTTAGGGCAGCCATCCTACTAGAGCATATTGAACTGTTGGCGTTCCGCGATTGAGAACGAGCGTTTGCATCGCACGCCCAACGAAGTTAACGTGCCTACTTTTTCGAGACAGATGGTGTTCAATGTTCATCCTTGTGTTACTAGTTTTCTTAAGGAAGCCTGGAATACAAAGCAAACTTCATTGGAGTACAAATCACTGATACTAGTCTCTGTGAATAATTTCTTCGTAAAAACTGTCTCTTAATGTAAAATAACGTAGCTTTTAGACTAACAAATCAAGGCCACATGATATCTTAGTGGGCACCACCAGAAAATAGCATGTTTGTGAGATCTTTGGAGGGCAACAGCTGGCTTCAGTATCACTGGCAAAGCATCGCGGGAGCTTCCATTCCAGCAATCTTTTGAAACCTCCTTGGTAGGGCTAAAGTCCCTGAAAAAAAATGGCAGTTCCAACGGTCAGTTGGAATTCATGATATTCGAAGCACAAATGAGGAAGGTTTATATATTTGTTCGAAATCAGAACTATATTACGAGTCAAAGGTAAATTATGCCGTACATAACTTTCATTCATAACTATTAGGTTAGGACGCATCATTTACCTTCATCATCTATTCACGCCACCTGATACCTAATTTGGTATATGTGGAGCAGTATGTGTGTGGCGAAACAGCCGCCAGCGTGCTATGAGCATAGCTTGTAGTCATGGTTTACATGACACGAATATCATGATTATCATGTTCGGAAGTGTCATTTCCTTTAGCCACCTATTGAGGTCATGCAATACCAATTTGGTATATGTGAAGCTAGGTAAACGACCGCGAGTGCATAATGAGCGTGGCACAGGGTCGTGTTGTTACATGACATGCATTTCACGATTATCATGTTCGCACAATTCACATACATTCGTCATCCATTCACATCCAGTAGTACCAAGCTTGGAATATGTGAAGCTCGCCAGGCGGCGGGTAGAGCATCATAAAGGGCCCAATATAGCGTAACACTTTAACTTATAGTCTGACGCCAGACGCGACCAGCGTCTGTCGGCGCAGCCCGGTGCCAACTGGTGCGAAATGCGACATGCTGCATTTCGCACCAACCACGCTACCAAGAATGCACCACGTCTGCGTGGCTTCGTTACGAAGGGACGCGGGCCTGTGAGGCAGATTGGCGCCTGGCGTGGCATCGCCGGCATGACGTGACGAAACGAACGCTGGAGCACGCGCGCACCGGGTCACGTCTAAGTGTATTGGTGCCTTGAATGTGGCATGTACTTATGGTCTTACATAACATGCGTCTCGTAATGATATTGTTTGCACCAGTCACATACCTTCATCATCCATTCACGTGACGTAATACCCAATTCACCATATATAAAACTAGCGAAATGGCCCCGAGCACATTATGAGTGTGGCATGTAGTCATGTTACATGACACGCATGTCATGATTATCATGTTTAGACAACTTATTTACGTATGCCGTTCATTCGCGTTACGTAATACTGAATTTTGGTACATGTGAAGCTAGCAAGAAGGCCGCGAGCGAATCATGAGCGTAGCATGTAGTCATGTTGGTAAATGACACGCATTATATGATTATCATGCTTGCACCAGTCACATCCCTTTGTCGTCCATTCACGTCCCTTAATACCAAGTTTTGTGTACGTGAACCTAGCGAAACGGCGGCGAGGGCATGATGAGTGTGGCTTGCAGTCATAATGCCACATGACACGCATATCATGATTATCATTGTTGCACCAGTCACATACAATCGTCAGCCAATCGCATCACGTAACGCCGAATTTTGTATATATGAAGCTAGCGAGACGGCTGCATGTGCATCATGAGCGTCGCGTGTAGTCATGACTCATGAGTTACATGACATGCATGTCATGATTTCAATTATAGGGACTGTCGCGTGTGTTCGCCATGCAATCATGTCATACCATACCAGTTTTGCAACATGTCACGTGAAGGAGACCACCGCAAGAACAACAAGAGCATCAAAAGCAAATCATGACTTCATGACATACCTGTCTTGATTTCCACGTTATGACTAGTCAACTATGCTCGTCATACAGGCATGTTAGGCCATACCAAGTTTGGTATCGATACCATTATCCAAACGGTCGGGAGAGCTAAATGTCGTAAGCGGCTAGAAACATAGATACGCTCAAAATCGCAGAAGTTCGCTAAGAAATGCTTCGCATTTAAAAAAAGTGGCAGCATATCCACGGAGTGAATGATGGAGAGTGGGGCGAAGCATCCGTCCGTCCATGCGTCCGTCTGTGTGACCATCCTTGCGCCCATTCACCCGTCCGTGCGTGCGTCTGTTCGTGCGTCCACACATCCATCTGTGCGCCCGTCCCTGCGTTCGTCCATGCGTCCTTTCATGCGTCCCTCCGTCCGTGCAGCCATCCATGATTCCGTCCATGCATTGGTCTGTGTGTCCGTTCATCCATCTATTCAACACTTCTGGTGCCACCATCTCGCATCTTTTCATCATATGGATGGATGGATGGATATGGCTGTACCCTTTAGATCGGGCGGTGGCTAGCGCCACCAAGCCGTAATACCTAATGAACCAAAAACTATATTTATTTTTTTTCCTTAAAAAGTGAGTTTGAGGATTCGTACTTTGCAGTGAAGAGTTTAATTTTCACTCGTGCCTTGACTTTAGCCACCAATCAGATAACCTCCTTCTAGTTAAGTCTACCCGCTTAAAGTTTATTTTGCCCTCCCGGTCCCTAAACCCCAGTGCTTTGAAAAACTCTGCGCCATCATCCTGAACTATAGAGTGAAGCCCTTTACAGAACATTATCAAGTGTTCGGCAGTTTCTTCTTCCTCTCCACACGCACTGCATACTGTGTCTACCCCTTCGTATTTGGCCCGGTATGTCTTGGTTCGCAGTACTCCTGTCCTGGCCTCAAACAGTTGAGAACTACCCCGAGTATTATCATAGATCCTTTCCTTGGCAATTTCCTGCTTGAAAGTTCGATAGATCTCTAGTGCGGACTTCTTAATCATGCCCATTCTCCACATGTCAGTCTCCGTTTCCTTCACTTTCTCCTTAAGTGATAGTTCTTTTTGGTTTGGCCAACTGCTGTTTTCTAAGTATTTACCAGTCATCTTCCTGGTTCGCTTCCTCCATTTTGTATCGACATTCTTCATGTACAAGTAGCTGAAAACCTTCCTAGCCCAACGCTCCTCCTTCATTTCTCTCAATCGCTTCTCAAATTTTATCTTGCTGCTAGCTTCCCTGCCCTCAAATGATGTCCATCCCATATCACCTTGTACTCCCTGATTTGTTGTATTCCCGTGAGCTCCTAAAGCAAGCCTACCTATTCCACGTTGCTTAATTTCTAATCTTGCTTGAACTTCTGATCTCATGCACAAGACCGCATTGCTGAACGTCAGCCCAGGAACCATGACCCCTTTCCATATTCCTCTCACATCATACCTATTGTAATTCCACAGTGCCCTATTTTTCATGACTGCTGCATTCCTGTTACCTTTAGTCGTCACGTATATTTCGTGTTCCCTCAGATACTCGGTCCCATTGCTTATCCATACGCCCAGATATTTGTATTTATCTGTTATCTCTAGCGTGACCTCCTGTATTCTAAGCTCACTACCTTCGTTGTCATTGAAAATCATGACTGCTGATTTTTCCTTACTGAATCTAAAATCTAACCTATCTCCCTCATTACCGCAGATGTCCATCAATCTCTGCAAATCTTCCTTGTTGTTGGCCATTAGCACTATATCATCTGCGTACATTAATGCTGGTAGTGCCTGATCAATAAGTTTTCCTTGTTTGACTAAAGAGAGCTTGAAGCCCATTCCACTTCCCTCTAATTTTGCCTCTAATCCTTGTAGGTACATCATGAATAATAAGGGTGACAGGGGGCACCCCTGCCTAAGCCCCCGTTTTACCTCTGCAGGCTTGGATACCTGTTTTTCCCACTTTATAACTACCTTGTTACCTTTATAGATACCCTTTAAAAGATTAGTGACTATATGTTCCACGCCTAGTGTGTCCAGTATTCCCCACAATTCCTTTTGAACCGCGCTATCGTACGCTCCCTTGATATCCAAAAATGCAAGCCACAGGGGCCTGTGTTCCTCTTCTGCTATTTCGATGCACTGCGTCAGTGAGAACAGATTGTCTTCCAACCTCCTGTGTTTCCGAAACCCATTCTGCAGTTCCCCCAGCACCCCCTCATCCTCTATCCACGCCTGCAGTCTTTCCTTCATAATCTGCATCGCCAGCCTGTAGACCACTGATGTCACTGTTATAGGACGGTAGTTGTTTATGTCAGCTTTGTCCCGCTTTCCTTTATAGATCATGCTCAGCCTGCTAAGTTTCCATCCATCGGGAACTTCACCATCGATTATTATTGTGCTCACTGCCTTTCTCAAAGCCTGCTTAGACTTCGGACCTAATGTCTTTATCAGCCTAATTGGACTGCCATCTGGGCCTGTTGATGTACTACTAGGAACCCTTTTCTCAGCCCTTTCCCACTCTTGTTGTGAACATGGAGCCATTGCACCACTTGATTCGTCCTTGTCTATTGTGGTGCATAAAGTACTTCTTTGTTGAAATTTTTTTGTCACCCTTGTTCCTATATATTCAATAGCTTCGTCCCCTTCTAGCCTAGCACCTTGGGCTGTAGTTATAAAACTCTGCTCTAGGCTCGCCTCATTTCTTAGGGAGTTTAGGTGGTTCCGAAATTTGGCAGCTGCCTTTCTATCTTTTTTAAGTACTTCTGCCAGCCACTGAGCTCCCTTCCTTCTAATCTTTTCATTGATCAGAAGGTATGAATTCCTTCTACAGCTTAGAAAGGTAGCCCATTTTCTTTCAACATCATCTGTTGGTTCACCCCGCTGCTTAGCATGTCTGTGTTCTCTAGAGGCTTCCTGACGTTTTGCTTTGGCTCTCTTAACTTCCTCAACCCACCAACTTTTGGGTTTGTGTCTTCTTTTCCGGGGTGACTTGTCACGCGTCTTAGCAAGCTCTAGCTCAAAGAGTCTAATTAGATTCGTGTATGTCTACACTGTCTTATTATCCTCCGTGATTACTTTCTCAATTTGTTTAGTGGCTATTTCAATTTGCCTTTCTGGATAAAAATTTTCCTGTAGTTGCTCATCTTGTCTCCTTCCCACTCTCACTGCTCTTCCAAAACTTAGCTTGATACGTTTGTGATCGCTACCCAGACTTCTTGAGCCACCTTCATCTATGTGCATTCCCCTGAGCTTATCATACATCCTATGTGACATCAGTGCATAATCTATCGTCGACTGAAGCCTTCCTACCTCCCATGTTATTTGCCCTTCACACTTCTCGGTACTGTTTCAAATGATCAAATGAAGCCTTTCACACATATGCATGATCATTTTGCCTGTCGGGTCGGTATACTCATCTATATCTTCTATGTGCGCATTCATGTCTCCTAGTATAATTATCTCGCACTCTCTTCCTAACTCCTGAATGTCCTTTGATATACACTCTACCCTTGCCTGGTTTTCTCTCTGGCCTTTGCTGCCGTCCACAAGTACACGAAACCAAGGAGTGTCATTTGACCTGCCACTTTCCCTTTTAGCCATAAATGTTCCTTGCACTCCTGCTTGACCCTTTGCCAGTCTGTACTTTTATGAATGAATGCCCCAATACCACCCCCTTTCTGCTGCCTTCTGTACTATTACAATAATCCCACGCGTAGTCCGGATTGTTCGGAGGTTGTTCCATGTCCCTGAGATGTGTTTCTACAAAACCGTATACCATCGGCCTCTCTTCCCTTAGCTCTTCTTTTATCTCTTCCCACTTCAGCCTGTTCCTACCACCCTGCATGTTAATATACCCTATGTCTGAATTGGCTCGGCGCTCGTGGCTACGTCTATTAATGCCCCGGACTCTACCTATCTTAGATATTGGTGCCACTTTGGAATCGTATCTGTCCATACCACCTGTCGAAGAGTCTCCCTGGTTGTTTTCCTCGTTACTAGCTATGCTACACCCCGAAGGGCTCGCTTGCCTTTCAAAAAAGCTACTGCGCGTCCTGCAAGTCGCCAACCCACCTCGTGACCTAGCCGCCCATCGAAGTGAATTCGGTCTCGTTGAAATGCCCCCCCACCTATGCACCTTTTTGTATATTTCCACCACCTCAAAGCCTTTCTCTCGACTCATCCGCCATATCTCTTGGTTTGCGTTGACCACCGCTCTTTGCAGGTTGCTATCACGCACCGGTACCTCCGGTATCGTGCATATCACTACCTGTACTTTAGGAGAAGTGGCGCGCATGTCATCGACGCCTTTCGCCAGTGTGGCTGCTAGTCCTGCTGCATCTTCGTTTAGGACATCGTTTAAACCGCCTGAAATTATCACGAGGTTTCGTCTATCAGCTGTCGTTTTGAGCTTTGCGCTCGCTTGCCTCATGACTGCTTCCAGCTTGCGTCCTGGGAGCGCCCCTACTGCAATCCTCTTGTCACCTCTTACCCTCTCTTTGATGGCTTCTGTGCATCGATTTAAATTCGAGTCCCCGGTGATTATCACATGCTGTGACTTTTCAGCAGGAGCGTTCTGCACCTCGGGGCTACTTGCACCTGTGACGCCGGCTGCTTTGTTCCCTCCCTGCCCCACCACTACCTCGCTGAAGCTGGGTCTTGCGACAGTTGAACCGGCTAAACCTGTTTTTTCCAAACTTGCTTGCTTTTCCTTCTCCACCGTTCTGGTTGCCGGTTCCCTACTGTTCTCTCGGTAGGTCCCTTCTTTGTTCAGCTTCGCTAGCGCTTCCTCGGCGGACTTCAGTCTTTCTCCCATTGCCCTCGTTTTCTCTTGCTCTGTCGCCAACGCAGTCTCGAGCTCGGCGATTCTCATCAGCAGTTCACTCTGGGCAACCATCATTTTCTCCATTTTTTCCTCGACCTCACATTGCCTACACTTCGCGTCAGCCTCTTCTCCATCCGCTTCTACGCTTGGGTCCACTTTCAAACCCACTCCACATCCTGAACACTTTACAGTCTTTTTAACCATGCCTTTCTGACACCAATTGTCCCTATACTCGGTAATTACTAAGCTTGAGCCCTGCACTACGAAAAAAAAGAAAGTCTAAGCTCCACTACCAAACTTTGCGTGTTCAATGTACGCGCACCTCCCCCAGAAGGTGGCAAAAGAAAAAAAACAACAAAAAAATTCAAACACACACACCCGCACTAACTAATAAATACCTGGTGACTGGCCCCCGAAAAAGCCGTACCATAAAATAAGTGCTACGAAGATTTCAACCGCTGCCTTATAATTATAAAGACAAGCTCAAAACATGCAAGAACACTTATCTGCGCAGTCGATCCGGAGCGCTCAAAAAACACGTCCATCCACCTTGACAGCCCGAACTGACCTATACCCGATATACTGATATATACCTGATATAAAACAGCGCCATCCAGCGGACATTCCAAGGACTAAACGAGAGGTGGCACACGCACACTTTCTTACGGCTTGCGCTTCGTGTCTACTTCCCACCTTTAACCACCTCGATCGACTTCATGGTATATACTAGTTCACTGTATTCATGGCACTGTGGTCCAACGCTTGCTAAACCTTTCTAAAACGAAGAAGGTTACGCCGGCGAGTATAACGTAGCAACCCTTTCTTGTTAGATGTTACTCATTGTGGCTGCTAATGGGGAATGAGAGACAGGAGAATTCAGCTTTTACTTTCTTACGGCTTCCGCTTTGTACCTACTTACCACTTTCAACCACCTTAAGATCATGGCATATACTACGTCACTGTATTCATGGTACTGCAGCTCAACGCACGCAAAACCTTTTTTTAAATTAAGGAGGTTACGCCCAGCGAGTATAACGTAGCAACCCTTTCTTGTTAGATAGTGCTCAATGTAAATGCCAATGTCTGCTAATTGGGAATGAGAGACAGGCGAATCCGGCTTTCAGTTACCGTGCACGCTACGGATTTTTTGTTGCTCAACAACGTACAGGAGAAGTTTCCCACCAGCACCACCTTGCAGGTCATAACGTAAGACTGGTAACACACTACGACTATTACGACTACGATTACGAGGAACAAACGAGTGCCGTTATAAAGAGCTTCGCCCCTAAATAAAAATGTAGCGTCAACCGCACCCCTTCACCTCTACCTCCTCTCCCAGCAAACACAGCAGTGCCTCTAGAGTGTCCACCAGGAAACTACGATTTCGAAGCACGTGGGCGTTCTGGATGTGCTAGACGCTTGTGCAGCTGGGACACTGCTGCGCCGTGTATTCATCGAGCGGCTGTACCTCGGGCATGCTGGAAGGGTACGCCTGTGACGTCGGTTCGTAGAGCGCGCTCGCTCGCGAAAGCGGACAAATATAGATGGCGTTTACAAACCTTTACAAAAGCTATAAGCCCGATGGGAGAGGAGCCAGCACATTGATAGGAATGGCGCTACTTTAGTTTTCGTTTGGGGGAAGGGGGGACTTCAGGTAGTGCTGCCAGGATCCCACGTGCTTCCAAGCGCATTCCCCAGAAACGCGACAGACGTGTGCCCCTTTTCTTTATCATTCGTCTGCCAGATTTGTTCCTTCATGCTCCTTCTTTGTGGCCGGAAGCAAAGCCGCTGCAAAGTCACAGGGCTGCTTAAGCAATGAGGTGATAGTGACGCGTTCCTATAGGTTATGTAACCAGCATAGCACCTAGAACGGCGACACGCTATCTCAAAATACCGTATCGCTTACTGAGTCAGCGTGACTGCCAACGTTGTGATAACGAAGAATGCAAAACGCCACCCTACGCATTGGCACACAACTGAAGAAAAAATTACTTGATGTTAGTTCCGTCGTGAGACACTGCATTAACGGCTCTCTTCTCTATGACCACAAACAGAGGTGAAGACTGGGTAATTGGCGAGAGCAGGAAAGTGCTAGAGGAGAGGGTGATGAACAGCTAGACCATGCGCATATGACGGGCATTGATAAATACAGGCATCGCTGACAGTCCTTACGGTGATTCGGCTGCTGACCTGAATGGCGCGGGTACTATCATGGCTGTGGCTGTCGCATTTTAATGCAAACATAATGTTAGAGGCTCCTGTTCTTTGCGATTTCATTGCACGTTGAAGAATTATCCGCAATCCCCTAAAGCATCCCTTGTTGCCCACGAGTCGCTTTGGGACAGTGAACCCCGCATACAAACTTATATACCTGTACCAGCCGACCTCCCCCAGATAACAATTACGTCACACCATGTGACCGTAGTTTATTATCAGCACCCATTTAATCGGCTACAACGTGAAGCAGGGAGTATTAGTTGCTGCTGTCTGCTGTCTGGCCTGGAAGTTATTCCGTGTTACTGGGCCTGGCCATTCCCTTTTGCACAAAGCAGTGGCACTGGCCCAGCGCCATACCTGATTACTGGACCAGTGTCTAGTGTGGCGCTGACACTGGGACAGTGCCACATTGCACGCGGCACGCTGGCGCTGCACACTAGGACATTCATTATCGGCAAAAATCTGGCTTTTAAGTTGTGTTTAGAATTTGTGGTCATGCGCACATCGTAATTGCGGCTGAAACACGCACGCAGTGAAAAAAGAAAAAAATGAAAAAAATAGTGAGCCGGAGTCGAACCTATGTCTTAACACATCACGTACTGTGTGCCACGCACGCTGCCCACTACTCCACGCCTGAACCTCGGGAACGCGTTTATTTTTATTTATTTCAAAAGTAATTCAGGTATTCAATATATTGTACTTATTTACATACGCAGTGTTTCGTCTCTTCGCGCTCGCGCCAAACTTGCGATTGTTAGGTCATTCTTTGCGGGTCGCCTTAGATCAGATCCATCTGGCACGTTTTGCCGCAAAGCTTGTTAGCGTAGCTGCAGATGTGTTACGGCAATTGTAGTGACTCGCTATGCGGTTAGTCCTACCTATGTATAAAACAGCGTTCATCTGAACTGCTCGCTGAGCACTGTAGATTTCGCTCCTCGATAGTTTGGAAGTCTTTTCTGTCCTCCTCGTTTAGGTTCTGAGAATGACAGTTGCAGCCATTCACTCTAGCCGAAACGACCACTAGGCTTAGGGCCGTAGTTCTTGTGTCACGGTTGCTGTGAAGATCGTAGATATTCAGTTAAAAAGAGGCTAATAATCGTTACAATGTATTTTTGATGATAACTGACCCATGAATGGTCATAATTTCACCTTCGATTACACAAATAGGAAGCTAAAAACACCAAGATCGGGCATTGCAGAGGATAACTGCTGCCGGGTGACATGCTGCTTTCTGCGGTACGAGCGGCAACAACTCACTGATAGAGTATGTTCGTCTTGATTATCAGACTGATGCTACTGTCATTTTGGGGTCCGAATTCTCAGTTATATTGATGGCGGTGATTAAATACATTGGCGAAACTCAATCAAACTTCAAGAAAAGCGCACCCGCGCCAAGGGGGTCATACATTAGTGGGCTGGAAATTTTTTTCCCTATATTCTTGCATGCTCCTCGTTTGCCCCTCACCTTCAGAAGCAAGCATGGGTAAAACACGACGCATAAGTTGTTATAACGTCCGAATACAATTTCCGCACAATTGTTACTACTATAAAATCATCACTGTCTCTCCCCTCTCTGGATCTTAGACGAAAAAAAGCACGCCTTTGTTTATTTCACAAACTGTATTTCAATTATTCTTACTTACATGGCTCCCTGCTTTTCCGACTAATTCGAACTTTACGCCGTCTCTTCAATTCTTTGAGTGTCCAAAATTAAAATGGTTCAACCAACGCTTTTAACAAATCTTTCCTCCCGTTAACAATTGCGGATTGGAATCGGCTTCCAAATGCAATAGCCAACGCACGAAATACTGTGAAGTTTAAAACCTTACTACAAACTCATTTTACAAACGCACCATCGTAATTTCTGTGTAGACAGTTGCCTTTCTCTCATTTTTTCATCATGCTATTAGTTGTATAACGAGTTCTGTTTTTATTATTGGCCTGTAATTCCAATTCTTGAATTTTAAGCTACTTTATATTCTCGGTCTGGAATTGCCTTTGTGTATCCTTGTTCGACCACCACCTTATAAAATACCCGTCAGGGGCCCTTAAGGCAACATAAATGATGATGATGATGATAAGTTCGGTGCTCCCTGCCCCCTTGCAGGAACAAAGTTGTCGTTTGTCCCCCCCACCTAGCAAAATCCTGGCAGCGCCTCTGACCCGCGCGATCAACATATGAATGCTATATCGTACTCGCCTTCATTGCCTATGAAAACTGAAGCTATGTGTGGCAAATAGATGAGAATACCATCATATTCGGTGAATTTTACGCTCGACATGACGCGATTCAATACGAAGTCTTACAGAAATTGCGCCGACAGCGCCTAGTTTCTGCCAATGTGCCGCTAAGAATATCAGTGTGCATTAGCCACTGTACAGCGTCAGCAGTGCCTCCAGCGCGCTTTAAGACACTGGCCACGCTGTACAGTGTGTTTCAGTGCCTCCCAGCGCACTTTAAGACACTGGGCTACGCTATACAGTGTGGTACAGTGCGTTTTAGCGCTCTGAGCGGCACTGGCCACGCTGTACCGTGTGTTCCAGTGCCCCTCAGCGTGCTGTAGTACACTGGAACACGCTGTATAGTGTTTCAAGCGTCACCCAGTGCGCTGAAACGCACTGGGGGATACTGGAAACGCTGTTTTTTGATAAAGCTGTGTCTGTGCTCAAAAGTAATATTTCTGCACTGCTTATTTTTTATTACTAAATGAACATGGCTTACATGTTCTGAATAGAAGGTGGCAAGATGGCACTATGGTTATGTAAACCAGGTTATGCTACTTATACGTTCCACCAAATCTGTAAGGCCGCTCTACGCATCAGAAAGGGTAGGATAGCCATCGCAGATAATATTGAGTATCCCGTGGTTAACTAATGAGAGAACAGAGATGGCGCCCGGAGCCTACAATTGCAACACTGTAAGGCAACTTACTATAGTAATAGACAAACATTTTGGCAAGATTTGTGAGGCAATCAAATGAATCAGAGAGGTAATTTCTTGATTACATCAAAAAAGCATTCTCCCAGAGCGCCTTCACGATTAACTAACAGGTAACACAATGCCATGTATTAGCGACATATCAAATGACACGCGAACTCATGACATTAGCAGTCTTGTTTCGAGAAATAAACAATTCGGCAAAGCTTCAAATACAATGAACGCTCGTTTTTCGACCCTAATTTATTCGTAAATTTGTGTAATATTTTGGGCACGTTCTCCAGCCTGCGCCCCCATGCACATTGTATATTTACATCATACTCTCGTTATTTCTGTCATTTTTGCCGCCTACTCATCTAATTAGGTTGATTCTGGTAGCGCACCCATGGGGAATAGCGGCAAATGTGCGCTTGAAAACAGGCGAAACGACGTTAGCGGCCCTCCAAAACGAGGTGGCACAGCACGCGTTGCCATCGTCAGCATCGTGAGCCATACACTATCAGGAAAGACGGAGCGCTGCATGCTTTCTTGCGTTTACCCTCGAATGCGGCACCTCGTTGGCTGCAGGCGCTCAAAAAGTCGTGGCTGCACACATATATTGAGCTTCCGCTGAGTGCAATCTCCGATATATCGAACGCTGCTCCAGGCCGAAGCCTAGAAAGTGCATTTATTCTGACTAAGATTGATCAAGTTTCGGCCTGTTTCTAACAAGTTTCGATCCCTCCTCGGTTGCAAGTGACACAAAGGTGGTGTATTTCAGTGGTTGCGCAGCACTTTTTGTGAGTGCATCAGCACGTGATGCATGATATTGTTACGTGATTTCGGCTGACTGAAAGAGGGCATAGTGGGGCATACCCAAGAAAGGTGCCTCAGACTGAGAGTGAAGAAGTAGACGTTGTCGGTGAGCTGCGTTGTGGCTGCGGACTGACAACTGTTACTTCCCACGTAACATTTTGGTGGAGGTGCTGGGTACTCTTCTGACAACGGAGCTACGCAGTGGACGCCTCCTTAAGTCTGCTACCATGGCTCCGGGTGAGGATACGGCTTCGCTACCTACCTCAGCAACGACGGCAACCCGGTACGTCGCCCTAACGCAACCCCGTGATCCCGGCACCTTTACTGGAGAGGACAACGCGAATGTGGACAAGTGGCTTAGCATGTACGGGCGCGTCAGCAAGCAAAATGGCTGGGACCCAACCATTATGCTTGCGAATGTCATTTTCTATCTTGACAAGACCCCTCGCATCTGGTTTGAGACCCACGAGCACGAAATCACAAGCTGGGAAATGTTTAAACAACAGCTCCGCGACCTCTTTGGCAACCCGTTTGGTCAACAACTTGATGCCCGAAAGCAATTGGCTGTACGTACACAGACGTCCACCGAGCCCTACTTGACTTATATTCAAGAACGTCTTAGCGTTGTGTCAAAGGGCCGATCCCAACATGACTGAGGCCGACAAGATTTTGCACGTTTTAAAAGCAGTCGCCGACGATGCGTTCAGCCTGCTTGTATTTACCAACTTAAGGACCATCGACGCCGCGATCAAAGAGTGCTGCCGTCATGAGCAGGCGAAGAGTCGACGCATTTTGCAGCAGTTTCAGCGCCTACCCAACACCGCGGCAATGTCGTCTTGCGAAGCCACTCCTTGTCATCCGTCTACAACGGAAGACGTGACGCGCATCATCCGATGTGAACTCGAGGCCGCTTACCCGGCTGCCAAAAAACCGACGTTGCCCGACGCCTCAACGATAGCTTTCGCCTTGATCCAGGCTGTTGTCCACCAGGAATTCGCTAACCTTGGTATTCTGTTCACTGCACCCAGCCTGGATAATACTGGTCCCTCGATAGCTTCTGTGGACATGAGACGTCGCCGTCCGTACTCTATTCGAACCAGGAACTCGTCAGAATGGCGAACAGCTGATGATAAGCCAATCTGCTTCCGCTGTGGTCGCGCAGGACACATCGCTCTTTACTGCCGCAGCCAATGGCCATCTAAGTCTTCTGGCTCGTACCCCGCTTACAGTAACTCATTCCGTCCACCAAACCACCGTTATTCGACCCGCACCGAGTCTACAGCATTCACTGCCCCTGAGGACTACGGCCACCCTGTCCCGTCGTCGCCACCGCCTCAAAGCCGCCCTTCTCGTTCAAATACGCGTCGCCGCTCTCCCTTGCCATCGTTTAACCGCCGCATGTCCCCGGAAAACTAGGCTGCGCAGCTTCTGGAGGTTGAGCTGCCCTGTCGACCTTACACAAAAATCCTCTGTTGCCCTTACGTTTGAACCGGAACACCCTAGAAGTATATGTTGATGGCACACCTGTTGAAGCTTTGATATATACGGGTGCTCACGTCTGTATTATGAGTTCGCGTTTTCGTCGTCGCATGAAGAAGGTCCTCACGCCCCCCTTGACCAGTGTCGTCCAAGTTGCAGATGATGCAACAGTCCCTGTCGTCGGTATGTGCACAGCTCAACTTACCGTAGCCGGTCATAAAGTGGTCGTCATTTTACCATGCTTGCAACATGTCCCCACGACCTCATACTAGGCCTCGATTTTCTCGCCACCAATTCTGCTCTGATTGATTGCTCCGCTGGTGTGCTCCGCCTTGAACTGCCACAAATCAGTGCCACCCCGTACCAACCTACATGCCGATTACAATGCAGCGACTTTGTTCGCCTGCCCTCCAAAACTGTGACGTACGTCGATTTTCTGTGCTCACCAGCTGTCCCGACGGTGACTATTACGCTACGCCTCTCACCGACGTACTTCTTGCGCACAATGTTGCAGTGCCCTATACGGTGCTCAGCATCACAGATAACAAAACCTGTCTACCTCTTGTCAATTTCGGCTACATGAATCATGTGCTTCCACAAGGCATTTCTGTGGCCAACCTGTGTCCGTTGCTCGATTCACAAATTGAAGTGCTTGCCTTAGACACACTTGTTTCACCGCAGCGCACATCACTCGCAACACATTCGGGCGGCCGTCAAATTGTAGACATGATCGCCACTGATCTTCCGCCTCCGCAAGTTCAAGCCCTACAACATCTTCTCGAGGCCTACCAGGATATTTTCGATTTTAGCGACCGACCTCTTGGGCAGACGTCTTTTGTCCAGCATCGCATACACACAGGTGATGCCAACCCTGTTCACCGCCGTCCCTACAGAGTGTCTCCTTTTGAGCGGAGCATAATTCAGAAGGAGGTGAACAAGATGCTAGCGAAAGACATTATTGAACCATCCTCCAATCCCTGGGCATCCCCGGTGGTATTTGTTAAAAAGAAGGACAGATCGTGGCGATTTTGTGTGGACTATCGCCACCTTAACAACATCACCAAGAAAGACGCATACCCTCTGCCCCGCATCGACGACGCCCTTGATTGCCTCCATGGTGCCGCCTACATTTCTTCCATCGATCTTCGTTCTGGTTATTGGCAGATTGCCATAGACCCCATAGACCGAGAGAAGACGGCTTTTGTAACACCCGATGGCCTCTACCAATTCAAAGTCATGCCTTTCGGCTTATGTAATTCCCCCGCCACCTTTGAACGATGATGAACTCTCTGCTCCATGGATTCAAGTGGTCTACGTGTCTTTATCTGGATGACGTGATTGTGTTTGCTCCAACATTTGAACCTCACCTTGAGAGACTGTCGAAAATTCTTGATGTATTCCGTCTCGCCGGCCTTCAGCTGAATTCATCCAAGTGCCGGTTTGGTCGCCGTCGCATTACAATACTTGGACATATTGTTGGCGCTTACGGTGTACAGCCTGACCCAGAAAAAGTTCGAGCTGTGAAGGACTTTCCTGTGCCAAAAACCGCCAAAGATGTCCGCAGCTTTGTGGGGCTCTGCTCCTATTTTTGGCGGTTCATCAAGAACTTCGCGGAAATCGCTTGGCCCCTAACAGATTTACTCAAACCAGATAAGACGTTTACCTAGGGTCCTCGCAAGCAGCAGCATTTTCCGACCTGACCACTTCGCTCACTTCTTCTCCTGTGCGGGCTCACTTCGACCCTACGGCACCGACCAAAGTCCGCACCGATGCCAGCGGTTACGGAATAGGCGCTGTGTTGACTCAGCGATAACGTGGGCAGCATCGCGTGATAGCTTATGCCAGCAGGCTGCTGTCCCCCTCGGAGCGTACTTATTCCATCAGAGAGCGCGAATGCCTAGCGCTGGTGTGGGCAGTCGCGAAATTTAGCCCTTACTTATACGGCCGACCATTTATAGTTCTCACCGACCACCACGCTCGCTTCTGGCTCACCTCCCTCAAAGTGGGAGGTGAGCCTCAAAGGCTCACCTCCCACAGGTCGTCTCGCCCGCTAGGCACTCTGCCTCCAGGAGTATTCTTGCACTGTAGTGTATAAATCAGGAAAACTGCACAAAGATGTGGATTGTCTGTCACGCTACCCCGTGGCCGACTGCGATCCTACGAGTACTGATTCTGTGGGCTGCGTCCTTTCATCTCCCAGCTGCTTCATCTCGGGGACGAGCAGTGTCGCGATCCGGATATCAGCCGCCTAATACAACAGCTCGAATCTTCACCACAAGACGCTTCTGTTCGCATGTTTACCTTAAAGGACCGCACCTTATATCGGCGTAATTTATCGCCTCAATGGTCACGACCTACTTCCGGTCATAACAAAGCACCTGCGTTACACAGTCCTACGCGAGCTCTATGACGCGCCAACCGCGGGTCACCTTGGTGTCTTTCGCACATATGACCGTGTCCGCCGCCGCTTCTACTGGCCTTACCTTTCACGCTATGTACGTCGCTATGTCATTGCTTGTGAAATTTGCCAGCGTCGCAAAAAGCCGTCGGGACTTCTTCTGGATATCTTCAGCCCATCGACATCCCATCGGAGCCTTTCTTCCGTGTTGGTTTGGACCTTCTCGGTCCCTTCCCAACATCCGCCTCCGGAAACAAGTGGACCGCGGTGGCTACGGATTACGCGACCCGTTATGCAGTTACGCGAGCCATGCCAACAAGCTGCGCTACAGACGTCGCTGATTTTCTACTACGCGATCTCATTTTAGTGCATAGAGCCCCTCGTCAACTGCTGACAGACCGAGGCCGTACGCTCCTTTCGAAAGTGGTTGACGATATCCTGCGTTCCTACTCTACCCAACATAAGCTCACGACATCGTACTATCCCCAGACAAACGAGCTTACAGAACTTTTAAACCGCACCCTGACAGACATGCTATCAAAATACGTCTCGGCTGATCATCGTGATTGAGACCTTGCACTACGCTACGTGACGTTCGCATACAATTCCTCCCGGCATGACACTGCTGGGTACTCGCCATTTTACCTTCTGTTTGGATGCCAACCAACATTGCCGTTAGATACCTTCCTGCCAGCCGCTGCGCAGTCTACTTCTGACTATGCACGCGACGCTATTACCCGAGCTGACCACGCTCGTCAGCTTGCCCGCAGCAGATTAATGGCGTCCCAAGACTCGCAGAAGAATCGTTACGACGAGCGGCATCGCGACGAACCCTTTCCAACAGGTTCTCTCGTTCTTCTTTGGTCCCCTACGCGACATGCAGGCTTTTCAGGAAAACTTCTCTCTCGTTTCACGGGCCCATACCGCGTGCTTAGACGAGTGACCGACACTACATATGAAATTGTCCCTGAAAATCCATCAACCTCTTCCGCTCTGCTGTCAAGGGACATAGTCCACGTATCAAGGCTCCAGCGTTACCACACTGCTCCTGCTGTGGCCCCATAAACTCGCCGGGTCGGCGCTTTTGCCGCTGGGGGTCGTGTTACGTGATTTCGGCTGACTGAAAGAGGGCATAGTGGGGCATACCCAAGAAAGGTGCCTCAGACTGAGAGTGAAGAAGTGGACGTTGTCGGTGAGCTGCGTTGTGGCTGCGGACTGACAACTGTTAATTTCCACGTAACATATGTCATAAGTTGTAACGTGTGGACACTGTTTTTTAAAGGGTCCAATTGCCAAAGGCACCGAAATGAGATGAATGCAAAGTGACTTGGTGGCCTTGTCGCAGTGTTCACATTCCCTTTCTTCCTTGTTCGTGCACAATGCTATACAGGCCCAAAAAGCATGGCCTTCAAGATTCGCAACCTTATGACGTGTTTTCGGCGTTTTTTAGTTATAAAGTACACCTCTCTGAGGATGCACTTTTTCTTCATTTTCGCTTTCCTCTACTTACAACGCCCCTTGTGTCATCGACAGCTATTTGTGGATAGGGTGGACAGCGCTGTCAATTGTGGCTTGTCAACTTCAGTAGTTCTCGCTTCGTTCTTGCTGAATCTTTTTTCTGGAGTCGAACCATAGATTGAATTGCTCGTAGCGATAACAATGATGGCTGGTGCTTGGAACAACGTCAAGCAAAGCGCCGTCGTGCACAGTTTTTGCGGGCTTTGTTGTCAGGTGACGACTTCGGGTGTGCCATCACTGCTGACAACAAGGTATAGTGCCTTAGTCAGTTTTGCAAATTGGTAGCATTCTCGGGCGCTATATCAGACGGGAGTACAGAAAGAGACTTCATTGGTGCAGATGATGATGTCGCTGTTTCTGAGTGCATCGATGCTGATATCATGGCTGGCTTTGTCAGTGCTATGGAAGTGGTCCCGTGCTGGTATGAGTCGCTACAGCTCCGTGCTAAACAACCTTTTACTATGCTACATAGCTTGTAAATGTGTTCAGCGTTAATCACCGCGCTTGAAGGCCAAGGCGCTGAATTAGGTTAGTTTTAAAGCTTTAATGCTCGATTGATGATAACGACTTGGTGAACTTGGCGGCATGCAAGTAAAAATAAGTCTACGAACTTTGTAATGCGAAGAAGTGCAGCAACTTGCAAAAAGATGTTGTTGCCTTTTTTCAGGCATACTGCGAGGAAATCGTCACATTATTGCCTATTAAGATTTCTGAAAGCCGTTTCAAGAATTTTAATGCATTATTATAAGTCTTAAAAACATATAATTCTTATATGAAGCATCAATATATCGAACTGTTTGCGATTCCTTTGAGTTTGATACATCCAGGATCGACTACTGTAATGCTTTTAGTTTCACAAGCATTCAGTCATCTAACAGTTCTCGGGGAACAAAGTGCCAGCACACGAGGTTTCACCTTAAAAATTCTTTTTCTTTCTTTTTTTTCATACTGTGCAGTGCTACATGTCCGAAGGAGTGGAGCTCACACGAGTCACAGTGGTCAGCTAAGACCTGAGGCCCGTCTACGAGAAGCTCGCAAAGCCGCGGGGACAGATTCTGGACTACAACACCCGGTGAGTGTGTTGTACAGCTCGCTATTGGTTACCCTGGCCACCTAACCGAACCTGTTTTGTGCGTGATGTGCCCACGATGAAGCCTTGATAGTGTGAATTTTTACAGGATTAAAGAAAGGTTTATTTTTTAAGAATTGCTTAATAAGTGATATCATCTAGAAAACCAATTAAGTGCTTAGTACGCATGCGCTCATTTACCAAATGAATTGAGAAATGTTCCTGTCCTTATCCAGGATGAATTTCTCAGACTATCAATAAAACGGCTATCATCTGCTTATAAGAACAATTACTTTCTAACCACTGCCTTGACTTGAAACAGTTATGACATCCATCATGATGTTGCTGATGAATTTCATACCAACAAAATGTGAGTGGTAGTACGACTGCTCTTTGTTTTCAACTGCTCCCACCATGCTCATGATATTGTGCCCTCATGGTGCCGATTT
Source organism: Rhipicephalus microplus (assembly GCF_013339725.1). NCBI lineage: Eukaryota > Metazoa > Arthropoda > Arachnida > Ixodida > Ixodidae > Rhipicephalus > Rhipicephalus microplus. The sequence continues at coordinate 38,035,956 of NC_051175.1, forward strand.
AAAATGAATTTTTTCCAGGGAAACTGATGGTCGCGTTCAACTTGGTCACAGTTTATAGGCGATTCGCAGCAAGTCGGAAGAAAACTCAAACTGCTGTTCGCTGCATTTCTGGAAAAGCTGGCGATCGTGGATGATGACTGCACATTTGCAACAGCTCACGTTGAGCAGGAATGAAACTGCTGTTTACTGCAGTTGTTCTGGGTGAAACATTGGTCACTATTGATAGATTAATAGATGGCATTTGTGCAGCTCTTGAAGAACACAAGAAACATACATCCACTGTGGCAAAACAGGACTGTCGTTAGCTGCAATCACTTCAGAGTTGCTAAGGATGCAGTAGAGTATGGTGATAATGCCGTTGTGAAGGCACAAGCACTGTCAGTGTGCTGTACTCTGCAGCTCCTGTTTTTGGGGGAAACGCTCTGATGTTCCTGTTTCTCTGTATAATTTCCTCTGTAAACTAAAGCGATAGGGATGTTGCCGCTTTGTTTCAATTCGACGGTAGCACCATATTAGCTTTCATGCATTGTGTGTTTGCCGTGTCTTACGGTCAGCATGTTCTGACTATCTGCCACCTAATAAACTGGGGAGCGTTTAATACCAATAAGCTATGCACATGCTATGTGACATGAAAGAATGACCTTGCACAGTGTGACTTACTGAATTATTTTGGGGTGAAATTAACCCAGCTTACTGTAGCCCGCAATCATTTCTTCTAGTCAACCGTCCAGCCTTTCAGAGTTTCCGGTTGGTTTATTATTTTGTTACATGAGCTTTCAAATGCTTCAAGAAAAATAGTGTTCTTGGAGAGGTATTGCTTATTATGTTTATTCATTGAACAGCATGTCACTTGTGAGTTTATTTTCCAAGTCTGCCGATGCATATGTGCAGTTTCGGCGGGGAAATTGCTAATTGTTGTGAAGTTTTGTTTATGCATAACGCAAAAGTTGTCTCCGCCTTCTGTTTTTTTATTATGAATGCTGCAGTGATATTATTCGAGTGCTCGCACTTTGACTGCATTGTTTTATGCTGTTTTGTCGCCCAGGAGTAATGCAGGTTCAGCGGCCTGACAGAAGAGGACATGGTGGGCGTGAAGACGAACCTAACGGATGTCCAGGCTGCCCTGCTGGCCCGTTTTCGGCTGACACAATCCTCTTGGGCCACATTCTCGACTTGGACTTGCGTGCCCTGCGGCTGATTCACGAGACCGTCGTCGACACGGCCGCCGTGTTCCCCCACCGATGGAGACTCCCTTACAAACGAGCCCTGCGTACCCTCATCACATCAGCACCTCAACACCTCAGCAAGATCATCCAGAATGGAGGTGATTGACAGCTTTCGAGGCTGATGTGCTTGGTTAAAACAAAACTCACTGGTTACCTTGTGCAGTCAGTTAAGACGAATCAAAGGCAAAAGCCATCCTCTTTTTTAGTTGGTCAATTTATTTATTGATCCTGCCATGCCATCCTATGAAAGCTGTCTGCATTCAACCTGGTTTGGCTCTGCCTCCAAGATCAGAGGCACCACACATGGTGCTGCATTGCCTCTGAGATCCGACTACTCTTGACCATTCTACGATTCCATGTGATGGACGTGATCACGGTACTTTACGTCACAGTGACGTCATGATCATGCTATAAAATTTGGTGATTTGAGATGTCATGATGATGTCATGTAGTGGCATCATCATGTGACACTAGTTGCATTTGTCATGTACAGTGCTTTAATCTTTCTTTGTTCAATCAAGCAATCTCTCTTTGTTCTAGTTTTATCCCCTGCTATTGATTATTTTAATCAATAGCAATTTATTGATTTTAATCTATAGCAATTTATTTTACCCTACTGAAACGTTCCGTAAGATGCGGAGACCTCACATACGGAATTATTGGAATATGGAAGACGTATGATGCGGACTCCGCATAAGACGTATGATGCGGACTCCGCATCTTATGGAAAGACGTATCATGCGGAAATTACTGAAATGTGTGCATGCTACGTCTGAATCTAGTGCAAAGCAATATAATGTGTAAATTGAATAGACGTCCACATCTTGAGTACATGCAATACTGTGTACAAATCACAATATTTCTTAAACGTGCATGATGAGGGATTGAATCATCGGCATCTTACTAATTGTCGTGATGCGGAAGCAAAATTACCTTTTAAATAAAATACATTACAAAACTACTAAATTAACATGCTAGCGATCATAAATGGTGGTTACATTGCAACACATTAATGCAGTGTTCTATGCCAGAGTTAAAGAACTTATAAAGTTATTATTATCAATAGAGAAGCATTAATATACACATCAGCCCTGCTACAATCAATATGTTTTTTATTTGTCTGTATGCTCCAGCTGTGAATAGTGACATTGCAGTGTTGATCGTACACAAATGAGGTGACTGCACCGCAATTTCACGAGCTCCACCTAAGCCACAGGATGGTGGCACAATGTAACAGCAATTTTAAAACGAAATGTTTAAACATAAATAATAATCATAGCACTGTGAAAGTGTGGCGCTGTGTTTATCTCATGAATGCCTTGTGGAGATCGGCGAAATGCTGCTTGAGGCTCCGGCACCACTGTAAATTTCGAAGGTCACTGCGATAGAACTTATGTGTCCTTCATAGGCACCTGGAAATGAAAATAATTGGCACAAATAATGTCAGAGACACATGTTAGCACAATAGTTTACATGCACAAGAAATATAACACACAGAATGAAACTGAAAATTTAAGGCACACAATCCTTCATGTTATGCATATGTGAATAATAGAAGGAATGAGTGTATAAATTAGTTCTGCCACATAAAAAAAACAGCATGCTTATCACAGTGAAAATAACAAGGTTGTCATGATTTTCAATGGTAGAGATAATCGATGAATATGTCCTTATGAAATTCTGATTTTAACGCTTCTTGCACAGTAAAACTTTAGGAACTGCAAGTGAAAGCTCTCAATGTTCATTTAATAGTGTGTGCATGTACATCTGCTGCCTTTATACTATACAGTTTGTGCACAATATTGGCATCTTGAACAATTTTGAGAGTTAAACCTATGCAACTTATGAAGGTTAAAATCACCATGAAAGCAAGCAGGACCAGGCAGGTGCCATTAAAAATCTGTGCATGCCAAATAACTATAACCGAACTGCACACATATAGGGGAGCAAGAGTAACAGAAATTCGGCTGCTGACCCGCAGGTCGCGTTATCAAATGCCGGCTCCATTTCCGATGGAAGCAGAAATGCTGTAGGCACGTGTGCTCAGATTTGGGTGTACGTTAAAGAACCCCAAGTGGTCGAAGTTTTCAGTGCCCTCCACTACGGCGTCTCTCACAATCATATAGTGGTTTTCGGACGTGAAACCCCACATATAAATCAAGAATAACAGAAATAAACTGCCAACAGAAAAGTTGGGTGCATGTGCTATCTGTACACCTTACTACATACAGCATGCTCATTCCATTTTAAATACCGATATTGAAAATAACTGCTCTATTAGGAATGTAAAAGGTAAGGTAGAACTGAACGACTCTACAAAAAGTGACCCTATTATGACATCATGTTTTCTTATAATAAAATTGACTAAGACTCTCAAATATCATTATGCAAGGGAAAAATCTTCAAAAGAACAATCAAGTTTGAAGTCATAATTATTTATATGGCTATTATGACTATAACCAAGAAATCGACCTCAACATGGCTAATGTTAGTTTTTAATGCCTATGTTCACTAGACAATGAACTATACCACAAAAAGCACAGCGTTCAGGCAAAGCACCACACAAAAAAAGAAAGCAGTCCTTTTTGTTATTACCTACAATGCCTTTAAATTGGTATTTTTACCTCTACTTTCCGCTTTTTATCTAAGTAACTGGTGTGAAACAAGTTAGCTGAAAATGCACTGTGCCTCCAAAACCTGTTGGTTGAATCTGAATTTTTAAAAAATGGTTAAGCTTGCACTAAATTAGGCTCCACAAGCCTTGGAACAGTGAGACTACATGACTCTTAGGACTACTTTAGTTACTTGTGTTTTGTTTCTGGGCCTAAGCATAAAGACAAGGGCTTAACTGAATTGCTGCTAACAAACAAATGCTTTCGAAATTGCCCGAGCGTCAAAGGATGCTCAGCCATTTGTTGTGTTTTGCACTGGGCTATTCTACACCAAACATACAAATCATACTGCCTGGCGACCATCACAGATGTATAGTTTAAAAAATGATGGTAATTTACTGTTCTGAAAATAGTTATTTGCAGAAATGTTTTGAAGAGATAAGAGTAGTGGTCACGTGGGTACCTCCAGAATTTCGCAGAATGTCGTGCGGGTGTTATTTGTGAGAAAAATTTCAAAGTACCGCTTTTCTTGCCATATCAAATTTGATCTACATATTAAGTAAAGATGCTTCTTAAAGTATTTGAAGTCAAGTAACATTAGTGCAATTTTTCTGCTACATAGGCTTTGAAGAATTCAGCCAAACTGTTTATCGTTTGCATTTCTTGTATGGCAATACTGCATTTTGTATGAATATTTGAGCCACAAATACTCACTGCACAGAAGTTATATTTTACGAAAAAAAATAATGTTAGGTCCAGATTACAAATATCACTATATAATAGTTTTTGTCCACATTGAGATGCAATTTGAGCTCTGTGTTTGTCTAATTGAAAATTACTTTTATATGTAAGTTGAAAGCAAATAAACAGTTCTTGTTACATGGCAAGTGTTATCATTACAATTTTTGTTTAAATGAGGAAAATGATTTTTGAAGTCTCCTATTGAGGGCCATGGGGAACTTCGGAACGGAAGCTGTCGTACATCAAATGCAGAAAACAGCCATCACAAGAAACCTTCAAAAATTCATTTCTACTTTAAGACAAAGTGTAATCATATAACTTGCCATATAAAGAGAACTGCTTCCTTGCTTTTGATGTGGCGAAAAAATTGCACTAATATTACTGAGCTTCATGGAGTACACACAATCACCTTTACTTAATACCAAGACCGAATTTGGTGTAGAAGAGGCAGTATTTTTGAAACACTTTACTTTTTACAAACAACACCCAGACGACATCCTGGGAAGTCCAGAAGGCACTAACGTGACCTAATATTTTGTTCTCTGCGATATACTTTAGCATTTTGCTGTTTTCAGAAAAATACAGTAAACGAGCACAATATTTTTTTTTCAAAACACATTTAGGACGGTTGGCAAAATGGCTGGAATGTTTGATGCGTAATTGCCTCACTGCCAGCATTTATTCTTCCGAAGCTCAAGCTATCACCTCTCTGTTACTGCCTCCCTCACATACAATGCCTGCATAGGAAAAAAAAAGAAAGGCAGGTCCGACAAAGTTCACAAGGCAAGATATTTTCATGTTGGATAAATTTATTACCATAAACAGCAGCAAAATAACATTCATTTTGAGTAGTCCAAGACACAAGCTATATACCAGCATACTAAGAGCCAAGCACAAACTTTTCAATTGAACGTGTGTGGTGATAGACAGGAAGCACTTATTGCAAGACTGATCAGTCTGTAATTAACTAAATGAAGTACAATGCACTGTTCAATCCAACACCACATAGGCATCTTTGCTATAGCAAAGCCATGTGTCATTGATTCATGCACTAGATGGGACAATGCAAATGTAACAAAAAAGGTGAAAAAAGAAAACAAGGGAAAAAAAAGAAGAAAAGGGGGGATGCAAAGTAGGAGCAGTGTGGCACTACTTTTACTTTGCATTCCCCTTTTCTTTCTTCTTTTTTCTTCTTTTCTATCATTTATCTTTTTTTTTGCTTCCCTTACCCCCAACCTCCGACAGGAGAACACTTTGTATCAGCGCAACCTAACTTGAAAATACCGTAATTACTCGAATCTAACGCGCACCTTTTTTCCGGTTAAGCGAGTTCATAAATCGAATGCGCGTTAGAATTGAGTACGAACAAAAAAAAATTACGGTCAATCTATTGCCATCGGCAAAACCAAAATGGCCGCCCCCTACGTGCGTCGGCAGGGCGCTTCAGCCATTTCTGCCTATGTGTTTCCCATGTGCGGCACTTCGTACGTGTGCTGAGGAGTTCGTCATCTAGTAGTGCATCAGCATCAACGGCGTGTAAAGGCCGACTTTAAAAACTCGAGTGCACCACGATGCCGCTTTTAAAAGAAAAGTCATCGCGTGTGCGGAAACGAACGGAAATCGGGCCGCATCGCGGTCGTTCGGAGTTCCCGAAACGTGTGTGCGAGACCGGCGGAAACAAAAGCAGAAGATTGTCGACAGCAAAGCTTCACGCAAAGGCTTCAGTGAACCACAGCAAGGTCGGTTTCCGCAAATTAAAGAGCTGCTCGGCGAGTATGTGCTTGAGCAGCGAGCGGCACAGCGGCCCGTGACGACAGAACTGCTCCAAGTTCGGGCTACTATAGAAAAAGGTCTAATGCGGAGCCAGTTTAAAGTGAGCAGGTGCTGGCTAACTAACTTTATGAAGGGGAAAGGCTTTTCCCTCCGAAGGGGAACATGCATATGCGAAAAGTTTTGTGAAATACGATAAAAAGCTTCACAGTTTTCAGAGGTTCGTCCTAAACTTGCGGCGCAACAACGGCTGGCTACCTGCTTGGGCAAATCGGGAATGCCGATCAGACGCCTCTTTACTTCGACATGCCTGGCACCACAACCGTCGAGAAGAAAGGGGCGAAGCAAGTTCGCGTGCTGACATCGATCCACGGTAAAACTACAGTGACGGCAATGCTCTGTTACACGTCAGATGGGCACAAGCTTCGCCCGTACCTCATATTTAAATGGAAGACGCTCCCGAAAGGAGTCGTTTTTTCGAGTGGTGTGATCGTGCGGGCCAGCGAGAAAAATGGGTGCGCGTTGCAATCGATGTCTTACATTTTTTTTTTCGCGGTGGAAATCGGGTGCGCATTACAATCGAGGGCGCGGTAGAATCGAGTAAATACGGTTATAACCGTAAATACGGTTATAGGTTCTGCGTTATAGGTTTTTTTTTCAGACAAACATTTCCAACAGGCACACACGCCTATACCAAAAAATGATGTCATTACTGACCCCATTTAAACTAACACGCCAAGGATGACAAGGTGACTTCTAAAAAATAGGTCCTCCTATCGCAACATCAACCAGCCTGTCTGAAGCACTTCTACTGTTCACCCTGATTACCCCACTAGATGTTTCCATCTGTCGACTCACATCTTCATTTTGGATAACACTAAGACGAGCTTACATTGATGAATACGCACGAAAGTTTAGTGATGTATCATGTATGAGATTAAGCAACTGTGTTAAAAAATTATTGATAGCTTGCTTCCAGGCTTTTTATACTGTAGCCTGAAACTTCGTAATGTCTTCTATGCACATGAACCAGATTGACAACGTAATGCACAACATGCATAAGAATACTGCGAGGAACAAGATAACGACAAAACGACCAGCCACCCAAAATTTTCGCTGTACATGTTTATAAAACGTTCATGTACCGGGCCAAACGAGGTGCTTATGATACAAGCCGAAAAAACCTACAAGTAGGGCCTTGGAGTCTTCTGGAAGTAGACGTGTAGCATTTTTTCTGTAGAGGGCTTTACACCCATAAGTGAGGAACAAAACTCCTGTATAATGAAGAATGTTGGCAGCTATCAATTATAGAAAAACCTAATGCAGCTAATCTTCCCCGACACATCTGTACATTTAGAGAGGTGACGTAGCTTCTGTGATTGTGGCAGTAACTCCAACAGGACCAGTGCGAAAATTGGCACTACTTGGCTAGACAAATGTCCAAACATGCCTGCCCGACTCCCTCTAGCCATCCTGGCTGAATCTGACACATGATTTCTTAACTGCTGGCTGGACAAAAACAAAACCACTGAAGCACTCACAATACACAGCGTGAAGTTCCTCTGGAGTGGTCAACTTCGTCTTCTGCGATGAAAGAGCAGCACAGTGTACTGATAAGGCACTCCTTGCAATGGTTTTCAATGCCACACAGTGACCTTGCTGTTCCTGTCGAAGAGAGCTTCGGGAGCTTGGAGGGTGCTTGCTCTTTTCTGGGGGCTGCTGCCGCTCCTCGTTTTCTGCTCAAGGTCAACCTGCATAAAGTTGTAGACGAGGCTTTAAGAGTTGTATATAATGATATACAAATTTTCGCTGAACACACATTTCCTCGTGGCACACTGAGGAATTTCTTATAAAACTTAAGGCCTCGTATATGCAAACATTTACAATCGATTCGAAGATGCACTCGACTCTAAAGAAGCAAGTTTGTTATGTAGTGTATATAAAGAAAGGTCATTCAGCACATCCACAACTACAGTTGCACACGAAAACGACATTTTACACGATCCTGTTTATTTACATGGTCCATTTTATTTACACGGTCCATTTTACACGGTCCTGTTTTACACGATCTGGTCTGCATGAACTCTTGAACCGGGCACCATATAGGTTGAAAGACACACACAGACTTTGAGACAAACCTAGTGTTCCGTGGAGCATCCTCTTGCACTATAACAACACATCTCAATCTAGTTAGTTGGTCAGAACGAGGTGAAAACAGCTCGCACTTGAAAAGCACGGGCAGAAGGAATGACGCCTGCACCCTGTGCTTTCTGTACGTTCTCGTTGAGGGTGCAGTTTTCACCTTATCCTTATGCAATTTCGCATTTATAACATTGTTCGCTGCATAATCTTTGTGGCATTAAAGTGTGTGATACCGTCATGTGTATCCCATGTAATTTATAAAAATAGAATACAAGATAGCTTGATTCAAAAATAACAAAGTGCATCCAGCGCCATGTCTTGTAGCCATTCTTCAGGCAAGTGGCAGAATGATTTATTCTTCAAAACATATCTTACTTGTAACCACTACAAGAGCTAACTCACACTCTGACACATTCTGTTTGCCTCTTCAGATTATAAGGTACCTTTTTTACACCAGAAAATCTTCAAGAAGAATAGAAGTGTTGTAATTGTGAAGAAAGAAAAGTAGAAGGAAAAAAAGATATTGATTGATTTGTGGGGTTTAACCTCCCAAAACCACCATATGATTATGAGAGACGCCGTAGTGGAGGGCTCCGGAAATTTTGACCACCTGGGGTTCTTTAACGTGCGCCCAAATCTGAGTACACGGGCCTACAACATTTTCGCCTCCATCGGAAATGCAGCCGCCACAGCCGGGATTCGAACCCGCGATCTGCGGGTCAGCAGCCTTAGCCACTAGACCACCGTGGCGGGGCAGGAAAAAAAAAAGACAACCTGCCCTGTACAGGGACCGAGCCTGCGAACTTCGAATAACATGTCCGATGCTCTATCAACTGAGCTACCATGGCGGCTATCCCTCTTCCATTTTGTACGGTATATATGTGCAATTATACATGGAAGAGTCAGTCAGCGCTGCCTGTTACCATTATGGCGAGTGTGGGACACCTTTTTTTGCCTACTGGCAATTACATTACGATTGCAATTACGTAACGATTACTTCCAATATCCCTATACTTCTTTGGCAGCATTATGCATCTGTCCGTTCTCAGAAAATGTGCTAGTCACAGGAGGAGGCAATAGTTCGCCCTCCCACCTAAATGCATGTACTTGAACACATGCACAACTGATCAAAAAAAAAAAGTCACACACCGCTAAGATTACTGAGATTCACTGTTTCAGATTCATGAGTAAAAGGAAAGAACTATAAATTTAAGGGTTTGTTGTCTTTGTTGAACACATTATAATGAGAACTAGCAGAAAATGATGCCAAACAAACTATAGGGGATGTTATCAAAAGTAACTTTAACAAAATTGTGAAAAAAAAAGTGAACAAAAACGTAACTTGGCAACGTTTTTTGACAATTGAATTGACATTACTTTTTATAACATCCCTTTATTTTACTGGGTAATGTTGTCGGGCAATTCTCATTATTGGAGTGGTGAGTAGGCTGACAAAGAAAGTATATGGCATTGATACTTCTTTTGAACACCTAAAAGTTTGAGGAACTTAAAAGAGTGGAAGCTACTTTGAGTAGACCAGAATATTTAGTTGGAGCGAAAAAAAAACGTACACACATTTTTACCAGGCTTTTTAACCTATTTTGAGACATAAAAGTGTATGCTGCCAGTAATGTTAAGTACCATTACTTTTGTCACACTATGCACTGTAGCAGGTGTAGTTAGAGTGGTGATAGTGAAGGATTAATCAAGCACGCCACCAACTGCGTTCACATCAATGGTCGCGTATTTTAAAAATAAACCTGCTGTATAGTAAAAAATTTTTAGAGCATTTATGATTTTATCCAAATCAAGTTAAACCGACTGGGTAAGCCAACCATTTGCATAAAATCAAAAGGCATAAAGTCATTCATGTATTATAACTATGTGAACAATTTCAGCAACGCAGGGCAAAGTGACAACAGTTCTATTAAAAACCCCTCTCATTATAACATGCATGAAAAGCACCACACCAGAATATTTTATAGTGCATGTAATATCGAGACTACTAGACTGTCTATTGACCTTTTAGAAGAAGGGTATCTCCTTCACGTTCAAGGGGCAACCACTTAGCCTTTTCCTGAGCTTTTCTGTGAATATTTCCTGAATTTCAGATATCATTAGGACTGATTTAGAGTGAACAAATTTTGCCTACGCATTGAAACCTAGTTCTGTATGTAACTGCAATTATGGGTGCCAAACCACCTCCAAATAATTTTTAACATTTAACTTTTTTTTAACTGCAGCAGCACAACTAGCTATGGGTGCCCAAAAAGTAGCTAGAAACAATACCTTTACCTCTTTGAGCCTTTTGAAAGTGTTCAGCTTCTCAGTGCTCACCTTACAACATTTTTTTTTAATACGTGTTTGTGTGCCCACAGCTCTTGCTCCTTGTACAGTGAGGAGGAGCACATGGCAAGAAGAGACAAGAAAGAAGCATAGCGAAAAAAAGCGAAATAAGCGAGGACCTCTTTTGTATCGTACAATGTGTGTAACATTACTATTGAGACAACATATAGACAAATTATCACGGCTATGCATCCATTGTAGAGTCGTACACAGCTGCAACACCACGACTAAATTTCAACCTTGTGTTGGTTTAGGATCCCTTTATAGTGGCAAGCTAATGATATCTGCATTTGTTTGGCACATATTAAGATGCAGTGAAATGCGATATGGTAATCTCATTTAGAATGCACGTCATGTGGCTTCATTGTATATGTGGCCACAAGTAACTCTGGCTGCAAAGCAATATGGCAGAGCCTAAACAGACGTCACCGACCACTCCAATCTGAACTTGCCTTTGCTACTTGCCCCTTATCATCCCAGGAAAAAATGAATGATTGAATCTGCTACAGATATGTGCTAGCTTATGCTAAGCACCAAGTATGAAGAATGTTTTGTCATTATTGAGATCAGTTATTTGTTCAAGAACACTTGCTGTCAAGCACAAATACATTGCTGTCGAAGCATCAAGACTCAAATATAAAGCAAAAAGAAGTGTCTCTTTAACAATTACAGGCCACAAGGTGCAAGATAAATATTTGACACGCTTGGGATGTAAGGCACGCACAAGAGGTGCTGCCATATTATACTTTTCCTTGTGTTGAAACCTGCTTGGTTTACTCACCCAACACATCTGTAAAGATGCCGTGAAAACACCAAGGAGCTGATGCAGCAAGGTTGAACACACGTCCAGGGATTCCACCATTCCTAAGCAGCCCTACAGCCTCCACAGTCCTGCAACCATTTGTAAGATAAATATAGTTCTACCCAAAGTTCTTGGTTTACAGACACACATGCAAGACGCATAACCACTCTATAGGAAGTTTGCATGATAATGCGCTGGGTAGCAAAACGGATGCCATTATCAAGTATCCAGGCCTGCCGCTTCTTTCTTTCCGTTCTTAATTAATCAATCCATGGTTACTAAATGTTCCCCCAATGTGAAGTGTACTGGCAGTCTGGCGAAGAATTGCAATGTATTTCAAACGCAGTCCAATTCATGGCAAGTAAGCATGCAATAGCGATTTGTCAGCTGTTCGAGAAAAGAGCATGAAGTTTAGCTAAAATCCATGTTTTTTATAAACACCATTCAATTTGATATAAAAGTTGTGAGCATTATGTGAAGGAACATGGATTCATGTTTAATCAATGATTTCTTATAATGTACTGATATGAATGCAACTAACTGAATATGAATTGATAATTTTTGCTTGAGAATTTAGAGTTATGAACACTATCGCACTTGCCAGCTGCATCTTGTCCAGAACAGTGGCAAGATAGGCTAGTTCCTGTAGGTGAGCAGTAATGAGCAGTGCAAAGTAACAACAAGAAACACCAGTAACAACAGTATGGGGCAAGCACAGACTCCCAGCCGTACAATTTATTGCACAAAAGTTCGCCTGAATATCAGTCCGACAACTCGTGCAAATGAAGGTCCAGTTGGGAATGAACAAGTTACGAAATCAACAATGCCTGCTTTCACTAACAGGACCCTCATTCACATAAAGTATGCAGCGATAGGCCCCTACCAAGGTACGTCACAGCATGATGTCACTGGCACATGTAAAAGGTGTGGCTGGAAAAACACTCCCGCTGGTGGCTCAGCCCGGTACAGTCGTGCGGTATTTGGGGCAAGTTTTAATTTTTCAAAGCTTACACTTCACGTTACAATGCCGACATTAGCTGTAGTATGTGTCAGCAAACGTCTAGCTGTGTGGTAAACTGTGTGGTAAAATATTTGCTACGCTGTCTGTTTATCTTGAAGAAGTGAACACACGTAATGGCCTGTGCGAGGAACAGCGGCATAGTCTTCAAAAATGTGCACTGTTGATTGCGGCATGTAGTGTGCATTGAAAGGTATTGAGAATATCGGTTCAACTTAGAATATTGTGTGTGGTGTGTGCAGTGTCCATAACAATGTGTCTTGTTTGCCAAGACGTTAGCACTCAGGGTAGGGACCGGTCGATGAAAAAACTTGATTCGACATTTTAGTCAAGGTAAATATGCACTTGACGCGACCATCTGCGAGTGGGTACATCTCGGTGTTTGCGCTGTGTGCAGAAAAAAATTGCATGGTCACCGGGCTGGAAGATACCTTCTTTGTGCTGAAACAGCCAAACACCTGATGAGTTAGATGAGAAATATTAACGCATCAAAACTATAAGTGCTTGCATCAGCAACTACACAACAGCGTGATAACCGCACCCCTGCCACACAGCAGCGAAACATATTTTGAACATGCTGGCAGTGTATTATTTTATAAAAAGCAACTCTGGCAGATTACAAAATCTCACATTGTGCATGCAAGTTTTCTTCAAAGTCAGGCGTACAATGTAGGTGCTGGCCGGTACATTATTAGTTACAAGCAAAAGCGTCTTGCAGGTACATATGCAGATTGCACGAACACCTCTCTCTCTCTCTACACTAGGCACCACACATATCTTTCAACAAGCACACGCCACTGTTTCGGGGCATAATAACGCTCTACCGTGAACGTATGCTAATCAACCCACTTAGGCGGTTGGCTAGGTGAATCGAGCGAAGTTACAAATTGTATCGCCCGCGAACGTAAACAAAATGCTGCTTTGCATCAAATGGCACTGCAGGCTTCGTTTAATCAACAACGTAGCAAGCGCCATGTGCGTCTTCCTCACTACATTGCACATATGAAAAAATCGATCACCATACACATGCATGTTGCCGCAGTTGTCTCGAATTAGCTCCAGTAAGGCCGCGCCGATGCGCCATGGCTCTGCTTGCGTTAGCGTTGTCAAAGCGAATCGGCAACCACACTTGCAAAGGCGCGTAAGGTTGCCGTTTCACGACGCCTCGTTCGAGTGCAGCAACACACACTTGCACTGAGTGGCATACTTGGTCTACATAAAAAAGTGTCCTCCTTACATTTAGTTTCTTTCACCCTGTCCTGAGGGAAGCAACCACAGGCGTCAGCCGTCACCTCGGAGTCCTTCGAGCGCCCGCCCAACCCGCCGATTCCTTGGACGACTCGCACTTGATCCGCACTCGAATAACCGCGGGAATAGGGCGCAATCTTAGCACACCTTACGAACAAGGAACGGCCCTTCCTTGCGTAAATTTAACATTTCGTGCTCTCGTGTGTAGCAGCGCGAACACATGAGAGATGCAACGAAACGGTATGCCTACGTTAACAAAGAAGACAAACAACATGTGGCTTTAGCTGTGAATGGATTTGACTTGGATATCTGTGTGAGGAAAACAAAAAAACATCTGTCGCTGCTATAAACTGAAAAAAAGTACGTTATCTGGCAAAATAACTTTAAAAGTGATAAATGGTTATTCAAAAAACAAGTTACAACTTATGAATATTTTCAAAGGTCTGTTTTGTTTTTGTTCTAGCAGACGACAGCCTCCTACTGCTTCTACGACTAACGTAGTGCGGTTTCACGTTCGGTGCGCGTCGCCGACGCAAAGCTCTACAGTAGTGATATCAGAGTTATCAACTCTCAATGAATCATAGGATGGCTACAAAGCAGTAACATTTTGACATAGTGCAGTACGCATTCTTTCAAGGTATGACATTTCTTTGCTCTGAAGCAAATCGAAGCAAGCCGGACGGCGCAATCAGCTGACATCGCCGCTACGCGAGGCATGGTCGTGCGCAATAGCGTCGCGCCCCGCGCTCGATTTGTCATCAAGCGATAGAGCTACTAAGTGGAATACAGCTAGATGCAGGGATTAATGGCGTATCATTCTAATTCCCTGTAGTGGCCGACTCAATCGCAAGAGAGCCCCGGGAAACAACCTTCAACTGCTCAAGCTTGTGTGTGGGTGTAAAAATACTTCTTTTCATCCGCGGCGGGGCAGCAATCTATAGTTGAAAGACATGCGAAACGCATGTGACGTATATACAATCACAAAACATATGCACACAATAGATACGATCGCATATCGTACATAAATATGCCAACACATAGCGTGTAAAAAGCAAATTTATATACATAACTTAAACGCACACCACCCTCCACCGCAATTAGCTTAGCAAGCTAACGCCCTCAGTTCACGTACACGAGCTCAACTAAGTAGCGCAGGTTCGAGTCCCGCCAAGTCAGTTTTTGTTTTGTTTTTTTTTTCAACGTTTTTATTGTACTGCTATCTTTTCTAATGCCTTAGGTTCTAAAACAAAATAAAAGCAATATTGCGTTCAAGTACGTATGTGGGACTGTGTTTTTTGTGCAACAGTTATTAGTATTTTTATTTTCATTATTAATTTTTTAATTTATTTTATAATATACCAAAAGTAAGGACTAAGGGGAACATTGGGTCTGCTTGATTGTGAAGGGACTCGAAAAGTGAGATAACTCAAACCAAAAAATTTATTTGAGATAAAACTGAGCATTTCACAGCCGGACCAGTTTCTTCAAGGGTAGGCCCTAGGTATGCGCGAGACTTGCTATATGACTCATCTCAAGCTGTGGCAGCTGAGGGAAGGCAATATCACTGAGAAGCAGTTCCAAAATATATTTTGGTTGATGTTTTTTGATTCCTCCAAAATAAGGGCTGCACAATTGTGATCGAGCCAAACCAAGAATTGCGGGCACGAAGTCATGAGACAGAAAATGAATAACGTTGATTGTTTGAAAAATTGCCTTTAATAAAAGGAAGAGTTATGGAGTGCTACGTAGCTTAACTCGCAGTAGGAATTATATATATACATATAGATAGTTTAAAATGGACAATGTTGCACACACAGATATTGGTTATAGTTCTTTGCAGCACAGTTGAAGCATCAAGAGAAGCTCATGCGTCCTCACTTTATTGCGCTTTACATAGCTTGTATGCGTCCATGCAGCCATGATATGATATATTTTAAAGCATTTGTTTAACCTATAATCTTCTTATTCATTAAAGCTGGCCCATAAGTTGTGTCTTATGTAGCACTACAATTAAAGCGTAATCTGCATGGTGGTCTGAAACAATGCTTTTGAAAATCTCAAAATAGCCCAGCTCTATACACGACCATCCGAGCATCAATGATAAGCACCATTATATGTCCGTACATATCAGTTGTGCTCTCATACTTAATTATTTTTCTGACCACTCCCTCTGCCCCTACCTCGTTTCTGTCGTGAAGCTGTGGCAAGTTGTGTATAGCTGTATTTATAGTGGAGCACATACTATCAATAAAAATTATTTTTAGGCTACATGCAATTATATTCCCTAGATTTTCATTTCTTTTGTCGGTGCTCAGGAGAGCTAAGCTCATGGTCGATATTTTAAAATGACATTTCTCTTTGCCAATGTTAATGAGAACAGTTTCATTAATATTGACAAGTTCTTTCAAATTGAATTTAGTTCTCATTATTATTGTTTCTACCAAAAAAACAAGCCCTTGAAGTTATGCTTTTTTGCTTGATTTGTTTTCGTGTGACAGCATGCAAGTAAATTGACAGTTATTGTCATTCCTTGTGAATGACACATTTTCCGTTTGACAGACTTTAGCACCTGGTCATCTGCAGAAGTTGTATTCATTCTGGAAAAGGGCGAACAGCGGTGACTGACAACACAGACTAGCCTGCGTTATTCTTTTGTACTATATATGTCACTGTGAATTCATTTAAAACTTTATAGAGCTCGGATTTCCTGCTGAAAATGTGACAACAACTGTACAGTTTCCACATTTTTGCAACAATCCACATGCCTTTCATACACTATTGCACATTTTCGTAAGCACCTTACAAAAGCTGTATATTTCTGTAAGTCCTTACATTCTGCATTTTCCTTATGAAAGCTTCTGTACACTCCATACACTTTCCTTATCCTTCCATATCTTCCATAATGAACTCTCCGTATGCTCCATAAGTTTCCTTATCTTTCCGTATACTCCATAAAAAGCTTTCCGTATACGCCATACAATTTCCTTATCCTTCCGTATACTCCATAAGAAGCTTTCCGTAAATGCCATACAACTTCCGTATATTTCCATAAAACTCCTTATGTTTTCCGTATGTAGCATAAGGAAATGTTACGGAGTCCATATATTTTCCGTAAGATTTCATACGGAACGTTTCAGTAGGGTAATGATTAATTTTATCAGTAGAGTTGTCATATTTTGTAATAGTGTAATAGTTTGCAATTGTTTTTGCTGTATTTTTTTGTAATTGCCCCATACATGTGATAAGAGGTCCCCCTGCCAGTTTTTCTGAAACGGTCTAACATGCCAGTCCATCTAGAGACTGGCGTGCTGTACCGACTTGCCAGACCCGCGGTGGCTGATAGGTTCTGCTTATCAGCATTGTGGATTAGCCGCAGTATGCTTATGGTTCGAGTGAATGCCCAATAGCATGATTGCCTCACAGGTGAAGGGCGCGTGTGCTGTGTGTGAAGCAGGTATTTATTCCTAAATTAATTTGTGACTGATTGCGGTATATTTGTATAGCTGCCCTCATACCATGCGCTTAGCATCGTTAATGAGGTGGCTGAATTTTCTCTGCCAAGCGGTGACGCAATGCCTTTCATTGTGCGCAGTGGATGGTCACGACAGCCAAGAAGATGCAGCCGCCTGCGTGGAGCTCATGCTGTGGAAAGTGCTCGACGACCTCAAGAAAGGTGCACGATGATCGCTTGGATGTCTCCAGCAATACTAAACATGACTGCTAGAAAGAGCAACACTCGATCCACTTCGCTGGGGCAAAGAGTGTCATTTACGTCAAGTCACGTAAATTGGCCGCGAAGAATTATCAAGTACGATGGCACAAGCGCAGTATTATAAGACTGGAGGAATTCTGCTGCTCAGAAGCATTCAATATTTCTTACTGCGAAATGAAGTCTTACCTCATACAAGTGATGTATTTCTCCATTAGCTCAAGTTGTATCAGTTAAAGATTAGTGCATTGTGTGAATTTGTATTTTTTTTGTGTTATGTACTTGTATTTGCTAAAGATTGGTAGATTTTGGATAAATAATGATTATAAGGATGACGATGTCCTGAACTCCTTCAAGTGAACATGTAGCTCGTTGTGTATTCTGCAAGGTGAGGCAGTCAAGCCTTGCCAGAATGTAATTTTATGAGAATTTCATGCATTCACCACTTTAATTGCTGAAAGTCATTCTCACCCTATTTTAATAATATTTTCAAGAAACAGCCCTAATGTACAGAACCAGCTAGTATAACACCTAGTGGTGTAGGCAGAAACGTTTTCCCGGGTGAGGGTTGTTTAAGCACCCTTTATGAATGTCCGTGCCAAAAGAGGCCAGCACTTCCTTAATAGATGTGGATACAAGGCAGGCAAATGTGGTTGAGCATAATTTTGTGCTCAATATCCCATGCCAAAAAAATTGGAAGGGGGGGGGGGACAAGGGCCCGGTGTGCCACCTCCTAGCTACGCCACTGGTCCATGCATGCATATATACTCATTCGAAATTGAAAGTTACGATGGGGTTCACCCGACGTTGGTTCAAACCCCTTTGGTTCCGCCGTTGTCGAACAAACGGAGAAGAAGGTGACCTTATAATTTTACCTTGTATAATATTGACGTGAAAGTGTATTTAATGGAAGATGAACTATACACATGCGCGCTGCTATAATCTTACAGTGTTTTGGCAGATAGCTTGATTATAGAGCATGCGAAGTTCGCTGTTTCGCAGCCGAGGCGACCGGTCGCACGTCTTGCATTTCCATCGCATCTCCGTGCCGACATCAGCGCCGCTGCAGCATCCTGAAGGTCCGCTCTCTCCATGGCGCGTTGTTCCGCACACCTCCCCATCTAGCCACCATACTTGCACACTTTGCTGTGCAACCAGGTGCAACTACAGCGCACAAAACACCGATTGAGCGAAATACTAGACGTATTTGCGCATTGAACACGAAGAAAAAAAGCCACGAATTTCTCGCTGCTAGTCGTTTCCGTAAGACTCTTACGTTTCCGTAAGAATCTTACGGAAGATTCTTACGGAAACGTACGCAATTATTGGAGATCGCATACGAAACGTTCAAGTAAGTAGAAATCACACTGCCCCTGCATGCAGGGGCTAAATGATACCGGTGCTTTCTGTTCTTTTAAAAAAAAACACTCCAGGAAGTACTTAAACACGCCGCGCTCGGGCCTGCCGCGCACGAATAGTCTCGGAAAAGTGTGCTTGCAACATTTTACGGCATGCAAATTATACAATACGCGTCATGCTTACTCCGGGGCTATAGGTCCTTGCAGAAGCGAACCAGTGCAGAGAGCACGCCACTGAGCGTCTGCTGTTTTGCTTGCCCGATAACGGTTTATTTGCCCCATAAATTTGACATCACTTCCACCACAATTCTCGCAATGCATTGGGATAGGATAGGGCCTCTCCTAATTTTTTCCTTCCTTCCTCCATGGCCAGAGAAAACCCTGCCGCGCACTCGCAATCTTGGAGGCCATGATGGGGAGTTTCCAAAGCTCCAGTTCCCACGTCTACCGTTTGCGGTGAACTTCCGCACCGCGCCGCTGCTGCACCGGACCCGTGGGCTTTCCGCGCTCCAAAGCGCGCGGAAAGGGAGGCTCGTCTGCTACGTGTGGTAGTTTTTGCGCTGTATTTGCACGCAGGGCACTTGAAGTATGCTCAACTTTAATGATTAGGTGTGGAATGGAGCTCGCCCATCGTTAAGAGTTGTATTAGTGCCTAGGGCAGCAAGGGAACGTAAAAACTGATTTTTCAAATGGCATCAACGCGGTCATGTTCTGATGCTAGAGTTTTGGTAGCTATGTGCTATTTTGGTCGCTGTGCGCGCGCAAAAAGGCATAAAATGAAAGCAAAGAACGAAAACGTGAATCACATGGGCAAGCGAGTAATGACACCATGCATGCAAAAAATACGAGTAATGAATAAAGTGACCCAGGTGAAAATAATTGCCATTCCCATCTGGGTTATGGAACCTGGAAATATTCCAGGCTGGAAATTCTAGCTGGGAATAGAAAATGTTCCCAGCCTGAAAAAATTTCCAGGTTCCATAATCCAGCAGGGAATGAAAACATTCCCAGCTTTGAATGGAAAAATTTCCAGCCTGAAAAAATTACTAGGTTCCATAATCCAGCAGGGAATGCAAATATTTTCCGCTAAGAATAGATCCAGCCTAAAAAAATTTCCAGGTTCTATAATGATGCGGGAAATAAAAACATCCCCAGCTGAGAATGGAATTTAGGCAGGAAATGGTGGCAAGCCTTGAATTTGATTGTTTGATATGTGGGGTTTAACGTCCCAAAACCACCACATGATTATGAGGGCGCCGTAGTGGAGGGCTCCGGAAAGTTTCGACCACCTTGGGTTTTTAACGTGCACCCAAATCTTAGTACACGGGCCTACAACATTTCCGCCTCCATCGAAAATGCAGCCGCCGCAGCCGGGATTCGAACCCGCGACCTGTGGGTCAGCAGCCGAGTACGTTAGCCATTAGACCACCGCGGCTGGGTGGCAAGCCTTGAAAAAATGTCCAGATTTTCACCTCACTGCTATTGCATAAGTAATACCACTTAGTTCCTCACGACCTGTTCATCCATATCACTGAACACGGACAGAGAAAATGGTTTTTAAACTTAAAAAGATTTAGTTGAACCCGTGTAGCAAGTGCTGGAACATTTCTATAAATGTGGAATGAGTTGCTTGGCTCCTTGTACACCACCTAAAATATATATATATTCATGTGTAGTGAGCGCACATTAAAACCAGAATGATATATAAAGCGCTATTCTAGCAAAAGTATAGCTTCACCACCCACCATGAACAGCATCAATACAGCTTTGCAAAGCAGTACAATGCACCTTAAACAAACACCCCAAAACAACAACAGCGTGTAAAGCAAAAGTGATTTTTAGAAAAGATTCGATGGGCATTGCGGTTTGAACTGCAAGAATTATTTTTATCGACCTTAAGCTACTCCGAATGAACGTCAAGTTAATTCACGCCCACACATGTAATTACTGGCGTTTGTTGCAAAGACGCATGCACGCCATTGGCACAAGCATTGAATGGAACATGGACATAGTGACAATGTCTTTTTGCCCAAACAGGCATGTCATGCATTTCGCGCAAACGGGACAAACGTGCACCTATTTCTAAAATATATAGATTGAAACTTACCCCCAAACGGCAGAATCACACTTGACATAATCCATGTCTCACGATCGGAGCTCAATCCAACATATCGCACACAGTACAGCAGTAAAAACCACTCGAACATACTGTCACCACTTATAGGACTTTCCAGAGATAAAACTGAACTATTTCATACAACCGCCACACAGGTATTTCTCAAGCGAAATCACTAGACAAGCGTACAGCATGCGCGCACATGTGCAGGTCACTCTAGTCATAGCTTAATTCACGTGACCTAAGCAGGAACGCCATGCTCGACGTCATGTCACTCTTAAACTTTGCAATGACTCGTGTCACTGTGAGGGGGGAGGCAGTTAAAGCCCCTCCATGTGTTTTCAAGCGGCAGTAGACGCGATCACCTATGTACTATAACCAGTAGGTGTTCTGTGGCCAAACCGGGGCCACAGTTCTCACTGCGTTGCCAGTGCAGCGTGCAGGCCAGTGTCATTAATGCCTGACTAAGCTCAACGGCGTCATGCCACTCTACCAAACGCGAAATAAGTGTGTGCGAAGTGGCCTCAAAACACGGTAGACGACTCAATAACAAATCGTAGTGGCTGTTAATCACCGCTTTGCTGCATATCTTGCATGTAACAAAACGACAGTTCCTCCGTGTAAGCAGAGGCCATGTGGGGGGATAAGCTGCTGCCTCAATTTGCTTTGTTTTGTGCAGCGCCAGTCACACAATCATTGACTAGAAGTGTCTTTGTATTTCACGGAGCTCATTTCCGCGCGCAATGCCGCTTCCTACCAGCGGAGAACCAATCAGAGATGGCATCGACCGTTACAAGGTGCAACGGGTGCTGACATGTCGACTGATGTCAGTGCTCTACCTGAAGTAAGGCACGGGAACATCGTGAACTCCTCGAGGTCGTGACCATGTAGGACTAGGTAGAAGCATTCATGTACCTTAAGAAGAGCGACAAGCAAGTCTAATTTTATTGCATCCTACTTTGTTCTTATGGTTGGGGCTGGCCTTCTGCGGCGTCGCCGATTCTGGTGTCGATCGACTCCGCGACTGCCGCCGTATAGACCAGAGCACGCCTATCGCAAGCCCAAGCACCTAGGCACCCGGCGGCACACTCTCGCACTCAGGCGCAATTTTGTTTTGAACTGCCAAAACATGCTTCTGTTGCGCCAATTTCACATGGCAAGCAGATGCTGTGGGTCATTGAGGGCGAGAAAGCGCCTGTTCACTTTGCTAACGCTTACAAGAAGTCACCTGGGCACCCCTGCGTCGCTTTTAGGTGCAAAAACAATAAGCTGAGCCTTATCCGTGAAGGTCCCAGCAAAACGTGGGAATCGTGCCAGTGCGGTATTTTCAAAATACGCAGATTACCATTCACTACAAAAAACGCCGAGCTCCGCAACCAGCGGGTAATTGCGGTCATCGGGAAACCTTGTGAGCCGAGTAAATGTGTACGAGTAAACACCTGCCAAGCTTCCTGTTTTTTTCCGGGAGCCACCCAGATTTTGACCATTTTTTACGTTTGGGTGGTTCTCAGGAAAATCTCCCGAAAATCAAAATTTCTGGGCATGATCTGGCAGCATTAACAAAAATTAAACGCAGTTCCAATCCAGACTTTTTGCGAAACTATCGAATTAGGAAGCGTTGATGTAAACGTACGCTAGAATCTGAACGATTCGACCTCGCGAAGTTCTTCAGCCGTATTGCACCGTGTCCAAAGGGCTCAAATTTGAAAGTTCGAGCCAAACCATCGATCAGTGGCCGAGAGCAACGTGCTGAAATATTAGGAAGGACACGCCCGGCCACCCAAACGAAAATGACAGAGCTCCGAAAAGTGCACGCGCGTTGAACGCCCACCCAGTCCTCAAAGCGACGCTTCTTTCTGGAAACACTGCAGACAAAATCGCGACAGATGCAGTCTTACATAGCAACAAGCGACTTAGTTTGAAGGCACGTGCACGGCCAGCACACGCAGAATTAAAACTGAACCACCGTTTGCAACAAAACCAATGAGATGACTTTCAGTGGCTAGCTGATCATTGCGTGATTAATGGCGATTCTTCCACAAAAAACGCGGCTTGCGCATCTTATGGAGAAGATCTCACCGTTCCAGTTGTTCCTTCAAGGACCAAAGCTGAAACTCATCTTTGTCAGCTGGCTCTATTTCTTTCCTAATTCTTTCGCCCATCCGAATTATGGCATCACACAAGCTGAGGTTTATTCAACTAACCGTGTAAGAAATGTAGCGGTTGAGCCACCTACGCCACATGCTTCGTTACGCCACACCGACAAAGCATTGTCTTGCAAGTGGGACTTAAAGGCCAACTCTAGCGATTTTGCGAGGTCAGTGGATCTCCATGGAATCGACTTGGTACATTCATTTGCACGTTTGAGCCGTTCATGCCAAATTGCAGGCGTGAGAATTTCGCAGATTCTTTTCAAATGAATTCTATAGCTTGCGTCGAAACGCTCACATCGCTTGTCAGACTTAATGGCAACATTGTGTGTGTGACATTGAGTTTTGCCTGGCGGAAGTGACGAACTTATGTGCTACTTCAGCGTCCGCTTGTCTGCCATGGATTGTGTGCGTTTGACCGGCGCTTCCTTGGTTGAGCGTGCGATTTCCTTTTTCGTGTTGTTGAGCGAGTGATAGGTGCCAAGTGGTGTTGCGTTTTAAGGCGCACACGATTCGCCATATATTCACCATAACAGCGTAAGCGTTTTTGACCGATCACCATGGACGGCGTGGACAGGTAGTGCCATCTGGCGGGCATTATGCGCGAATCAGGCAGGTTCTGATAGCGTCAGGCAAATCTTTACGTGAAACGTAGAAGCCCACTATAGCGTCTCTCATAATCATATGGTGGTTTTGGGACGTTAAACCCCACATATCAATCATCAAGAAGCCCACTATATACGTTCGGTTTCGGTTTCGGTATTGTGGGTTTTGGGTAATTAAAAGTTATTTTTGAATTTTTTGAGCACTTCAGTTATCGGGCACGCAAGAAGAGTGTCTAAAGAACATAAAAGCACCCTTGTTCTGACATGGTCAAAAAATCGCCGGAGTTGGCCTTTACTACCATAACTTTGGGCTGTCCGTAGGGCCCACGATGCCGCGGTAGGTCTAGGCCTTACAGTCCCGTTGTGGGAGCGGCCCGCCGTTTGAGGGCAGGCGCCTTCAGACTTTCAAGGATAGTTTTCCCAAACCAAACCAAACTACGTATAAATTGGTGCCAAGGAGGAGCGGGTGAGAGGTACACGTGTTTGAGGAGCTAAGAAGATAAAAAAAACGAAGAGAGCACGCGCCGGTGAAGTTATTGCATTTCACGCGCTGGGCACAACAGCACCAGGTGCTACGGTATAGGGCGTTAATAATGATGACAGCTTTTGTCAGCCCCTCCAAGAAAACAACGAACAACTCTCTCAGTAATGAAGTGAGTTTCTTGGCCTATAGATACCTTGACTTATCATAGCCATTCTTTTCAAAAGTATGAAGATTTTTGAATATTCAACCTTCAAGGGTTTCAAACGTTTTCTAAACAACTCGAGGTACTAAAGAGTGCAAGAGAACGAAGGCTACATGCAGCGCGGCTGCAGAGCACGCGCCATAAGATTAGATTAGGCACACACAGTAAAAAAATTTACACCCAAAAGGGTGTAAAAAGGGTGCTTTTACGAGAAAGCATTTTTGTAACACCCTTTAACACACATAAATGGCCGATTGAACAAAAAGCACCCCTTTGTTTGGGTGCTTACCTCAGATAGCACCCTAAAATTGGCTCTAAGGTTGCTTTTGTGCCTGAGAAGGGTGTAGGTGACGATTCATCAGATGGAATATGCAGCATAAGAAGAACACATAATTATAATATTTGGGATTTTACGTCTCAAAATCCTCAATATGATTATGAGGGTCGTCGTAGTTAAAAATCTCTAGAAATTTTGACAATTTGGTGGTCTTTAATGGGCGCTGATCTCGCACAGTGCACAGGCTTCTACCTTTTCGCCTCCGTCTTAATTCGACTGCCACGGCCGTCCTCGAACCCACGACCTTCGGATTGGCGGCCGAGCAGCGTAGCTACTGCACGAATATGTGGACCTTGCGTTAAATGACGGCCTAGACTTAGAATGTGTGAAGGTGTTCTCCGAATACAGCAGAATGCCAGCAGAAGCAAATTGCGTTTCATCTATAATGTCAATTAACTGCAATCCACGTTACGAAAGCTCACCTTAGCGTTGGTTATAAGCTACATGTTTGCTATGGATTATATACAGGAACATAATGCTCGCCCAAGTATGAATGTGTGTGCGTGAGCCTGCGATGTGTTCGCGTGTAAGCGCGATTGTGTGTACACCCGTGCATGTGTGCGTGCGCGTGTATGTGCGAGTCCATGCTTGTGTTAAGCGTGCCTGTGCACATGTGTACGCCCATGCATGCGTGCGTTTACAGTCGCGCGTGTGTGTGGCCATATGTTTGTATACGTGTATGTGTGTGCACCTGTGAATAAGTATGCGTGTGTATCTTTTGCGCCCTCGAATTTCGTGTGTGTGTGTGTGCGGGGGGGGGGGCACTGCTTCTTAGTGTTTAAGGTCCCACACCTGTTCAGACTGGGGGTCTATATGGGAGGTGGCTTAAGGAATGGCGAAGGTCAACGCACTGTACACGGACTATTCAGTACTTGGAAAACAGCTGCACATTTTCGTACCTCATCGTTGCTTACGAACTTGCTGTGGTAGCTGATTAGGTCCGCTGAGGCGCTCCTACGCTCGAAAACGGGGGTTATGACCAATTCACACGGAAAGCTGTCACTGCACTTATGCACAACCATCGTTTATATTAACAACGTTTAACAAGAACGTGCCCTGCTTTTGCTACAGGTGCTTAGCTAGCTCATTGGGCAACCATATGGATTTATGTGCTGATCATGTGGTCAGCAAAAAGTCTGTTATAACAACCTCGGCACGTTTCGTGGTGCGTGACAAGCCTTCTAAACATCCGCGACTGTGGATTAATTTGTTCCAGCTTCAACTACGCATTCAGTGTTTGCGGCACCATACGCGGAATTGCCAGACACAGACAATGCGAAAAGAAATTCCTCTGGAAAAAGGTGTAGCGATGCTCTCGCGCTAATGCCACCGAGGACGAAATAATTATTGTTTCTGGCCATTCCATGGTGAACTTTGTTTTCCGCAAGTTTTGCTTCACCATTTTTCGCCCACTGCAATCGCATTCCGTCAAAATACTAAAAGAACCCGAGGCTGGTAAATAACCTGCGTCGCTGTGTGGCTGGCTGGAAGGAGAGTTGCCATTTACAAAGAGTCATTATTGAAGCGCAATTCGATTGCCTTCCGCGTCGAACCATCGTCTGCCGTATGAGCCATAGCGTTTGCCTTTCGGCGCCGTCTTGGCTGGTTTCCCGCTCCCCCCCCCGCTCCCCTCGGCCAGCGTTGCCCCCACAACGGCGGTGTAGATAAGCGAATAGTTGCGTCACTGAACACCTGCATCGACAGCTGTGGCGCCGCCGCCAGTGCCTCCTCCTTCTCTCTTTCAACGTTGCTCTCTCTGTCTCATCCGTCTTTCAAATGCGTTGCGTTGGTCTGGGGTCTTGGTCACTGTGTGAGTTCTAGCGAACAGGCGCATCTGCAATGGTGGTCACGCATGACACCGTGTTCGAAGTGACGCTCGGATTAAGGAATATTCATGGAGCGACGGACACTGACAACGTGGGCCTGTTAACGGTGAGTGTACTGTTTTCGTAGGTAGTAATCATACAGCGCTAGCTGGGCGCCGGCAGCAGCTCTGCCGAAGTAGGCTGCCAGTCATTTACAACAGCATGCGTTCGCGGGCCTGTTTTAGATGCCCGATTAAACGTGTGACTTAACGAGTCCACATTGCTATGCGCGATGTTGTGTATGTGTCTGCATCACTCATACAGTGAGTGATGTGATCACTTAACAAGGGCGCGATTGGTTGCTGATCGCACATTGTCTCTACACTACTCAAAGTGATTGATATTGTTTCAAGATGCACTTTAGGCTACATCGTAATAACATTTCTATTAATACTCAAATGTGCAGCGTGCTTCTGTAGGTGTAAGCGTAAAAAAAGAAAGAAAAAGAAAAATTTATGTACAGAGGCGCACTGTATGAAATGGCTTTTTTTTGCTTAAAGACGGTATAGTTTGAGGTGCAAATATGCCGCGATAATCCCAGCACGTGCACGTCGGTCTTTTAAAATATTTAGGACACGTGTCACCAGCTACAGAAAAAGCTCTAGTAGACTTCCAAAGGCGCGTTGTTGTGGCCATCGCCGTGCGTTGTTTTCCCTCGTTTCTGTTTGCTGTTTTCGTGCTTTGCTTTCATCTGCGATAATGTTCGGCGTTATAACAGAATTGAGAGAGTATACGTGACTGTGGGAGCTATGTGCGGTAGCTCTAGCACAAGCTATGGCTGCTGCAACGTAGACGGCGTCCGCGCGCGTTGGTGTCGTTCGAGCGCTCCTACTTGCTTGATTGTGTTTAACTGAGTATTCAGGCACGGGTTACGTTTGTAAATCCCGTGGTCAATAATCGCTAATAGCGTGCCCCTGATTGCCATAAGAGGATGGGCTTGGTTGTCGAAATATTCCAGACGCTTTTTCTGAAAGCAAACTCTGAAGAATTTTTTAAAAAAAGAAATACTTTCATACGTGCTAGGCAATGCCTATTGCAGGCCCGGAACTCTTTAAAAACTGGACTAGCTATCACATCTTTTATCAAATTACAATGAATTAAGATGATTGAATTATAGATGACGAATTTCTGTGCTAGATTAGTAGTAGGAATTTCTGTGCTAGATTAGGTGCACAAAATACATGTTCGCAGCCCTACGTCTAGAAAGCAGGCAAATAGGAAGCACTGCGTCAAAATTGGATTAGATGCCATTCACGGAGCTTCTTGTGAAGGTAGAAAGAACGAGAAAATTGTTCATTTTTGATGCCCTTATAGAGGCAGTCACAATTCCTTAGGTTGTTAGAGGCGTGATTAAAGTCAGTAAATCTTTTACTTTTTTTGCAGACCTCTTCGCTAGTGCCACGCCAAAGATCATGTGTTCTCATGTAAAAGAGAAAGCAGAGATGCCTTCACTGTTTGTACATGAAGATGTAAGTTTCGTGTGCGTTTTCATTAATGCTGCATGTGCTGAACGTTGTACTTTAAGAATTGTTTTTCAAACTGGCTCACTACACTAGGAGGAATTTGATTCTTAGGTGAGTTCAGGCTTTCGTAAGTGCCATTTTGAGCTGTAGTCTTACACTTCACCTCAATTCGGGAATTTGCTGTATGCTGCAAAACTTTTATCTTTATCATACGAAATTATTGGAATGTATGGGTTGTATTCTTCGAGTTCAGTGTAATGTCAATTACACGAAATTTCAAAGGATACACACTACACATTCTTCATATATGGTACTGCCAGAACAGCACGAACACCCTTTTATGAGAAGTCATACTTGCTCTTATTACAGGATGAGAGGGTGCCGCTGACGTCCTGCGTAGTTTACCCCGGCCCCAGCCTAGAGCAAGCCTAGTTCCTTAACCTGCACGTGTATGACCGAAAAATCTTCCGTGTCAGTAATGACGAAGAAGGAGTGACTGCACTGATGAGTTGATTTTTTTTTCATTTTCAACATTGTCTATGGCCGCAAGGCTTTTAACAACCACCGTGATTGAGCGGCTTTTTCTCGGCGTGAGTTTGGAGTTTATCAAAGAATTTGTTCAGGCAGTACGACGCTGAAAATTTCAGTGTCACAATGCCTGAAAAAATTTTTCTAGTGTGGTCAAGGTAGATGAACAAATATTGTTATTTGTGTAAGTAATTTTGCTTAAATATAGCTGGACCATTCCTTGCCTAACGTCCCAGCCACTTTGGCGACCATTTGAAATGTATTTGAAAAAAAAATTGCTGACTTACTGCGTTGAAAACAGTGAACTGCTAGAATCTTTCAGCGAGAAAAAAAGTTTTGTTCATGTGGCTGGCTTATAACTTCCTGGCATAATGCCGTCTGTGTGCTGTTTGTGGAAAATTTCGTTTTAAACCTACCGCTTAGTTTTTCTAAAGCAAATTCGGTCTACCTGTTAAGTAAATGTGCTTCTGTAAGGTAATTGAAGCTCAATAATAATAGTGCAATTTTTTGTCACATTCGCTTCCAAGATAAAGCCAAAATTTGTTATGTTTGCATTTTTTATTGCAATATTGCACTTTGCATGAATATCTGAGCAGTGAATACTTACTCCACAGAAAGTATATTTTGAGGAAAAATAACTTTAAACAACTCAAGCTGCTGATATATACGAAAAAATATCACGAATTTCACAAAATTGTGATTTTTGTCCGTATTGAGATGCAATTCGCTCCATGTTGTGATACAATGAAAACTCATCATTATACCTAGATTGTAAGAAAATTAAACTCTTTCTATAATAAAAATCTTATCGCAAAAAGGACAGGAAAGAGCTCTGTCAACTGAATTTTATTGAAGGTTCTACGAGCGTTTTTATACTGAGCACAAGATCAGGGCTCATCTGCAACAACACATGTGTGACCATGGCAAAATAATTTTAACCGAGAAAAGAATACTCTTTTTCGGAAAATATAAGTGAAGGTGTACTGATGCAGTCATCCTTGTCCTTCCTGATAAAGAGTTCTAAAATCTCTCATTTTTTCTGCTTGCTTTTTTTTCAAAAACCGTGTTTTATGAAACCTAGGACTACACTTACATTCTTTACGGTGTCCGGCCATGAGACTA
Organism: Rhipicephalus microplus; assembly: GCF_013339725.1. Taxonomy (NCBI): domain Eukaryota; kingdom Metazoa; phylum Arthropoda; class Arachnida; order Ixodida; family Ixodidae; genus Rhipicephalus; species Rhipicephalus microplus. The sequence continues at coordinate 38,065,800 of NC_051175.1, forward strand.
CTATAGCCCTTCTTAACATTTAAAGCATGCTGTCTTGCTTGATCATTGAAGCATTGCCCAGTTTGTCCTATGTTTACTTTTCCACATGTTTGCGGTATCTCATACATATTAAATTGACATTCAGTAAACCTATTCTAGTGACGAATGGTGCAAGAATGACTATTCCTGTTGCTGCAAGTACATGCACTTTTGAAAGCTTGCAAGGATTGGAAAACAACAATTTCATATCTGCTGGCTCTTTTTCTAAAATTGTGAGACACCTTATGTACGTAGTACCGCGTAACATGCAAAGGTCATTGGTCATTCTCTTTTTCTTTTGGTCCTCTTTCCTTTAACTTTACTTTCTGCAGGAGGGTTTCGCAAACAAGTGTGATGATGCTGTTGGGGTATTGGCTGGTGATATCAGCCCAGGAGTGCTAAGAATGATTTGCCTTTTGATAGTGGGCATTCAAAATTAGTAGAAAGAGGAATTGATATCACATGTATTCAGGCCACCCTTTAGAAGTCATGTTAGCACAAGGGTGAGGTCAGGCTTAAAAACCAGATTAAAAGACTAAAAGAGGTTGAATATCCCAACAGAATCATCACACCCGTTTGCAAAACCCTCCTGCAGAAAGTAAAGTTAAAGAAGACAGGGCCAACAAAAACAATGACCAAAACCTTTGCATGTCATACCACATCACGTGTCTCACAATTAAAAAAATAGCCAGCAGATATAATATTAACGTGATGTTTTCCCACCCTTTGCAAGCTTTCGAAAGTGTGTATACTAAACAGCAACAAGAATAGTCAATATTGCACCATTCATCACGAGAATAGGTTTACTTAATGCCAATTTCACGTTTGTAGAAGTATTTTGTATCATGTAAACCAATGATCAGTGCATCACTACACGTTCACTCATCCTTTCCGAGAGGGAGTATTCTTTTCACAGTTAAGATTATTTTGTGGTGCTCACACGTGTGAACACGGTTCTTGTACACCGTATAAAAGCGCTCGTAGCACATTCATTAAATTCAGTTGGCAGTCGGTGCTCTTTTCTGTCCTTTCTGTCTCTTCCTGAAGTTGTCGCGCTGTGACTAGCACACAACCACGATGAACCAACTCGCCCAAATTAAGCTCTTGTTACGTAGTACGTAGACCGAGTTTCGTATAGAAAAAAGGAGCGCTGCTTTTAAAATGAAATTTTTCACATGCAACACCTAGACGGCATTCCAGGTAGTTCAGAAGGCAGCCACGTGACCAAATATTTTTCCTCTTCTAAATATTCCAGAAGTTCACTATTTTCAATGCAGCACGAGTTTTTCGAATACATTTGAGATGGTTGCCAAAATGGCTGGGACATTTGGCATAAAGTGACCCAGCTGTGTCATTAGCCATAATTATGCATTACCTCTCTTGTTTTTTGTGCGTCCTCACTCAGTTCTGTGTTCGTTTTTAGCTTATTCTGTTTCTGATCATTGTATTGGTTTTTAAGTATTCGCTAAAGTTATATGTGCGAAACCCGTATATGTTTGCATGTACATCATTTCTCATAACCAATTGGTATACATCCGGGAATACAAAGCTTAAGCCACTGTGATTGTATACATTTGAAAACACTATCCGCATATATTTTTGTGTACACCACTTCTTGGGAACGATTGTGTACATGAAGGCGTATATAGTGAAATCATGGTGATTGTATATATTTGAAAGAACTTTTAAGTATATATTTGCCTGTATTTCATTCATATTAACCGATTGTGTACATGAAGCAGTATTAAACTAGCAACCACTGGGATTGTAAATACTTGGAAGAATTATAGGGATATATTAGCGTATATTTCATTTGTAGTCTCTATGTACTTGAAGCAGTATACTAAATTAAAACCAGTGTAATTGTATGTTGCAAAGAATAGTCAATAAAGTGAAACTGAAAAATATAATACACATTTGAGGTGTTGCATGTGTAGTGCACGTATACGTGAACATGATACACATCTGGCGACAAAGTTGTGTGGCAGAAGAAATGTTTATAAGTTTTATTTGCCTATTAAATAAATTCAATATGCAAAGCAGCAAGGCTTCGTTTTCTGTAACACGCATTATGCATATACTGTGAAGTGTATATAGATCCAGCACAAGTTGATACACGATTGTACGTGTTTATAATTTGCCCACACGCAATGAATGGAGCTCGACAGGTGGCGCACCATTGATAATCAGGACCACTTTTTTCAAGTAGTGTGTAATCAGTACATGCTGGTATTCATTAGTGCAGTCTAAAAGAATACTGACACCCCTGCCATGGGCACTCAACACCCTTGTGCACCCTTCTCGCACCCTCCTCAGAGGGTGCTAAAAAGTGAAGGATATCGAAGGCACCCTTCCTTAAGGGTGTTTTTGTAACACCCTACAGTTTCTTTTACATGTACACCCTATTCAAGGGTGCATGAAAAAGCACCCTTTTTGAAGGTGCTGAACTAACACCCTTAGGGTGTCGTCCACGGGACAAGCTCATTTACACCCTTCTGATTGTAAAAATTTTTACTGTGCACGTAGCATCGTCATCTACGCTTCCGAACGCCGGTCTGTGTTCTGGACGAGCTGCTGACGAAGACTCGTCACGGGAATCATGTGCAATGAGGCGACGGACGCGTGAAGGAGACACGTTTAAAGACTGTCAGCTACCAGTATCCCGATTCGGTGAGCAACACCGCATTGAGCGAGCTCAATATAGCGTTTACGAAACGTTTCGCGCCATTTCCGATGCGTAAACGGCCTCGAGTCAGCTAGCCTAAGTGCGTCTTAGTTTCTGTAAGCACTTTCTTTGTTTCCAGTATACACACAGTTGACGTGAAGTGATCGTTTTCAAAGGTTAAATTGGGAGTGCCGATGCTGCCAAGGTTTAATCAAGGGCTTCGCGATTGTGTGCCCATTTACACAAGCGAGAAAAGTGAATAAGGTACCGCTTAAGCAGAGCCGCTCGGCTCTCAACACAATTTAAAGAGCTTTTAGCAATGGCGCTTCTGGGATATATAGACTGTACTCCATGCTGTCTGATTTATGAAAGGTAGCACCGCTCAGTTGCATTGCGTGTAATCTCATTCTCTCGCATTGTCGACAATGAAAACCACTGTGTAGAGTTCATATCAATAGGAAAGCTGGGGTCAAGATTTGCGGGTACGTGTATGCTAGTTTACTTAGTACGGCTATGTGAAGGCTTTTCGTCACGGATATGATTTTTTAAATGCTTACCATTAGATTGCAAAGAAAAAAAATTGGCAGATCCCGTGCACGCACAGTGGTAATCGATGATATGTGAAGCATGAATGAGAAAGGTTGATATGTGTCACGAGGCTAGTCAACCCACAAGCTCTCGGGTAGGTTCTTGTGCATACAAACCGATGAAAAAACCCACATCCGTAAAGAGAACACGAGACCGTTTACGCACACAAGAAAAACAACTAAATATATTTTCAATAAACTAGATAAAGAGAAAGGAATAAGAGGAAAAACAAACAAAGCACACAAATTCGAGGAGAAATTAACCTAATGACCGCGAAATGCTAAGGATGCGTAAGTTCCGCAATAGCAAAAGCGACTGTCACCGTTCGGTGGCGGCACTCTTGTAGACGGCGAGGGTTGATGCGATGGGGTGCAGACAAGGTAGATCAGAGGTCCAAGCGTTGCTCGTGGTTGAAGGTAGCTCCGGGCGCACCAAGGTCAGTGACCTCTCAGCGTTCGTCCTCCGACGCTGGGACGTAGCCCTGGAAACGGGACGAGCCTGGCCAAAGCCAGATGGTGAGAAGCCTGGCCAACGCCAAACGACGAGCAGCCGGGCCAACGCCAGACGATGAGCGGCCTGGCCAACGCCAGACGACGAGCGGCCTGGCCAACGCCAGACGATAGATGATGCTCGGGTGCCCGACCAGGTGGGAGCCCGCAGCAGCCTTGCCTCAGGAACTCGGCCGCCACCCCCGCGCCCTGGTAGCCTGCTTGCCTCCGTCGCGTCCCGGCCACGTCTGCCCCGTTTTTCGTTCGGGCTTCTTCCAAACCAGCGTGGGGGCCTCTCATTGGTCCGAACTTCACGCGCCTCGTCTGCCCATCGTCTTCCTCACCGAATACATCGCGAAAGCGCGCGTCCACACCATCGGTCGTCGTCGTCTTCTTTCCTATGCCGGTGCACTCGCGCACATTTTAAACCGAACACTGGTTGCACTCGCGCACTTCACGAAACGCGCACTTCACTTATCACAACATGCGCCTTTTTCAAAAAGTTTTTCCCAACGGAAAAAACTGCCGGATGCGTGTTTCACCACACAGGATACGTTCTTGTAGTTCGCATGAACACATGCACACTGGTATCACTGCAACAAGTCTTAAGGAGAACACTTACAGGAAAAAAATCCACATATGGTAAACAATATTCCGATGGTTGGTTGAAATGCTTTGCCTCCCATCTTTAGCAACACCTGAATTCGTATCTATGGCCGTAACATGCTCATGAAGTCGGCACTTGCGTTTTCAGAACCTTTGATATGTTGAATATGAAAAGTGTACTCTTGTAGTACTAGACTCCACCTTCGCAACCTACTGTTCAGGTGTTTTGCCTTCGCTAAGTATTGTACCGGTTGATGATCTGTCTGTACGATAAACTGTACTCCGTACAAAAAATATGAAAGTTTTCTACCGCCCACACTAGCGCTAAGCATTCTCGTTCGATAGTCGAGTAATTCTGCTCCCGAGGCAACAGCTGGCGGCTGGCATAGACACTGGGTGCAACAGCCCCTCGTGTTCTTGCATGAGGACTGCACCGATGCATGTGTCGGATGCGTCTGTACGGAGTATGAACACACGTTTTGGGTCTAGTGCCTTCACGATCGGCCCAGAAGCAAGGGCTCTCTTCAGCGTTTGAAATGCTCCTTCTGTTTCAGGAGTCCAATTAATCTTGTTTTTTTTCCATTTTTCTGGTTAGCTGAGTTAAAGGCTGTGCTTTCTCCGCATAGCGAGGTATTAAATCTCGGTAATACCCAGCTAGTCCCAGAAAAGATCGGAGTTGCTTCTTGGTGTCAGGTAGAGGTGCACTGGCTATCTTCAAAACCGTAGTTTCCACAGGTTGAATAGTCCCGCCTCCTAGACGATGTCCCAAGAAGACTATCGACTCCACAGCAAATTCGCACTTCTGAGGCTTGATGATTAAGCCAGACTCTCGTACTTTCTGCAACAAGCGTTGCAAGGTGTCTATGTGCTCTTCCCAGGTGTTCGTGGCTATGAGAACGTCATCGATGTAGTGGACTACATATTCAAGGCCCTGTAGGAGTGTTCTCATTAGACGCGTAAACACCGCAGAAGCTGTCTTTATGCCAAACGGCATGTATATAAATTGGAAATGAGCGGATTGCGTTGAGAATGCCGTTACTGGCCTCGATGTCCGGTCAAGTGGGACTTGCCAATACCCCTTGGTGAGATCAAACTTTGAGAAGTATTTCTTTGTGCCCACCTCTGTAAGCATTAGGTCGGGCCTAGGTATGGGTTCAGCGTCGGAAACCAGTATCTCGTTGATGCGACGGAAGTCGACGCATGTGCGATAGGTGTTATCCGGCTTCTTAATAAGTACCAAGGGCGAATTGCAGGGCGTATGGGATCGCTCAATCACACCCAGTCTTAACATGTCGTGAGCTTTTTGTTCTACTACTTCCTTCATGGCCAACGGCAAAGGATACTGCAGTGTGTTGATCGGTTCAGAGGTCGTCAATTGAAGTCGGCATTCCAACAGATTTGTCTTTCCTGGTATCTCAGAGAATACATCTTGGTAGGTGGTTAGAATCTTCCGAAGTTCTGTACGTTTGTCTTCTTCTAAGCTACTGCCGATCGGAATCGCTTCTACACCCACAGTCGGCTTAACTGTGCAATTTGGTAGAGGGGTATCTGTCTCCTCCTCTTTCATAACCACAAAAGATGCTGTTTGTGGAATTGTGCCTGGTTGCCGGTCTTCATATCGTTTTAACATATTAATATGGAAAAGTTTGGCGTCATGCCCCAAGTCCAGCCAATAGTCGTAGTCGCCCTTTTTCCCAATGACCGGAAATGGCCCTTTCCATTCCATCAACAACTTATTCGCTGTTGTAGGAAGCAAAATAAGAGCTCGGTCTCCAACTTTCAGCTGACGGCTCTTGCTCTTCCGATCATAGTGATATTTTTGAGTCGTTTTCGCTCGTACCAGGTTCTCATGGGCTAATTTTAGCGTTCTTTCCAGACAATCCCCGAGATCGAGGACATATCCATAGGTCGTTTTCACCTCCTCTTCAATCTTTTCTCCAGTCCACAGCTCCTTTAACAAGTTGAGTGGTCCTCGGACGTATCTCCCGTAAATGAGTTCGAAAGGAGAGAACCCCATGCTGGCCTGAGGAACTTCTCGATATGCAAATAGAAGTGGTGCAAGCAATCGATCCCATGATTTTGGATCCTCTTGGCATAGCTTGCGCAGCATTTGTTTCAAAGTCCCATTAAATTGCTCTACCCAACCATTGCACATGGGATGATAGGGCGTTGAACTCAGATGTTTGGTTCCCAACAGATCGTTTACTTCTCTCATCAGGTCCGACGTGAAGCACGAGGCCTGATCGCACAGGATTTGGCGGGGAAATCCAACGCGGGAAAACATTTCGACCAACCCGTCTGTCACAGTCGCGGAGTCAATCGCTGGCAAAGCAATGGCGTCAGGATAGCGCGTAGCGAAATCGACCATGGTCAGTATGTATCTGTTGCCCCTATTTGAGACCGGCTTTAAGGGTCCAATATTGTCCACGGCCACGCGCTCAAAAGCAGTGTCGATCAGGGACATTTTCCCAAGAGGAGCCTTTCCTACTTTGTGCTTTGGATGCATTCTTTGGCACGTGTCACAGGACCGCACGTATCTTTTAATCTCTTCCTGGACCCCTGGCCAATAGAATGAACCTAACACCCGATCAATCGTTCTTGTTACTCCTTGATGCCCGGACATCAAACTCTCATGGGCCATCTTCAACACTTGACTTCGCAGCTTGAGAGGAACTACGACCTGCTGTATCAATTTGCCAGAGGATAGTCGGTAATTTCGATACAACAATGACTTCTCCATGACAAAGGAATACTGGGTCGATCCTCTGCCATAAAAAACCTGCCCTACTTTGTCCCTGCAAGCTTCCAGGGTCTTGTCTTCTGCTTGGGCCCTCTCGAGCTCCCTCCTGTTCATCTTCAAACTTCTGACGCTAACTGCAGCTGAATCCGGCCGGACGCTTGTGCTCTTCATACTACCAAGTGATGCCTTTAAACGATGGTCTTCTTTCTTCTTATACAAGGTCTCGGCTACGCCGTTCGGAGTGAAGTTCCCTTCAGCCAGTTTTTCTTTCCATTTCTTGTCAGGGTCATCAGCAGCACGAGATCCTGGCACATTGCCAACGATGATGTCATATAGCGGGGAGGACATACATTTCACGATACACGAGCCTGAAAAATATGGCGAAAAATCTCCACCTTCGCCTCTGGTACCGTGATCCGGCTCCTGTCTGCTAAGAACAAGGCCGTCGTGGTTTCTGTCAGTGCTTCATCTGGCACCAAAGAACGCCGAACCACCATTGTATTGCTTCCTGTATCCCGTAGGACGGAAGCAGCTTGGCCGGATATAATGCCCTGCAACACTGGCATCGGATGTTTTTCTGACTTTGGCTGCGTATTTACCGCACTGGTCATATTCTCCTCCTGCTTGTCCGCAGGTATATCATTCACTACTTCTGCCTTTTCCTCTGGCGACAAGATACAAGAAGTCCTCTTAGTGACGTTCTGCTTTCTGGTACATACAATAATATCATGCCCCGTTTTGCGACAGTGGTCACAGTATGGTCTTGTCCGAGCACGACATTCTGCTGCCCTGTGACATGTTTTATCACAGACAAAACATCGAGTGGGAGACTTCCCCACTGTACTTCCGCATTTTCCTGCGGCGCCGTTCTCCGTTTTGTCGCGAAAAACCAACAAATTTGACCGTCGTTGGGCCTCTAAAGAATTGTCCGCAGCTTCGGCCATTTCATCTAGCTTACGACCTTTTTTCTCACGTAGGAAAAGCGCCACGCGGTTATGGCATCGATTGATAAACTGTTCAGCTACTATGAGATCTCGAACAGACGAATATTCTTTTGCTGTCTTGGACATCTCCACCCATCTGTCGAAAAAACTTGCCAACCTGGTTGCATACTGCTTGCCTGTTTCTCCATCTTGAGGTCTGCTATGCCGGAACTCCTCCCGGTAGCCCTCCGCCGTGAAACGAAAACGCTGCAGTAATGCTAGCTTGGCTTTCTCGTAGTCAAGTGCCTCTTCTGGAGACAAGCGACCAAATACTTTGAGAGCTTCTCCGCTCAGACACAGACTCAGTGCCGTGGCCCACTTATACTTAGGCCATTCCTGACCGGTGGCCACATTCTCAAATCTCTTGAGATAAGCATCAAGGTCATCCCGGTTTTCATTAAATCCGGGTATGAAATTGTGCGGGTTAACGTTACACGGTTCTCGCACCTGTCGACCATGGTCAGACGCCGTGGATCCCCTGGCCCCTTCCACCTGAGCAAGTTGAAGACGCAGTTCAATCGTCTTCTGGCATTCGGCCTCAAGTTTTCGTTCCAACTCCGCCTGTTCCATCCTCTCCTTTCTTGCCTCTCGCTCAGCTGCCCTTTCTTCGCGAGCTCGTGCCTCACGCTCATCAAGCCATGCCTTCAACTCATCGCCCTCTAGCCCCATGCGTATCGCTAACGCTGTTAAATCAGACGTAGTCATTTTCTCTCCTGTTAAAACCTTAATTGCATAAACAATCTTGTCCTGTCGCGGACGCCAATTGTCACGAGGCTAGTCAACCCACAAGCTCTCGGGTAGGTTCTTGTGCATACAAACCGATGAGAAAACCCACATCGGTAAAGAGAACATGAGACCGTTTATGCACACAAGAAAAACAACTAAATATATTTTCAATAAACTAGATAAAGAGAAAGGAATAGGAGGAAAAACAAACAAAGCACACAAATTCGAGGAGAAATTAACCTAATGACCGTGAAATGCTAAGGATGCGTAAGTTCCGCAATAGCAAAAGCGACTGTCATCGTTCGGTGGCGGCACTCTTGTAGACGGCGAGGGTTGATGCGATGGGGTGCAGACAAGGTAGATCAGAGGTCCAAGCGTTGCTCGTGGTTGAAGGTAGCTCCGGGCGCACCAAGGTCAGTGACCTCTCAGCGTTCGTCCTCCGACGCTGGGACGTAGCTCTGGAAACGGGACGAGCCTGGCCAAAGCCAGATGGTGAGAAGCCTGGCCAACGCCAAACGACGAGCAGCCGGGCCAACGCCAGACGACGAGCGGTCTGGCCAACGCCAGACGACGGGCGGCCTGGCCAACGCCAGACGATAGATGATGCTCGGGTGCCCAACCAGGTGGGAGCCCGCAGCAGCCTTGCCTCAGGAACTCGGCCGCCACCCCCGCGCCCTGGTAGCCTGCTTGCCTCCGTCGCGTCCCGGCTACGTCTGCCCCGTTCTTCGCTCGGGCTTCTTCCACACCAGCGTGGGGGCCTTTCATCTGTCCGAACTTCACGCGCCTCGTCTGCCCATCGTCTTCCTCACCGAATACATCGCGAAAGCGCGCGTCCACACCATCGGTCGTCGTCGTCTTCTTTCCTATGTCGGTGCACTCGCGCACATTTTAAACCGAACACTGGTTGCACTCGCGCACTTCACTTATCACAACATGTCATTTTAAAATGAGCGCATCGTTACGAGGCGGGGGTAAATAATGCCGTACATTACTTTATATGTTTGGATGTGTCGTTTATCTTCATCTATTCACGTCACGTGATACCAAATTTAGTATATGTGTAGCTAGTGAAACAACCGCGAGCGCGCTATAAGCGTGGTATGTTGTCCTATGTTCTTACATGACACGCGTGTCAGGATTACTATGTTCGCACCAGTCATATACTGTCGTCACCCATTGACATCACCTAACCCCAAATTTAGTATATGTGGAGCTAGCAAAACGGCCGCGAGTGCATCATGAAGGGCCCAATATACTCAAATGTAGCAGTGACGCGCGCGCACTCTGGGCCAGCGACACTATATACGTTAGCGAAACGTGAGCACTCCAGGGGCGACCGGCACGACCAGCGTCCATCGGCGCGGTCTGACGGTGACCAGTGCGAAATGCGACATGCTGCATTTAGTGCCGATGCGTTACCCAGACAACACTGTGTCTCCCACCTTTCGTGAAAGAAGGCCGCCGGACGCGCTGAAACGCACATGCGTCAAAGGAACGCAGCGCGGAACGCGCCTGCGAATTTACGGCAGGACTGTCGCCTGGCGTCAAAACGCCGGCGTGACACGCCGAAATGAACGCTGGCGAGCACGTGCACCGCGTCAAGTCGTAATGTATTGGAGCCTTGACTGTGGCATGCAGTCATGTTCTCACGTGACACACATCTCGTGATTATCGTGTTTGCACCAGTCATATACCTTTGTCATCCATTGACGTCACGTAATACCAAATTTCGCTTGTGTTAATCTAGCGAAACGGCCGTGAGCGCATCATGAGTGTGGCATGTAGTCACGTTGTTACATGATACGCATGTCATGATTATCATGTTTTATGTGCATTTACCTATGTAGTCCGTTCACGCGCGTAATACCGAGTTTGGTACATGTGAAGCTAGCGAAACATAAGCGCAGCTTGTAGTCATGTTGTTACATGAAACGCATCACATGTTTATCATGTTTGCACCAGTATCATACCTTCGTCAGCCATTCACGTTCCGTAATCCGGAATTTGCTATACATGAAGCCAGTGAAACGTCCGCCAGCGCATCATTAGCGTAAAACGTAGTCATGTTACGCTACGTGCATCTCGTGATTATCATGTTTGCACCAGTCACAAACCTTTGTCATTCATTCACGTACCGTAATACGAAATTTGGTACATGTGACACTATAGCGAAACAGCCACGAGCGCATCATGAGCTTGGCATTTAGTCATGTTGTAGTAGGGTTGACAGGCGGGCTAGTTGGTACAAATTCATAATGAATTAATTGGAAGCGCAAACCAACGGGGACAGAAGAGAAGAGACAAACAAGCTATTATTAGAGAAGAGACAAAACTGGTTTATTAAAAACATCTTTAAAGTTTTTCCGAGTGGCTGCCACTGCCTTTGAAAAGTATTGTTCTTGAGAGAAAACAACAAAACATCCTTCCTTATCAGCAGTAACAAACCTCGGGCTATTAGACACAAAGAACGAAATAATCGGGCCCAGTCTACAGTGTACACACGCTCTCGCATTCTTTTTGGACAACGTTGAAACTCATTCCTTATGTAGTGGGGAATTCGCAAGGCACTGACTAGTGGGACCATCTATCTCGGAGTGCGAAGCGCGAGTGTGTGCACGAGCTGTAGACGCTGGACGGCTCGAGCATTTCTGTTCCTACCGGCTGCCTGCCTACTACCTGGCGCCGCTATTAAACTCCCTTGCAAAGTGGTGGAGGTGCTGGGTACGACTAGCAGCCATTTACGGCCCACCACTTGATAGTTGCGACCGGTATAACAGGCCATCTCGTATGGCGAAATGCGTTGCTTCGCGGCGAAGAGCACGAGGGTAACCGGAAGCTGATGTGTCAGAAAGCATATTCAAGAGCGAGACAATCCAAGGGTCTTTCCGCTGTTCGGATGGCATGTCTGTGACGCTGAAGGAGCAGAGGGGAAGGTCAAGGGCTGATATTTCCGATTCATCAGATTTCACGGGGGATCGTGAAAGCGCATCTGCGTCAGAGTGCTTTCGCCCCGATCGGTAGACGACGCGTATGTCGAATTCCTGGAGGCGTAGTGCCCAACGTCCGAGGCGACCAGAAGGATCTTTCAGTGAAGCCAACCAACAGAGTGCCTGATGGTCTGTTACCACTTCAAAAGTTTGGCCGTACAAATAGGGGCGAAACTTGTTTAACGCCCACACAATCGCCAGGCACTCTTTTTCAGTAACAGAATAGTTGGCTTCTTCCTTAGTGAGGGCGCGGCTGGCATAGGCGACCACATACTCCGTAAAACCTGGTTTGCGTTGCGCGAGTACTGCACCAAGGCCGACGCCACTTGCATCCGTGTGTACTTCGGTCGGCGCAGTAGGGTCGTAATGACGCAGTACGGGTGGTGAGGTAAGGAATTGGCGCAGTGTTGTGAAGGATTCGTCACAGGCTTCTGTCCAATTCGAAAGATCTGCAGGGCCAGCAAGGAGTTTGGTGAGTGGAGCGATGATGGAGGCAAAGTTCTGGACAAAACGACGAAAATAGGAGCACAGGCCCACAAAGCTCCGTAGTTGTTTAACAGTAGTCGGCTTAGGAAATTCGGCAACAGCACGAAGCTTGTCAGGGTCGGGAAGAATGCCGGCTTTCGAGACGACATGACCAAGTATGGTGAGTTGTTTAGCCCCGAAGTGACACTTCTTCAGGTTAAGCTGAAGCCTGGCGTTTGTAAGGCACTGTAGAATCTTACGCAGACGAGTGAGATGCGAAGTGAAATCGGGTGAAAAGACCACAACGTCATCAAGATAGCACAAGCAAATGTTCCATTTGAGACCGCGTAAAATGCTGTCCATCATTCGCTCTAATGTGGCGGGCGCACTGCAGAGTCCGAATGGCATTACGGTGAATTCATAGAGACCATCTGGTGTGACAAACGTCGTTTTTGGACGATCAGACTCAGCCATTGGGACCTGCCAATAGCCTGAGCGAAAGTCAAGCGAGGAAAAGAATTCTGCGCCTTGGAGACAATCGACAGCGTCGTCTATGCGGGGAAGAGGGTAAACATCTTTCCTCGTAATGTTGTTTAGGCGCCTGTAGTCTACGCAGAACCGTATCGAACCATCCTTTTTTCTGAGGAGTACAACTGGTGAAGACCAAGGACTACAAGAAGGCTTGATGACTCCACGCTGTAGCATGTCGTCTACTTGTTCTGCAATTACGCGACGCTCTGCCGGAGACACACGATATGGGCGCTGGCGCAAAGGAGTACTCTTTCCTGTGTCACTTGTGTGCACAATTGCGTTCGTTTTTCCTAGAACCGCTTGGGGAAAGTCGAACGAACGCCTGAATTCGTGTAATAGGGTAAGAAGCTGCTCTTGTTGAGCCGGGGCTAGATGGCAGTCAATAAAACTATGAAATGCATAGGAGGACACACTGTTCGAGGCAAAGTGAGGAACCAACGCGTTCAGTTCCATATTCGGCTTGGTGTCGAAGAAATCGGCAGGCACGATAGTACCTTCATCGATAAGCTGAATGTGGCCGAGCGTCTCGTTGCGGCGCAAACTGAGGGGGCGCGAGTTCGGATTGGAAATAAATATTCCGGTAGTGTCTTTACAAAGCGCAAGAACGGCGAATGGCAGCGATGTGTGATGGCGGCTACCAAAGATGTGAGATGGCGTGAATAGGACGGTAGCGTCAGAAAGTGAAGTGCAGCAGGCAGGGACAAACTGGGCGCTGAAAGGAGGAAGGTCTATGTCCGTCGCGACGACAAGGTTAGCCACACTAGATACGGCCGCATCAACAGAAGGCGCATCACGAAACGGTAACAGCTCCACTTCGGCCCGAGCGCAGTCCACGACGGCGTGATGACGTGATAGGAAATCTCATCCTAGGATGACATCGTGGGAACATGAAGCCAACACGTGAAATTCAATGATGTACAACACGTCTCGAATAACCACTTTTGCCGTACAAGCCGCGACGGGCTCAATTTGTTGGGCGCTCGCAGTGCTCAAATAAACTACGGGAGAAAGCATCGTCACTTTACGAAGAGAGCGGCAGAGTCTTTGGCTAATCACAGATATCGCGGCACCGGTATCGATGAGTGCAAGTGTTCGTACACCTTCGACGATTACATCGATAAGATTGGCGGGAGACAGGCGAGGACTTAAACAATTAGACGATGACGTAGCTCGTGCCTCCGGAGCTGCGGCAGTTAGTTTTCCGTCTCAATGGAGGTGGGTCGTCGACGCATAGGCGACACGGAACGACGACTTGGTGAAGGGGAAGGTGAGTGGGAAGTAGAACGTCGAGAAGCGGAGGTTCGGGTGCCGGAAGCAGCTTGCGCATCGCGTTCGTGAACTTCAGGTGGCACGTGAGGCGCGTGGCATGAAGGCCGAAACGAGTAGTCAGGGTATCTTGGTGTATTAGCTGCGAAGCGCCGACGACATAGACGCGCAACGTGACCTGGAATCCCGCAAAAGTAGCATATCGGCCGGTTGTCAGCAGTGCGCCAAGGATTTCCAGCATGCTGCTGTGTAGCTGGAAACGGCGCGGTGGAAGGTCGCACAGGTTGTGGCGTATACAATGGCAGACGAGGCGGAGGCATTGCCGCAACGACCGCATAAGTCAGTGGCGCGGCAACAGGTGTTGATGGAGAGGCAGGCGTAGGTAATGGCAACGCCTAGGAGACCTGCTCCTGAATAGCCTGTCTGATTGTCGGCGTTAGACGGTTCGTTGGTGCTTCGGTGGCCGGCAGATACGAGAGACACGAAAGCTGTCGTGCGACCTCTTCACGTACATATACTTTTATCTGCTCCAGCAGGGTGCTGTCACCACTGACGGCCAGGGAAGCGAGAGAGTCGTCTGCTGTCGTTGACCTCCGAACTAATGCACGTTGCTTGCGAATCTCTTCCAAGTTCTAGCACAAGGTTACAAGTTCGGATACGGTACTTGGGCCCTTTGCCAGCAATATTCAAAAGGCATCATCGTCTATTCCTTTCAAGATATGCCTGATCTATTCTTGCTCGGTCATCTCAGGGTTAAAGCGCCGGCATATATCGATAACATCTTCAATGTAGCTAGTGAAGTTTTCGCCCTGCCTTTGCGCTCAACCGCGTAGGCGCTGTTCAGCACGCAGTTTGCGCACTGCGGGGCGATCGAACACAGCTGCAAGGGTGGTCTTGAACGCGGCCCAAGTGGTAAATTCCGTACGGTGGTTTGTGAACCAGAGGCTGGCGACGTCTTTGAGATAAAATGGGACGTACTCCAATTTCGAGGGGTCGTCCCACTTGTTGGCGGCGCTCACCTTTTCAAACAGCTGCAACCAGTCTTCCACATCTTGGTCCTCGGTGCCGCTGAAGAAGGGGGGATCCCGTTGGCGCAGGGTGGTAGGTACGATGACCAGTTGAGATTGTGCCGTGCTCTGCAGGGGGGTGCCTTGCTCGGTCGTCTGATCAGGCATTGCTGATGCAGTGGGCAGCTTCCGGCTTCGAAGTTCCAGGTTTGCGTACCCAGCACACTTCCACCACTATTGCAAGGGAGTTTAATAGCGACCCAGCCATACCCAGCCATATGCGCTCTGATATCTGCGAATATTTTCATGCTGAGCCTCAACACGCACACGCCGGTGCGCTAAAGACGTATGAACGGATCTGCCAACGTTACTACTGGCGGGGTATGTACACGTTTGTACGCAAACACATTCGCTCATGTTCCCTGTGTCAGCAGCGCAAGACATTCCCTCATTCACCCGGTCAACTGCAGCCTTTACCATGTCCTGCACGCCCATTTGACCGTGTTGGGATTGACCTATACGGCCCGCTACCGTGCTCTGTTGGTGGTAATCGATGGGTGATTGTGGCTGCCGACCATCTCACAAGGTACGCCGAAACGACAGCGCTACCTTCGGCTGGTGCTCGTGACGTTGCAACCTTCATCTTGCATCGGTTTGTTCTTCGTCATGGTGCACCACGGGAGCTCCTGAGTGACAGGGGCCGTGTATTCTTGTCCGAAGTTCTGCAGCAGCTCTTACATTCATGCCGCACGGTACACCGCACATCAACAGCCTACCACCCTCAGACGAACGGCCTGACGGAACGTTTCAATAGAACTCTCGGAGACATGGTCGCTATGTATATTTATTAGGACCACTCCAATTGGGACGTTGTCCTTCCTTTCGTGACGTATGCCTACAATACGGCGATTCAATCAACAACGGGCTTTTCTTCATTTTTTCTTTTATATGGTCGTGACCCATGCAGCACACTCGACACAATTCTGCCATACAATCCTGATGCCTCCGAGTTCAGCCCAGTTTCTGAAATGGCAGAACATGCCGAAGAGTGTCGTCAGCTTGCACGGTCTTTCACAGCCGATAATCAAGCCCTCCAAAAACATCGCCACGACCGTGATCTTGTTCAGGACACATTACCCGTCGGTTCTCTCGTGTGGCTCCGACTGCCTTTCCACTCTCCTGGACTGACTCCCAAGTTTGCACCGAAGTATACGGGCCCTTACCGCGTCATACAGCACCCTTCTTCTGTGACCGATGTAATTGAACCGCTCAAGCCATCCACGGACAAGCGCCGCCTTGGTCGTGAGACGGTCCACGTCAGTCGCCTCAAGCCCTGCTACGACCCTCCTGTTCTCTCGTCACCTTGAGTCGCCAGGATGGCTCGTCTTGGTCGCCGGGGAATTGTAGTGGGGAATTCGCAAGGCACTGACTAGTGGGACCATCTCTCTCAGAGTGCGAAGCGCGAGTGTGTGCACGAGCTGTAGACGCTGGACGGCTCGAGCATTTCTGTTCCTACCGGCTGCCTGCCTACTACCTGGCGTCGCTATTAAACTCCCTTGCACTTAACACAATGCAAGCTGTCCGCTTCCTGAACTCTCTGTGCTACTGACCGTGTCAAGGCAAGCTTCTCAAATCCGTCAGGGGTAGATGCCGGGCAAAACTTTGGTCCCATTTGAAGAACACGAAGGTGCTCTTCGGGTACCAGGATGTCCTGCTTTAGTCATGTTGTTACACGACACGCATGTAATGATTTTCATGTTAGGGTCTGTCGCTTGTGTTCGCCATTCAATTGAGACGTCCCCCGCTACGCCACCGATTGCCAAAGAGAGGGAAGAACTCAACCCTTTTTTATCCGGTTCCCTCTTGGCTACAGTGTCTCAATCACTTTCCACATACAGGGATTCGTGCTGGGTCCGGGAAGTAAGAGACGTCACGATCTTTTCTTAATCATGGACACATTTAATTCAATAGCAAGTGCAAATGGCGTACACACATACTGTCCGTGAACATCTCTGTTACACGAAATTGTAACACATCAGCAAATACTCGCGACATGCGAAACAGAATACATAAGCGAAGTAACGGTGACAATACAAGAGTGCCTTAGTACAGAGTAGACACAGGACTACACAAATGATAAAGTCAATAATTAATGAAACCGCGCAATGTCTCAATATGCCGCATCCCTTCCCGCAAAGCTCGTTTAAGTAAGGGAGGTGAAGTTCGTCTCACAGAATGTCCATGTAGTCGGGGCCTCGGAGTTGGCTGCTCGAATCAGAGCCGAAGATTGGTTCTTGGCGACGAGGTCTGATCTGTCCGAATTCGTCAGTGTCTTCATCGTCTTCGTCATCGTCGCCTACGTCGTGCCTTTCAGTGATTTCCATCTTAGACCTCTTTCATAACGCTCTATTCACTCGCCTTATATCCCTAACTTTCATTCCTCATCGTACCGTCCTTGCCCCAGTCATCATCTCATCGCCTCTCATCGCTATCTCTTCGCACCGTTATCTTCCTTGTCCATTTCGTCTCTCTACCATCTCGAGCTCTTCGCATCGTATATCTCTGACCCTCCTCGCTTCTCCTCGTAGTCGCTTTTCGTAGGACCTGACTCCGCCCTACCGGGGCACCAAACAATCGCCACTATCGACGCGGCATATTTTCTTGTCAGTCGGAGTGTATCATCTTCGAAGGCCGCCCTCGCGGCCCACACCAGTAGAAAACCCTCTCCCAAACAAAGCCAGGCAAGTAACAATGTACGAACTCAAGCCTCAGAGAGAGAGATGGGTGAGCTGTCCCAAGACACTTTAATTACGGGCGAACAATGGTCCCGATGCTTCCGACAAAGTGCGTCGCCTGTAATGGTCAACGTCCGGAGTTTGCAGTGTTGTGCCGAAAAGTTTTTGGCCGAACCAATATCTCCGGTTTCTGGTACTTGATGAGCCGATGTCCAGAACGAGTCTCGACGTCTCCATGCAGCTCGGTGTTTCCCGCGAAATTCTCCGTAGTCGCCGCTTCTTCGTCATTCAACGCCGCGGGTGGCCATCCGCGCAGATCGCAGTATTGAGCCCTGGAGCCACGGAGGCTGACGGAAAGTCAGACCCGACCCGGCACAGGCGCTGCGGCAGGGTCATATTCCTTAACGAACAAAATGCGCTCTGCTGCTTCCCCAAGACGCAAATCTGAAGGGTGCGCGCGGATTATTGCCACCGTACACTGTCACACTGTCCGTAGACAACAAGGCGCTGCCCGGTCCTCGTGTTTGCGCGGGGGGCCCGCGAGAGCAGTAGAAATAATCCTTCCAGGCACTCCACTCTATAATGCCCATTCGTGACATCAAAGGTTTTCTTTTCCTTTTTTAATGCGTGGGTTTAAGAAACGAGCGTAAACATTTTGAAAGGACCGTGATTCAGTCCGTGTTTGCGGGGACGTCACAATCATGCCATACCAGTTTTTCAACATGCCACGTGAACGAAACCACCGCAAGAGCTCAAGGACCATGAGATGAAATTCATGATGGTCATAGCATGCATGTCACAATTTTCATGTTATGACTAGTCAAATAGGTTTTTCATTCAGTCATGTTACGCCATACCAAGTTTGGTTTCGATACCTATATAGTAGCGAGCAGGAGAGCTAAAAAACGTAGGTGGCTAAATAAATAGATATGTTCAAAGTCGCCGATTTTCGTTAAGAAATGCTTTGCAAAAAAACAAAAAAAAACGAGAAGGCAGGGTTCCGCAGCGCAGCATCGAACGAGCGACCTCGCGTTCCGCAGCGTGGGACGCTAACCATCAAACCACCAAGCCGTCGGTCTCCAACATGTTAAAGACGAGCAATTTATATAAACCAGGTATCGCTCATGGTCCTCAGAGCTCGGCAACATCAGCGCGTTTTCATCGTCAGTAGCGAGATGACATGACGGGCGTGCGTTGGGCTCGCGCGCTCAGAAAGTCTTTGAGCCGCGTCACCCGGCTCGTCACTGCGCGCGCGCGCGCCTACACATGGGGAGGCCAAAGTGCATATAGATTGCGTGGTGGCTCACTTGCGCGTGCGCTTACTACAGGATTCGGGCGCTTTGTACATCTTGTGCTTCCACCACAAGTTTGCTTAGAAATTGCCGTTATAAAGGGCGTAATCGTCGCTTCGCTCGCTGCCGCGGCCGCATTTACAAGACGAGCACGTTGTTCTCACACGAAAAAGTAAGAATTGTGACAGTTGCCCGCGCTAGTCTTGTGTTTACCCGTGCGCTCATTTTGTGCCTCTTACTTTTAGAGCAGCGTGTTTTAAGTGTGGAGCTTAGGGAGTTGTTTGTCCACGTTTGTCCTGTGTATGCTCATTTCGTGTGTCTTTCTGCCTGAAACGCGTGCTGCATGTTTCGAGCTGCTTGCCGTTCCTCGCGTGACGTTGCAATTTGTTACCGCAGCATTTATTCTTTCGAACTTGTGGCGAAACAATGCCCGATGAACGCTCAACTACTTCAGTGAGGACGCATTTCACTTTCGTGCTACACCAATTGCATAAAAGATGGAACAACCACGACACTGACGCTGTCTTCGAATTAATTTCAGGATGATGCGGCAACTGACACACAGGCGGAATATCGGGGACACGTAGCATGAACGAAAAACAAGAAGGTAAAGTTGACAAGAAACAGAATTGCCATTTGCCTCCGAAATCTAGAAGGTACTATAAAGGCTGTTATAGGGGTTATAATAATAGTTTGCCCGTCTCACGCCGCTTTCGCTAGTGCATAAGGTGTTTCCTTTAGAGTTATGCCTCTATGCCCCGGCACCCATACTAATCGCACCTGGGTTTAGTGATTCGGTACTAGGAAGTTGAATTCGCCTAATGCTTTCGAATCACCGGATGCCGTGAGCCCACTGCAGACCGACAAAAAGTCTATTATTATTACAGCGGAATTCATTGATGTTGGCAGTTCTCGAACGGACAATACTACGGCTAAGAGAGAGAGAGAGAGATAAATAGAGAGGAAAGGCAGGGAGGTTAACCAAGCTTGGCTCGGTTGGCTACCCTACACTTGGGGTGGGGAAAAGGAGAATAGTAGAACGGAAAGAGACAGAAAAGAAGAGGAGTAAGAAAGAGAAGCATAAATAGTCAGCTCGAGACTACACAGCATGGCCTCGCACAGTTCTTTCACAAGCGGTCGTGAAGTTTGGTGGTCCTTAAAATGTACAAGAGGGCTTTCGTGGCTTTGCGCGTATGGGAAGCCGTCGGCCAAGGTCCCAGGATCTTCTCTTCTGTAATCGGCCGTGAATCCAGCTGACAGAGCTTGGCTTCCACAATACGTCGTTCGGTCTGGTATGCTGGGCAATGACATAGAATGTGCTCAAGCGTTACCTCGCAGGCGCAGATGTTGCATGCCGAAGTGCTCGCCATTCCAAGGAGACGAGAGTACGAATTTGTAAATGCCACGCCCAACCTCATGCGACACAGTGAAGTTTTGCAGTAAACATAGGTGTAAAATCTGGAATTCGGAGCGGGAAGAACCAGTCTAGAACAGGGCAGAATATACCGATGCCACACTTTTCATCTCGCTGTGAAGCTTCCATCGCAATGATGACGTGTGCTTGCATTCCTAGCAGGTAGTCATGTAAAGTAGCTCTTATCAAATTACTCGGCAGGTGTTTAGCACTATTAGAGAAAATGTCATCAAAGTATACTTGGAGAGAACTTGTCGAGCTACAAATTGGCATAACCTCCCTAATTTATGGAAACAGTGGGTCGAGAAAAGGCGGTACAAACTTTACTTGAGGTGTGTGAAATCTATGCCAATAACAATAAAAAAATAAACCAGGTTGCTCAATGAAAACTGTTTCTTTACACCTCAAAGGAGATTCAATTGCCCTTAAGTACGTTTGTACAGTCAGTATTTTGAATCTGGTGAGGAGTGAGGGAGATGATTGATTGATATGTGGGGTTTAACGTCCCAAAACCACCATATGATTATGAGAGACGCCGTAGTGGAAGGCTCCGGAAATTTCGACCACCTGGGGTTCTTTAACGGGCACCCAAATCTGAGTACACGAGCCTACAACATTTCCGAGGAGTGAGAGAATTCTAGCTTCTATATATAAAATGTTATTCACTACAAATTTAGGTAGCCCTAAGCACAAGCGCAGTGCCTGCTTCTCCAGAAGAACAAGAGGACGCAGCGCATAGGCAGGCGCCCCGGAGTATAAGACACATCCAAATTTTAGAACCGGCCTCACATACATGCGGTATATTGATAATAATGGGCTCTGTGCTTTCCTGATCTCCCGTTGCTTATCCTCTGTAATAAGCCGACTGCCTGAAAACCCATTGATGCAATACATTCGGTGTGGTTTTGCCATACTAGAGAGGTGTTGTATATATCATTCTTAGATATTGGATGATTTGCACTTGTGGCATAGTATCAGTTTTGTATAAGAGAGATATGTGTACTGGTTCTTTTATCGGAAATACTAATAATGCACACTTGTTCACGTTTAGAGATAGATGAATAACGTTGAGCTAGTGCTCTATTTCAGATAAGTACATTTGCAGGATTTGATAGAAAGCGTGAAAGTCATTAGCTGACAAAAATAACGCGATATCATTCAGCTTATACATACGTCTGAACATTCTCATTGCAGGGAATTGAGCTTACTAAATATTGAATAGTACCGAAGATGGAACAGCGCTCTGTGGTACCCCCTTTTTCCTAATTATAGGTACTTGACGAAACACCATCTTGCGAACAGTAAAACGTTCTATTTCCTAAATATTTCGTTATCCACACTTCTATATTTCCCGGTATATTGCTTTCTCTCAGACTACTGACTAGTACACTATGCTCGACGTTATCACACGTGTTTTTATGTCCAGGGTAATTGAAGCGGCGTACTTTCCTTGACGCCGCGCCAGATGTATGGACTCACTAGGTTGATATGCACTTGCCGTATGGAACATCCCTGCCTGAATCCAATTTGACATGTGTGAAGAACCCTTTCTCTATCAACAAATTTTATAATGCGAACATGCAGGACTCTCTCTATTGTTTTGAAAAAAAATGGACGTTTGTGCACTTGGCCTACTATTATCTAAAACGTAACCTTTACCTGTTACTTTTAAAAACAGGTATGATTTTCACGATTTTCACTGCAATAGAATCTAAGCTTCTCTTAAGGAATAATTTATTACATTAAGCACATTGTCCCGTGACTCATCGAATAAAATTTCCAGCATTGCGGAAGTGACTTAAACCGAGCCTGGAGCCACCATAGGAAGTTTTTTCATAACCTCTGCCACTTTCCCTATTGATATTTCGGTGAAACTGTGACTTGATCGCGAGATTACTGAAGAGGGATAAACATAAGCAAAACATCGCTTTTCCAAACTTTGAGCTATGATTCCCAGTGATCGCTTCGTTTCCTGAGGCGATAAAGCTATAGAATCAGGATTTACTGCTTGAGGAATCAGTTTCTTGTGTCTCAGATATCGAAATAGAACTCTTTTGTTATTCGATTTCGAAATAAATGAATAATAGTTTTCACCATACTCTGTCTTTGCTTTAGTGACCATATGTTTAAAAGTATCTGCAATGAATTTAAAATCTAACCAGTTTTTCGGACATTGATTGTCTAATAGCTTTTTCCATGCAGCTTTTCTACGCCTGAAATCCCGAGTACAGTTGTCATTCCACCATCGCGACACAGGTTTTTCTTCAACTGATTGAACCGCAAATTCCGCTTTGCTACGCGAGTCCACTATAACTGAACAAATGCTTAATGCTTTTAGCTTTACCGTTGCTTCAGACAGAGACTACATGAAGCCTCACAAGCTCCTTTTAAAAATACTGCAATTTATGCACGTAAGTCTTCTAGCAGGAACAAATATTAGTGGACATACAATGTCAAATGTATCTGGAATGTGATCACTATTAGTCGCAGTGTCAACAGTCGACCAAGATGAGATGCCAAGGACTGATCTCGAAAAAATTAAGTCTAAAGATGAGGATGGCATCCCTGTGGTAAAAGTGGGAATACCTGAGTGTTGACAAGAGAGACTATCACCCTAAGACCAGTCCCATAATCGAGTTCCACACCAGTCTGCCCTTGAGCCCCAAGTTATGTGATGGGAGTTGAAGTCTCCCGCCAATAGGACATTATTATTGCTAATAAAAATTACACTATTCAAAGAGTTTGTGTCATGAACCCCTGACGGATAATATATATTTGCTATGTGAAATGTTCTACATGAAGGAAGACTTTAAGAAATAACCAAAATTTCGTACTCTGGTGACAGACGTTGCAGTGTTATTTTTGACTTGTGCCAAAATTTGGTAGAGACTAAAGCAAGTAACCTGCCCCCTCTTGACAATCGATCTCAACGAAATGATCTATAATTTTTAAATGAAATTACTTATTTGGAACTAACAAAGTTTCTTGTAACAATAATATATCCGCTTTTTTCAACAATGAGACAAGATATAACCATGGAAGCTGTGAAAATTGAACGACAATTCCACTGTAAGACATTTAACGGCTCAATGGTGGAATATAACAACCGCCGAAACGACCTTCTCTAGTATGCTGGTCTTTACGATCTTGCTAGGCGGAGCCTTTTGTGCTTTTGTCTGTGATGACACGGAATAATGGTTTAAGGGAGATCGGTGACGCTTCTGGTCACGCGAATTGGTTTCAACATCAGCGCTGACACTCAGATCTATAGTAGGGAGGTGATCTTCTCTCTATGTAGGCTTATTAACCACACGAGTGTCTTCTGGTAGCACCCTGTCGTCTCTCATGCTGCATCCTGCCTCTTCCTGAGATGTCAGCGTAGAACTTGTCTGAGGAGAAGCTGCTGAGTTATTCAGCTGCTGAGTCAATTGAGCACTCATTATCTCATACAGACATTCTGATAGGCTGGTAAATAACCTGTCCATTGCTTTTGATACTGCCTTTTCACTGCGGCCTCAATTGTTTGGGCAAAGTTAGCATCTGCCATTGCATTTTGTCGATTGGCAATCCCAGCATACCCTTGTGTCATTTCCTTGATAACTGTCATTGCTTCTCTCTTTGAGCATCGTCGCTTGTCCATTACTTCCAACAGTTGCTTCTCTTGAAAGAGACTGCGAGAAGTGGAATTATCTCCTTTATGAACATCCTCACTGAGACAGCACTTCTCAGCTTGAACCTTGCAATCAGCGTGTGAGTGGCCCTCACCCCAAATACAACCGTATTCCCGATTTACACCCACCAGCCCTATGGCCAAAACGCTAACGATTTTTACATTGCAGGGGACGCGGTGCTAATGATTCCACCCTAAAGATTAGTGGCCAAGCTTTTATTTCAGATGGGCACGAATTTCCAGCGAAAGTTGCAATGACTGACTCGGTGGCTACCTTCACCTTGTCTACCACTCGATTGCACCGGTAGATAGCTAATACCCCGCCCAAGGAGAGTTTCCCAATCGTCTCAGATGGGCTTAGTTGTGAATCAACTCCACGCAAAACGCCTTTGATGCATGCAAGATGGGGCGGAATGTATGCACTGACCAGATAGAGGCAAATGACGCGCGTTTCAAAAGATACGCAACACAATCTTGGTCTGGAGATCGGCACACGGTACCTCCGCGGCCAAACTGTCGTACCTTGGTGATGCTTACGTACTCAGAGGTTACCGCCCGAAGATACTCTTGAATCGCCTTAGGGTTGTTTAGCCAGATTGATCCATTACCCAAGGACACCCGTGCAACGGGCATTCTGCTAACGGCATTGCGTAGAAAGAGATCGAAGGGAATCTCATCTGATCGAAGATATGCTGTTCAGGCCAAACTGCCTTGCCCAGGAGAATTCCTGGGCATTGCTGCAATCCCTTCATGATCCTTGAAAGTAAACTAACACAAGATAACAGATACAAATAGACTTTAAAGATATCAAGCTACCGAATCCTTAACAACCAAAACCACTAGAACTGAGTACCACGTCACCGACTCTGAGCTTTCGTGCCAGCGCCTTCGAGTAGTCAACTCGCCAGCACGAATCTCTCGTGCATTGCACTGACGATCCGACTGCGGAGATCTTCGCGAGGCACTTCGTTATATCTTTGCCATCGCTGAAGACGGAAACTGTGAGTGGTTCAAAGGTGGCTTGAGAATGAGGAGTTCCTAATATGGTTTCAGGCGATCCACATGAATAGTTTCGTGGCCTCCCCAACGTAGGTCTGCAGTGGGCGTGAGGGGTTCTATGAGGTAGTTGACAGTAGAAGTTTGCTCTAGGACACGGTGAGGTCCGTGGTACCTGCTGCCGAAATTCGAGGAAATTCCGCAAAGGACAATATCTTCATAACAATAAGTTGTTCTTTCATGATTTACTTTCCATACATTTTTAATTATATTTGCAGAATTTTAATTTCAGTATGCCACCGCGATCGCATTCAACCCCTTGTGGCGGGTGCTGTCGTAAGAACTGCGGAATAAGGTTTGTGATCACATGAGTGGTCATGATATTGCATGGTGACAAGAAACTTGAATAAACAAATAACAAGTTCGTTGAACAAGACAAGTGAATAGCAAACACAAAAATAGACTGATTCAATTCGAATCAGCGCTGCTCTTGTTTGTGCCTTTAAAAATGCCTTTAATATAGAACCTATTCTGTACTTCTGAACTATTTGAACCACGTGTGGCCGAGCAACGAAGAAAGAGAAGACGCCAGCCTTCTTCTTTCTTCTAGTAGCTCTGTCCTCTGTCTGTTCAGAATAAAAAACAACAAATATGGTCTTATTTATGTTTTTAAGCAGGTGTTTTCGATTTGTTATCAATATTCGATACTTGAAAGGCCTAAAAACTTGAAATAATCAATTCTTGGCCATTTACCCGGAGCGAGTATAAGCCACGAAGGAGGCATCATCATTATCATTATTATCTTCGTCGTCATTGTACTCCACAGCTTCGTCACAGGTACAGTACTTGGTCATTTCATTCATTTAGTCGATTGTTCTCGCTGTTCGACTGGTGTAGGAGCTATTCA
Organism: Rhipicephalus microplus; assembly: GCF_013339725.1. NCBI lineage: Eukaryota > Metazoa > Arthropoda > Arachnida > Ixodida > Ixodidae > Rhipicephalus > Rhipicephalus microplus. The sequence continues at coordinate 38,091,884 of NC_051175.1, forward strand.
ACTGTTACAATATATTCGATGGATGTTCTCTGTATCACAATCATTGTAAACACACGTGAACAATATAAGAAAAGAGTCGGGAACCACTAAATGAACCCTTCTCCTCCCTCCTGGAATCACTCCCCCGCTCGCGAACAACACTTGAAAGAAAAACAGACGCAATGCAAACGTGTGCGGAAGTCCCGGGGAAAAATTATTGTTCGTTTTTCAGTCGAGTGCTGGGATGCGATTGGTAATCACTGCAAGTACTTTCCATTCCATTACCTTATCTGTTGTAGAGTTTGCATTAAACATCTGGTGAGTCTGTCAACACGGCTTCACTCTATGTGCAGCCACGATTGCGCAACTGTAGAGCATGGCACGGGCAGGTCACGGCCCACCGCGGCTGCCGCGGCAGCTATTTGGCTCACGATACAGAACTCCTGCCAATAGCCGTGTCCATGTGCTTTTGGGTATCCAGATAAGTCAATATTAGGTGTAAGCACCATTCTTCGAGAGCGGAGCGGGTAATTTCTAGCCTAGATCGAAATTTATTTGGGAATTATATTGCCTCGTGCTCATCTATAATACTCGGCTCACATGCTAGCAGAATTTTGGACAACATATCGGCACCATTTCATGCTCAACATTAGCTAACCACATTCAAAAAAGATTTGCAGGGCCCATAGTGTAGAGATGCGTCCATTGTTAAAGGGAGCACCGGAGTACACAGCATGTTTAGGTTTCGCAATTCGACGTAAGTATAGTAGATTAGATATGCGTCAGATCACTGGTGGTTGATACTTCTTACTCATCTGGCCACACTGGCAATGTGCCTGAATATTGTTCTCATAACCACTTGCTGTTAGGGGGCCAGCAATATTAACGGTGTTCGTTCAAGTGTTCCATTTAACCGCGGGTGGTTCTCTACATGGGAACTCAAGGGGTAATCTAGTTTACATGTATCCTAGTGCAGTGGGTTGTAATTGAGAATTATTTTTTCAAATGACTTCCTTTTCTTAGAGGGCTGTGCATGAGCAATAATTCACGACATGCTTTCTACGGCGACGAAACACATGTATCCTAGTGCAGTGAGTCGTAATTGAGCAATATTTTTTCAAATGACTTCCATTTCTTAGAGGGCTGTGCATGAGCGATAATTCACGACATGCTTTCTACGGGGACCAAACACAATGAGGTCCTTGAGAAGGCATTAGACCGAAGCCCAGAGCCAAGCTTAAGCAGTAATAGAGTGATCCACGTTGTCAACAAAACTATAAAACTAGATGCATTATGGGAACTTGGAGGCCAGCGAGGTTAGCCAGCTTTGCTAAATGCATCTTGCATGTTTAGAAGGCAGAATCGCGAGAAAATGTGATTGCAACGAATGCTGGCTTGTTGAGTATTGCACATCGAATGCATTGCAGCTAGCATTTGCACGCAGATCAGTGTTTCTAATGTACACTGTGTTCTGTTACAGCTAGAGAATAAATGTAAGCTCCACCCACAGTGTTCACCATTCCACACAGGCACAATTCTCATTAATGTCCTACTAATTGCAATAGCCTATTTTTGTGATGACAGGACGTTCCACGTAATGCAGACATTTAACTTGGCTGCACGTGTTCAATTCGATGGTTTTCTGCAGAAAATATTCACTTGACAAATGTCATCTGAAAATGAGACTTCACTGCTCAGCAGCCAAGCGTAACATTTAAACAAAACTAATGAATATATTATTCATAATATGCGTAATATTTCCATTATGAGCGATAAAGGGCTTTTGGTTAGAACGAAAATGACTAACCATTGCTTTTTTGAACAGGTGAATGACTGGCGCGCTGCAGTACTGGCGGTGGAGCGTGTATTTATTCTTAGGTTGTAATTAATTAAGGTCTACTACACGAAATTATTATTGAAATTCTGGCGAGTTACGACACAACATGTAAACGAGTAAATACAATCCTGGAAGCTAGCGCGACACCCCTTTTCCCGTGGGTGCCTGTTTGGACGCCTCCCTCGGCACAAGTTTTCATCATATCAGCTTCAAATACACTTTAAAACGAGTGGTTCTATTATGATGGTCAGATGTGATACCGTTATACAAAGCTAAGAAAATCTTACTGCATTTTCAAGTATTAAGAAAAGTTATAGCTGTGGCGCTTGTTTTGTAGATTGTCAAGTCTAATGGGAAACTCGGCATGTGTTGAAAAACCTTGATGTAGGCTTGACAGAGAACTTCGACTTTCTAAAGTTTGAGCTAAGACATCGAAATTAATGTAGTTGACATGCACACTCACTGGCTCTAATTACTAAAGAAAAGGGCGAATTATTGTAGCCGTGCAAGGAAAAGAACTCTCTTCTTCTCGCAGACACATGATGGCCAATTCCAGCGCTGAAAGTTCAATGGCACCTGATGAATGCCGGTACTGACGAGATTCCTGCCTTCTCCTTGGCCAACTTGGAATCTGCAAGAGGATGCTTCAGTGGACGAGTCGTAAAGTATCGTTTACGATGCACAGCGGAAGAGGAGCAGCCATGTCAAATTGCTACTCACTTATCCACTTGGAACGAGATTATAGGCTACGTTGGCTTAGAAGTGCGGTTCACACCGGACACCAGTGGACAGTTTAGCGTCATGAGCTTTGAAGGTCGCATTCCTTTGTTCGATCGCCGAATAGAGGGTCAGATAGGGCTTCTCGAGCAGCAGGTGGCCACCATATTATACTGGTTGCTAAAAACGCATCACTGCTTGTCGACACTAACTCTCTTACCGACGCTGCTAAACAGTCAAGCAGACATTGTATGCAAGGCACTTCTGAAAGGCCAATTCGTGAAAAATCTCGTAGTGGTGTCCACAGACAGCGTGGCCTTTCAGACTAGATCGAAAGACATGGTTCATCCCTCCACCAATAATTACTGCGCATCGATCCAAGAAAGTTCGTGGAATGTGTCTTGCACCGTTTAACGCGAATGCACTTATGTTGACTCATAATACATCTCCATTCCGACGACTAACGTCCAGGAGCAATGAGTAAACAAACCTTTGTGGTCATAGATGGTTGTGGTAGCTGTATCCGTTAGCAGTGAGAGCAGTATCTGAAAAAAGGCGTGAGACAACCAGAAGAGCCATTACTGACTAGACGCTGAACTTGCGCCAAAAGCCTCGTTGGAATATAGGCTCCACACACTGACCAGAAAGACCTGCGTTGCTCACACTGCCCCGTCTCAAAGTCTTCGACGTTCGCCGTTAGGTACGCGCATCTACCAGGTATCGAGGCCCCTATCCGCCGAAAGATGCAGGTTGTGAGACGTGCGCGTGGCGTTCCATTTTTACTGACGCCGTCTCTAGGTAGCTTTTTTTATTCGCTGGTCAATGTATTGTAGCGAAACTTTGGGATTGTTTAAGCTAGGCACATCTGATGACCATCCAGACAAAGAAGTGTGGGAGCGATTCCGCGCAGGCAAGCGATGACAAGTCGACACGATGATGTCGGGGAGCACTTATAGGGGGTTTATTTATCTAATACAACTTAAATTTACACAATAAACTAAGTCACAAATACAAAATATTGAAAATGATGGCATACCCCTCGGCTTGCATGAGTGACCTCTGATGATGAGATGCGCTGTCGACCCTGAGTTCACTGACTCTAAAAAATGCCCAAGTCACTGCCTAAATAGCGTTTTCCAGTATCCAAGGGTGCGCGGACCAATCAGGCGAGCCGAGGATAACCAATCCCAACACGAGCTTTCATAGTCGCGTGAAGCCTATCTCGCAACAAAACTGTAGCAGCTTTTTCAAAGGGCACATTCTCTAGAACGGCCTTGAAACGCAAACAAGTGCTCAAATGTCGCTCCCCAATCGCCCCGAAGGACGCAAGCGGCGGCTCGCTCGTTTTGCGTGGTTGCGGTAGTGGTTAGAAGAGGAGAAAGACGCCTTAATTCTGCAGCCCGGTCGGGAGGATGGCGCGGTGCCTGGTTTGGCGCGAAGCACACAGTGACCGACCGAATGCAGCTTTTAAGTGTGAATACACTTTATAAGCGACCCCAAACCATCCACCGCTGTCGGCGGCGTCCGCAGTCTTCTCCCTATCTTTAAAAGAAAGAGGACTTGGCGCGCCGCAGCGCGACGCTCTACCGAATAAGCCACGGACGCGACGCTGATATTGGTGTCAGTAATGCGCCTTATATCTTTAAACGCCACCTGCGCGCGTCCCCTCCCCTTCGCTCGCTCCTCCGCTCTCCTCACTCGCTGCAGCTCAGCTACGCGCGCACCCCTCTCTCTCGCGCGCCACCTTCTCTCTCAGTCTCCCGTCGAGAGCGGGTCGTGCGATGGATGTCCCGGAGGCAACGCTACCATCAACAACGAATGCAGTACAACCGAATGCCAGCACTGCACCCGTCGTTGGAGGTGACGGTACCACGGTGGTTTCGCCGACGTGGAAGACAAGGCGGCCGCTGCGAAGGGCTCGTGAGACCGAGACGTAAGCGGGCGAAGCGTGCAAGCGGATGCTGAACTGCGTGCTCGCGAGGCCGAGTGCAAGCGGGCGAAGCGTGCAGCGGATGCCGAACTGGCGCGCTCGCGAGGCGATGACAAGCGGGGCGAAGCGTGCAGAGGATGCCAAACTTCGCGCTAACGAGGCCGAGGACAAGCGGGCGAAGCGTGCAGCGGATGGTGAACTGCGCGCTCGCGTGGCCAAGATGAGGCGTCAGCATCGAGCCGCGAACGCGGCCCAAGAAGCCGAACGACAACGCAAGCGTCAGGCAGAGAAGGGCGATGAAAGCCGGCGTCAAGACGCCGCTCGCAATCGTCAACGGCGAGTGGACGTTCCCGAAGCCGTTCGAGCCAGTGAACGTTCCGCGCGGGAGAGGGTGCGAAACCTGGACTTTGCTCGTCCGGACGCGCGTTTCAAACGCGACTTTGTGGATCGCAGCTTCGGTCACAGCTGCACCGTGTGTGACCGGCTGTGGTTCGATAACAACCTGAGCTGCATTTCCAGCGTGAGCAACGAGACCAACAGGTTGAACGCGTTGCGGGTTCTTTGGAACGAGTTCGGAAGATGGTCGGGCGAACACCGATGCGACGACATGGATGCGCAAGACCCGCGGCTGGCTCCCTTCAGTGCGTTCCGGGTGTGGGCGTCTTGCCGAGAGTCCCTGCTGGCCGAGCGGGTTCCACCGTTGAGCAATTACTCGATGACGTGTCTGTCTCTCGAGTTTCCCACCACGATCAACGGTGGCTTCATAGACTTGGCGTTCAGTAGGAACTGTACGGTCCACTCCGTCTTGCCGGATCCGCTCACCGTACATTTCTCGGATCACAAAGCGCTGGTACTAACCGTGAGCTACAACGATAACACGAATAGGTGCTAATTGGTGGTGTAGTTTGTGTGTGTGTGTGTGACGCGCTCGCGATGTGTGCATTTAATGCATCGTACGAAAATCGTGAAGTGTAAATAAATAATACTTCGTATATAGTGTATCTGTGTACAAATGCTTCATGAAAAAACACACTTAAATTCATTAATTACACTTTAATCATCATCATCAGTAATAAAACTTTCAAGCATTTCCCCGACGGTGAACATGGTTAAGTGCGAATGCACGGGGTGATGCTATGAGGGGGACTAAAGTTAAAATCCGTTGGCATTCGCCAGTGAGTTAACGTAAACTCCCCCGTATGATCAAATTGCGATTCCCAGGAAACAATACACCATAAAGGCACCATAGTGTGAATAATAAATATAATAGTGCGAATTAATAAATACCCCTCTTAGCATCACCCCGTGCATTTGCACTTAACCATGTTCACCCTCGCGGAAATGCTTGGGAGTTTTTTTTCTGTTGTGACTCTCAATCTTCCTCGTGGCACCCTCCTCTAGACAAATCGTTCAATAGCGCCTCTAACAAAAGGTTCTGGAAAAGAACGAACAGCAGCTGTAGCTGAAAAAGAAAAAAAAAGCTTTCCGCGAGACATTGCCTTCGCGACAGTATTCTGGCGCTGCAGTCAGACAGCAAAACTCGACTGAATCGGGCTTTTAGGGTTGCCTACTTGCAGCATTTTAAATCAGTTACACCAGCGCCTGATTTGAGGAAAACGTAACGGCTGTCGTGTCTTTCCTGTTGGTCGGCCGCGATTTATTGTGGGGAGAGCATAAAAGGAGTAGGCGGTGTTACAGCCAGGCGACGCAGAGCCATTCCTTTGACAGGGGCCAACGCTAGGCGTAATGTAACCACCTGGCGTTGTGTTAGTGTATTAAGAACCGTTCACTTTTCCAATAAAAAATCTACCATACAGGATGATGTTACAAGCACGGAGCAGGTCCCTATCGCCCTCGTGCTCAGAAACCTAGCGTCGGCCTTCGTCCTTACAGACTCGGTGGCGGCCTATCATAACTACCTTAAAGGAAAAATCAGTGCTCTAGAATGTAGGATACTTTCACAAGGAGCAGACGGCCACCCTGACGCAGAGATGAAACAAGTAATTAGGATACCTGGCCACTGTAGAGTAAGATGCGACGTGCTTTCTCGTGCCTTCACCCAAGCTCTCCTATCCCGGGACTCCAGTGCAGGGACGCCAGCCATTCCAGATCAGATTGCCTATTTAATCACATACACTAAAGTATTACGAAACCAAAGCTTGCGCATAGAAGATATCCCTCGCCTCATTTTCAACTCAGAAAGCCGCGCAGGTAGCCGGGCACCGATTACAAACGTGGCGTATCCCAACCACACATAGTTTCGAAAATTGACCGTGACAGGTACCCCTCATCCAAATGCAGCTTAGAATTGTGGCAGCTTGCGCTAGTTAGCATGACATGACGATAGTTATAGCGCGAGAAGAGAACGACGACACAGAGAAAAGAACGACAAGAAGAACACGAGCGCTAACTTCAAACAGAGTTTATTGCGCAGTGCGCGAAAACATATAGAGGAGGCAGTAAACCATGTGGCAAAAAGAGCAATACATGAGTAAGGGGGAAAACAAAAGCACAGAAAAAGGCAAAGAAAAGTCTATAAGGAAACGAAACAGAAAAGTAAAAATAGGATAACTACTTGCGCGCACCGAAACATTCGAGGAACCTTCGTTTCTTCTCAGACAGACACACGGAGAGCTTGTCAATGCATGACATCTGTTCGCGTGCCATCTGCGTGGCCTCGATGATGACTCGGGTGCACTCGTCCATGTGCTTGTACAGCGTCACCTGCCCTTACAAAGGGGCACACAGTTGCACTCAGCGACAGATCGTGAACGTGCCCATCGACATTCCCAGCGTGGTGGAGTGTCTTCCGCGTCTGGTTCCCGAGGACGTTGCGATAGACGTGCACGTGAAGCGGAGGCTGGTGAGTCCGGTTGACCACATGCTGAACAATTACTCGATGACGTGTCTGTCTCTCGAGTTTCCCACCACGATCAACGGTGGCTTCATAGACTTGGCGTTCAGTAGGAACTGTACGGTCCACTCCGTCTTGCCGGATCCGCTCACCGTACATTTCTCGGATCACAAAGCGCTGGTACTAACCGTGAGCTACAACGATAACACGAATAGGTGCTAATTGGTAGTGTAGTTTGTGTGTGTGTGTGTGACGCGCTCGCGATGTGTGCATTTAATGCATCGTACGAAAATCGTGAAGTGTAATAAATAATACTTCGTATATAGTGTATCTGTGTACAAATGCTTCATGAAAAACACACTTAAATTCATTAATTACACTTTAATCATCATCATCAGTAATAAAACTTTCAAGCATTTCCCCGAGGGTGAACATGGTTAAGTGCGAATGCACGGGGTGATGCTATGAGGGAGACTAAAGTTAAAATCCGTTGGCATTCGCCAGTGAGTTAACGTAAACTCCCCCGTATGATCAAATTGCGATTCCCAGGAAACAATACACCATAAAGGCACCATAGTGTGAATAATAAATATAATAGTGCGAATTAATAAATACCCCTCTTAGCATCACCCCGTGCATTCGCACTTAACCATGTTCACCCTCGCGGAAATGCTTGGGAGTTTTTTCTGTTGTGACTCTCAATCTTCCTCGTGGCACCCTCCTCTAGACAAATCGTTCAATAGCGCCTCTAACAATAGGTTCTGGCAAAGAACGAACTGCAGCTGTAGCTGAAAAAGAAAAAAAAAGCTTTCCGCGAGACATTGCCTTCGCGACAGTATTCTGGCGCTGCAGTCAGACAGCAAAACTCGACTGAATCGGGCTTTTAGGGTTGCCTACTTGCAGCATTTTAAATCAGTTACACCAGCGCCTGATTTGAGGAAAACGTAACGGCTGTCGTGTCTTTCCTGTTGGTCGGCCGCGATTTATTGTGGGGAGAGCATAAAAGGAGTAGGCGGTGTTACAGCCAGGCGACGCAGAGCCATTCCTTTGACAGGGGCCAACGCTAGGCGTAATGTAACCACCTGGCGTTGTGTTAGTGTATTAAGAACCGTTCACTTTTCCAATAAAAAATCTACCATACAGGATGATGTTACAAGCACGGAGCAGGTCCCTATCGCCCTCGTGCTCAGAAACCTAGCGTCGGCCTTCGTCCTTACAGACTCGGTGGCGGCCTATCATAACTACCTTAAAGGAAAAATCAGTGCTCTAGAATGTAGGATACTTTCACAAGGAGCAGACGGCCACCCTGACGCAGAGATGAAACAAGTAATTAGGATACCTGGCCACTGTAGAGTAAGATGCGACGTGTCTGTCTCTCGAGTTTCCCACCACGATCAACGGTGGCTTCATAGACTTTCTCGTGCCTTCACCCAAGCTCTCCTATCCCGGGACTCCAGTGCAGGGACGCCAGCCATTCCAGATCAGATTGCCTATTTAATCACATACACTAAAGTATTACGAAACCAAAGCTTGCGCATAGAAGATATCCCTCGCCTCATTTTCAACTCAGAAAGCCGCGCAGGTAGCCGGGCACCGATTACAAACGTGGCGTATCCCAACCACACATAGTTTCGAAAATTGACCGTGACAGGTACCCCTCATCCAAATGCAGCTTAGAATTGTGGCAGCTTGCGCTAGTTAGCATGACATGACGATAGTTATAGCGCGAGAAGAGAACGACGACACAGAGAAAAGAACGACAAGAAGGACACGAGCGCTAACTTCAAACAGAGTTTATTGCGCAGTGCGCGAAAACATTCGAGGAACCTTCGTTTCTTCTCAGACAGACACACGGAGAGCTTGTCAATGCATGACATCTGTTCGCGTGCCATCTGCGTGGCCTCGATGATGACTCGGGTGCACTCGTCCATGTGCTTGTACAGCGTCACCTGCCCTTACAAAGGGGCACACAGTTGCACTCAGCGCAGTGCTGAGCAAGAATACCATCTTTCCCGTTTTTAACATTGTTAGCGTGTTCTCTTAGTCGATCGTTCAGACACCTTCTGGTCGTTCCGACATAACAAGCACCGCGGGAAAGGGAGGTCCGATAGACAACTTTCTGAGAGCATGCAACATACCTGTTTCTATGCTGAACTCTACATTCAGTTGATGACTGCGTTTTCAGGGGGTTTATAGATTTGGTGGGGCTGAATAATTTGAAGGGTGCATAGAACAGCACACGAACTCCCACAAGTTTTCCGATTCTATTGAGCTTGTGTGATTTCTGGTGTTTGTATGAAACAACAGCTATCCTTTCACGCTCTGTATCCGTGTTGCTCAGATCCTGTCGCTGTCTCTGCTCTGCCCTATAAAGTCTGCAGGATAGTCTCAGCAACAAAAGCGATAAACGCCTCAGGAAAATTCAAAGCCTTAAGCCGGGAAACTTCAGCTCCGCACAGATGTTTGTGAAGGGCACGACCTATTTAAGGCATTCTCAAGACAGGTCATGAGGCAAGCCGTAGTGGAGGGCTCCAGAAATTTAGACTACCTAGGGCTCTTAATGTGCACCTAAGTTTGAGTACTAAGCTTCTATACTTGCGGACAGCTTTTCATTGCAACGAAGGGAAAGCTACAGGGATGGAGCTTCAGCACATGTACTACTACGCGAAGTAGTCCGGTGTGCCACGCGTTTTGTACTACCGTAGAAAGGAATGGTCATGCGCTATTTGCGTTTCGTATGGACGCAGCCACCGCTTGGCGTTCGCTATTCGTGTTAAATCGTGGTTTCCTCAAGTGTTCGAAAACGCGAAGAGATAAGGAATGATTAAATATGAATATCGTGCTGGTGTCAGCTGTGCGTCTTGTGCCAACGAGATAGATGCGAAAAATACAGCAAGTTCTTTTTATATCTTCCGTAAAAAAATTGGCCCCGTATCTGTATTTAATCTGCAAATGTCACCGAAAGACGATAGTTTCGCGTGTGGAGATAGTGAACAAGACATTTATTTGAGCTCTGCGCAATACAATCGGTGAATGATATTCTGTAGGCGCTGCGTTAGAGTGCCTCGAGCTCGTAGTGGAACCGAACGAGCGCATCAAGGCACGTCACACGTTGAGACATGAGCGCATCTGGCAGTTTTTCTTAGAAAACAAAGCACGTGGCCCTGAGATAAAGTCCCTGAAAAATAAACTAAAGTAGCGCCATTGTGTCAATGTGCCGACTCCTCATACCCTCGCGTGCATTGCAGATAGTAAAACGACGCTAGTTGAGGGGCTGTATGGCTCTTGGCCGCAAAGATGAGCTTGTGCTCATGTTTCCGTTTAAGCGCATTTGGGCGCAGCGGTTCTAGGCGATGCACAGAAAGAGTGTGATTGAGAAAGGACAAAATATAAAAAGCAACGTTAAATACGACTGATGTGACGTGTATATAAGCAAGTGGCATGCAGTGGCAAAAGACATCACCACAAGCACGCAATACTTCGACGCAATAGCCCACCGTTTGAGTGCAGACGCGCTTAGCGGTGACGCTCTCGATGACAGCGCCACTGCTGTCCACTGTAAACTCGGCGGTGCTAATAATCTGCAGCATGAAGCACTAGCTTTTGTGAAGGTTAATCGCAAACGCCTATATTGTTTGTCCAGTTTCGAGAGCGCGCGCTCCTGTAACAGACGCCACCGGCGTCCCCTTTCAGCCTTACCCGAGGCACGGCCGCTCGATGAACACCACGGCGCAGCAGTGCCGAGCTGCCCAAGCGTCTGGCACATCCAGTGCAACCCGTGCGCTTTCGCATTCGTAGTTTCCTGGTGGACACTCTAGAGGCGCTGCTGTGGCTGCTGGGAGAGGAGGTAGAGGCGAAGGGGTGCGGTTGGCGCTACTTTAGTTTATTTTTCAGGGACTTTACTCTGAGACGGGTGTGCGCGCCAATTTCAGAGGTGATAATTTTTAGAACAAAAGGTGACGGGCAGGTGCCACCACCGTCTCGTCTTAGCACAGCGTTGGAAACACTCGCCTTTCCGTGGAAGCGTTGCATGGTCAGCGCAGCGTGATAATCGCTACAGTTTTTTTTATTACTTATGTAAGCCTTTTCTAAAATATGTACGTGTTGTTAAGGTGCCCCAGACATGCGCAATAATTGCTTTTTTATTGACAATTACACAAGCATGAACGCTACACTTTGAGCAACATTGGTGGGTTCTGCGGATGGTGTCAGCTGTTTCAATAACCGGAGCCGTTAAGAGTGGGCAGGCAGGCAGGCAGGCAGGCATGCAAGAAGGCGGGCAGGCGGGCAGGCGGGCAGGCAGGCAAAATTTTTGCGTCGAAGGTCCCCAAGAAAGACTATCGTCTTTAATAACAACGTAATATCAGGGTTACATTCATTCGTGGTAGGATACGCGAGATTCATCTCTGTAGTCTTCACTGCATTGCGAGGAAAGCTTGCCCGCGAGTAAAGCATTTTGCCTGGTTCGCAATGCGGCGTCTGCGGCCGTGCTTATTTAAATTGTGATGTCTAGACGTTATCAGGAAAATGTATTCACAACGTGCCAACTATACTTTGTTTCATACATCAGGTGCAACTCTGTGGAGGTCATGCGCGTTCCTTCGCCTGGAAAAAGGGGAGAGACAGCACTGCGTGCACACCCCTCTCCGAACAGGTCTTCTTGACGCCCGGCGCGGCAGGCTTGCCCGGCCAGCAGGCAAGGGCAGAAAGTGGTTGCCGGCAGCGCAGAGTGAGCGCGCGCTCGCTTGGGGGGAGCTGCAAACGACGCCTGTTGTGTTGCTCGTTGGCGGCCTGGTCCGTCAGCGCAGATTCCGGTTCTGAAAAGGGCCAGACCCTTTGGGGAGGGCGACAGGGACGGAGAGGAGGACGGAGGCGTGTTGTGCTCCCAAGAGGAGGATGATGTGGGCGAGGAGGAATCGGTACTGGCCTGTTCTTCGCTGTCTGCCGGTGTTGATGCGACTGATTCTTGGTAGTCCTGCAGCTCAGCCTTGCTTCCCTCTTGTAGTGTGGGTACAAGATGGAGTTGGGAAGGCTGTGGTACTAAGGAAATGGCGGCGGCGGCCTCCTCGGCTGCCGCCGTTAGCTTCGCGCTTTTCGTGGTGGCGGCCTTGATTGTTGGTGCCTGACGCCGGCGTGGTGGCAACAGTTTCCCGGTCCTTCGTACATGGGGCCGAGAAGTTGGGGTGCTGGTAGATGAGTGCTTTTGAAGACGATTGGCAGCAGCCTTCAGTTTACGAGCCCGGGTAATCATCGGGGCCGCAGGCGATTGTTTGGGTGAGCTGGGGCGGCTCGTTGCGGTAGCATGGAGGCTCGCGCAGGAGGGTGATCTCGTCAGGAGCGTCCTTAGAAGGGGTGTCCGTCATTACTGGTAGAGGCGATGGGCCGTACTAGGCGAGGTCATTACAGATTTAAAAAAAAAGAACTAAGGGGAGATGAGAGGGCTCGACATTTCCTCAATACTACTTGATAGCCCTGAACAGGGCTTGAGACAAAAAATGGCTCAATAGGACAAGGGAGGAGAAAAAATTAAAACGGCGCACGGGGGTGTGCGCAAAAGCTATCAAAATAAAAACTGGGGGAGAAAAAAAAAATGGAAGCATGGAAGCACCCGTAAGGTACGGCGCCTCATAGACGCTCGCGTGCTCCTCCAGGAAAACCGGTCGGGGACCGACCGAAAAAACACGTCCTGCTCTCTTCGGCGGTCGCGACGAGCAACGCTAATCTAGGTTGGTTTTGCAAGTACTTGTGTTGTGGTGCATGTTGAGAGTCATGTAAGTATTCTCCCCAACATGTAATGCACTAGTTATTGCGGTGATGAAAAAAAGTGTGAATCACTCACTTCACGGAGATGCGTAGATATTGTAATGGGTGTCCGTCTCTCCATTAGTGCCCCCGTCCACCTGTTCGTCCAACCGTCTATATGTCCTAGCTCCACCATATACGCTTTAACTAGTACCTAATATTACCGCGATATGACATGTAGTATATTGTGACTCCTCTATACTGGACATGTGTTTTTGTAAAGCATGAAAGTTATTAGGGGCGTAGCTCCTAAGAGCTTAGCCTTGGCGGCATCCATCGTGCTACATGAAGCCGAAATCAGGACTGAACACCTGAATAATGAAAAACGAGAACATTAGTGTAAAAACCCAACTTCAAACGTACATAGACCGAGTTTATAGCAGAACAATATGTGGTCACCTGCGCAGTCTATTCGTACGTGCATCTCTCCGTCCGTCCACCCGTGCCTCTGTCCATCAGTCCGTACGTCCATCTGTGCTTCTGTCGACCCATTCGTCCGTGCATCCGTTCGTACATCCGTCCATCCTTTATACTAGTTCGCGACTTCAACGTAGACATTATGCATCTTAAGAGCTCGCTTCGCCCATCGTCATCATTCAGTTCTTGGAGGTGGAAGGATTTTTTTCACCGAATTTAAAACCATGGGAAGTTATTTTCAGTCTACTTCCAAGTAGACGCATGGCCTCCTAGTAGAACACCATTTTGTCACGCAGAGGGCCTGGGTTTGATCCTCCCTTGTAACCCATAAAAAATTTATTTTGTTTTATTTTCCTAATTTTCGAGTCACTGAAAAGATAACTATTTTTCGCTCACTCGGAACTGACGACTCTGACACCGACAACAAAATTTACGCGTTAACATTGTTAGCGAAAGATAACACAATTTTATTACACACAATAAAAAAATTGGCAGCATATCCACGGAGTGAATGATGGAGAGTGGGGCGAAGCATTCGTCCGTTCATGCGTCCGTCTGTGTGACCGTCCATGCGTCTGTTTGTGCGCCCGTCCCTGCGTTCTTTCATGCATCCGCCCCTGCGTCCGTTCATGCGTCCATCCATGCATCTGTTTGTGTGTCCGTTCGTTCATCTATTCAACACTCCAAGTCCCACCATCTCGCATCTTTTTATCATATATTCCCCATATAGAAGCACCGCCATCTAGCGGACATTCCAAGGACTAAACGAGAGGTGGCACACGCACACTTTCTTACGGCCTGCGCTTTGGGTCCACTTCCCACATTTAACCACCTCGAGTTCATGGTATATTCTAGTTCACTGTATTCATGGCACTGCGACCAAACGCTCGCTAAACCTTTCAAAAACCAAGGAGGTTACGCCCAGCGAGTATAACGTAGCAACCTTTCCCTGTCAGATAGGGCTTAATTTACATGCCAATGGCTGCTAATGAGAAATGAGAGACAGGAGAATTCGGCTTTTACTTTCTTACGGCTTGCGCTTCGTATCTCCTTCTCATTTTTAACCACCTTGAGTTCATTCATGGTATATACAAGTTCATTGTATTCATGGCACTGCGGCTCAACGCTCGCTAAACCTTTCTAAAGCTAAGGAGGTTACACCCAGCGAGTATAATGTAGCATCCCTTTCTTGTCCGATAGTGCTCAATGTACATGCCAATGGCTGCTAATGGGGATCGCAGCGTGCGCGTTGACTAAAAGCCGAATGCTCATGTCTCGCATTCCCCATTAGCAGCCATTGGCATGTACATTTAGCACTATTTTTTATTGTTAAACAACGCACAGAAGAAATCTCTCACTGGCACCACCTTGGAGGTCAAGTGTTATACCTATTTCGGGTATGTGCCACTGGTGGTTACATACGAGGGACGCCCAAGTCACGCCATAAGGAGCTTCGCCCCTAAAAGACAACGCTTAGGATCCTTGCCTCGACCCGCCGTAACATGAAGGCAACCCACTTGTCATTATCCCTCGATGGGCAGCACAGGTATTCGTAGCCAGAAGGTCCATCGGGGCGGTGAAATTGTAAATGTTTGCAGGCGGTGAAACTGTAAATGTTTCCATTGGCATGACAGCGTAAATGGAAAATTGTTTTTTTGAAAAGGCATTCATTCTGCAGTGGACAAAGATAAAGTGCTGTTCTTGAAGATACACGTGTCCATATGCACACTCTGAAAGAAAGAAGTGTACATTTGAAGGGATCGTTTTCTTAGGCGCAGTGTTAGTCAGATCTAACAGTCAAAAATTTCAAGGAAAGTACAGGGCGCGTTAAAAGTGATTTTATAGTAAGTGTACAGAAAGATAAGTGGACGAAAAGATAACTTGCCGTAGGCAGGGACCGAACAAGCGATCGTCGAATAACGCGTCTGATGCTTAAAAAACTAAGCTACCATGGCGGCTTTCGCCCCGTACGTTTTGTGGGGTATTATACTTGGGAGGGTCAATGAGAACCTCCAGTAGCCAAGGCGTTCACTGTGGAACACTCTTTATCAGCCTGTATGGTGTCGGGAATCCCACCGATGCCAACCAGTTGTCGTGATCCCACCGCTGATCACCAGTTGTTGTGATCCCGGGGTGCTGTGGTAGCGTGGTGTAGCTTCGGGTTGAGGAAACGACCGCTTACAAGATGGGGATACGAAAAACAAACAGGTTTATGGCACTATTTACAAATATTTACAGCATGAGGTTAAGAGTTCACAAACCACGAGCGTGGTGGTTAAACCGTTACTTCGTTCAGAGCGACGTCCTGCACTCTGCGGCGCCGTTATAAGCCCTGTCGGGCTCCCCCTTCTTCAGTGGAACACCAATCACACACACACACAACAGGTGAGGGGTACGAGCATGCACGGCGCACGTGAACAGCCAATTTCGAGTCAAGATCACTGCACTTAAAGGTGGCGCCAGAGAGGCTCTTGCTCGTCGTGTATGTCGCTGGTCGAGGGGTCCCAAGCTTCGGACAGCAGACATCAAACGGTCCGCCAATCTGTCTGCTCAATTAGCAGGGCACTTTGTGGCGGCGGTCGCCGTTTCTTCAAAGGAATACGCTGTCTTTGTTGTCCCCTCTGGCACGGCTTACAGCTTCGTGGCGACACCACGTCTCATCCGCCGGCTAGCCGGGACAATACCTGGCGGGCATAAGCATTCGGCGAGTCGGCTACTTGTTTGAGGGTTAAAGAGCGCCGCTCCTCCGTCAGCTCTCGACGTTGGTTCCAAGAAAACCTGGGTTCCAGGCGTGGGAACGCGGTCCGGCTACGCTTCTCAGCGACAGCATGGCGCCTACCGATGGCGGTCGTAACAGCTTCCCCCTCGCCAGATGAGTCACGGAGGGCAGCGGTCAACACTGCTGCTCGCAGGGACGACGAAAGGGTCAGTAGGTGAATGCCAAGAACTGGCCTTCGCTTGTGGCATGGTCCGGGTGATCGCCGAATCTTCGACAGCATCTCTGATATTCGACCACATGTACAAGTAAGCACTCGGCCCCTTTCGAACAAACCAAGCCAAAAGAGGGATAGCAAACCAATTTTAATTACTAGCTTTAACAAAAGCTCACACTCAGAACTCTCAGGATTCACTTGTGCTGAGAAATCAAACGTGCTACCTTAAAAATTTGCATACGATGCACGAAAAAACTAAAATATCAATTTTGTTACACCAAGAGCACTCCAGAATGGTTTAGAAAGAGCGGCTGAGCGCGTCCGCGTTTCCATTCAATTTGCCTTTTTTATACTTAATATCAAAATGATATTGCTGAAGAATCAAGCTCCACCTAAAAAGGCGACTGTTCTTCGATGTCGCAGTTTTTAGCCAGGTAAGGGGACAGTGGTCTGTTTCTACTGTAAATTTAGCACCTCCGAGGTAACACTGCAACTTATGAATGGCCCACACAATGCAAGCGCACTCCTTTTCTGAAGCGCAGTACGCCATCTCACGAGAACTCAATTTCCGGCTCAAATAGAGCACGGGATGTTCTTTACCATCGTCATCCTTCTGACATAGAACGGCTCCTAGACCTCGATCGCTAGCATCACATTGGACCGTGAATTCGCGGTCGTAATCAGGAGCTTTCAAGACTGGACGGCTGATCAATGCTGCCTTCAGTTTTAAGAAGGCGGTTTCTTTCTTTTCATCCCAGGCCACCTTCGTAGGCTCTGTCCCGCGGAGAGCATCGGTCAAAGGACTTGCCAACGTGGAATAATCTCGGATGTAATGATTGTAGTAGCCTGTGAGTCCTAGAAACGCCCTGACGTCGGTCTTTGTTATTGGCCGGGGATAGTCAGCTACTGCTGAGATCTTTAGCTCGCAGGGTTTCCTGAAACCTTGTCCTACGTTGTGACCTAAGTAGTCGACGGTTGCTCTCGCAAGACAACACTTCTCAGCCTTTACGGTAAGCCCTGCTTGACGCAACCGACCGAGCACCTCCCTTAAATGCATCAAATGATCCACCCAGGCATCGGAGAATACAGCGATGTCATCCAAGTAAGGTACAGCAAAAGCCTCGCAGCCCTTTAAAACCTTGTCCATAAGGCGGGAAAAAACAAAACGGAGCATTTTTGAGACCGAAGCTCATCATAGTGGGTGATAGCTGCCCGCGGGAGTAACGAAAGCTGCGTATCGGCTGGCTCGCTCAGTGAGCGGCACTTGCCAGTAACCTCGAGTAAGGTCCAACGTAGTCACGTAAGCTGCTCGACTAACCTGTTCCACTCTCTCTTCAATGTTCGGAATCGGATACACCTGATCCTTTGTGAGAGCATTTAACTTTCGATAGTCAACTACAGGTCTCGGGTCTTTGCCCGGAGCTTCTACCAAGATCATTGGAGAAGCATATTCGCTCTCTGAGGGTTTAATTACTCCTAACTCCAGCATGCGCTTTACTTCTTTATCGAGAATATCTTTCTGTCGTGGAGATAAACGATAACAATTGGACCTCACGGGTTCCTCGGAAGTCAACTCAATGTCGTGCTCAGTCAAATCAGTCCGACCCGGCTTGTCAACAAAGCAGTCGTCAAACTCTCCTATCAGCCCGCAAAGATCCGAAAGCTGGGATTCTTTTAGTTCCTTTCTTTGCTTAGTTTTATTAAGGAGTTCTTTAGCGCTGCCTTTCCCTCCATTTAGACAAACAAAGTTGTCCTCCATCTCCTCAGGAAGATTCAGGGTCATATTCACCACAGCCTCTCTTTGCACATAAGGCTTCATTAGGTTGCAATGATAAATGCGTACCTCTTTACGTCTACCTGGAATTTTCACTGCGTAGTTGGTCATAGATAGCTTTGCAACTACTTCCGCAGGCCCTTCCCACTGTACTTCGAGCCTGTTCTGCCTTGACGCTTTTAACAACATGACCCGGTCCCCTATATTGAAAGTTCGTTGACGAGCTGTTCTATCATAGTAAACTTTTGATCGGGCCTGGGCTGACTTCATGCTGACCTCCACAAGTTCTTTGGCCTTATATAGCCGCTCCAGTAGATTGAGAATGAACTCTACCACGGTCGGATCTTCTCCGTGTCCTTCCCACGCTTCGCGCACCATTCTCAAAGGTGAGCGCAATGACCTACCGTACACCAACTCGGCGGGGCTAAAACCAGTGGATTCGTGGGGTACCGTCCGCAAAGCAAAAAGTGCCGCTGGGAGGCATGCATCCCAGTCTCGTTTGTTCTCGTAACACAATCCTCGAAGGACGCGCTTCAGGACGGAATGCCATCTTTCTACGCTATTGCTCTGAGGGTGATGAATAGAGCTGTGCACTATTTTATGCCACATCGTTCGAAAAAAGAGGTCGTGAGGACACTAGTGAATACGCTGCCCTGGTCACTCTGTATCTCTGTAGGAAACCCTACTCGCGAAAAGACGGACAACAGGGAATCCACAACACTCTGTGACGTAACCTCACGCAGTGCCACTGCCTCAGGAAATTTAGTGGCTGGGCATAACATAGTTAGAATGTAACGACATCCTGTCTTTGTCACAGGGAGTGGTCCCACTATATCGATCACTAACCGTTGAAACGGCTCGGTAATGATCGGCACTAACACCATAGGTGCTTTACACTTATCCTGCGCCTTTCCAACTCGCTGGCATGTGTCGCACGACCGCACAAAATTTTCCACGTCTTTGAAACAGCCAGGCCAGTAATACTCTTGTAATAGCCTCAGCTTAGTTTTTCTGTGTCCAAGGTGACACGACCACGAACTGCCATGTGAAAGTTTGAGCAGATCTGCGCGATATTTCTGGGGAACGACTAGTTGGTCTCGTTCCACTCCGCGCTTATCCCTGTATGAGCGATACAACACGCCATTCTTCAGATGGAAAGAAATATTTTTCCTGGCCTGTTTACTCGTTCTTTGGCGCTCTCTAATCTCCTGAATGGTGGCATCCTCTAATTGCTCAGTGGCCAAGTTATCCCTGTTTGCACTCAGAAGTAAAGTAAAGCTATTTGATGCTGGTGGCAGTAACGCACACTCAAGTTCATTATCACGAGATTCCTTCTCCGGATGACCGATCTCTGGTGCCTCGCTGCCACGGTTGCCTGAAATGTCTTCCTCTGTTTGCACCACTGTTACGTCATGCGCTTCCTCAGTACTATCTGGCTCCGAGGATAGCTGAGTTGCCAATTTTCGCACCTTCGAACGGGTTAACGCTTGAACTACCCTGTCACCGAAGAGAATGCCCTTCTCTCGCAATAACATATCCGACTTGTTTGAGAACAAGTACGGATAAAATTTAGGGAGTTTTTCTGAAACTGCTGCCTCAGTTGTTAGTTTACCAAAGGGGCCCTCAATTACAACGGTTGCGACAGGCAAGCATACGCTCTGCTCTTCCACCACCTGGCGGATCCACGAGCACTGTCCTGTGTAGTCGGATGGTGACACAAACGACGGGTGGACAACGTCTATTGTTGCTGCCGAGTCACGCAGCACTTTGCATGGCTTTCCATTCACCACCAGGTCATGCATGTAAGGCTCCAGTAACCTCATGTTTTCTTCGCAGTCACTGACAAATGAAAACGCCATCTTTTCCTTTCGGCAGTTCGCGGCTATGTGACCAGTCTCATTACACTTGAAGCAAGTGAACGGTTTCTTAACCTCAAAAGCATTTTTCGCTTTTCCCGCGTTTTGCCCTTTTTCGCCAGGTTCACCATCGTCCTTCTTTTGAAATTTGTTAGAAGAAACACTTCTTTCCCCTTTTTCATGTCGAGAGCTCGAAAAATGTTTTACGTAACCTTTACTTGAATTTGGCTTGGAATTGTGGGCTCCATCTGCACCCAGGTTATTGCTAAATTATCGTCGCGACGCATACTCCTCCACGAGTTCAGCAGCTGTCGTCGCAGAACTTATGTCACCCCGGTCCAGTAACCAGTTTTTTTCCTGCTCTGGGAGACAATTCAAAAACTGTTCTAATAGAATTCTCTCTACTACAGCGTTCTTGTCACTGTATGACTCTGTGCTCTTAAGCCATTCTGTCAAATTCGCTCTCATTTTGTACAAAAAGTCGGGATAGCTCTCGCTTTTAGACTTTCTAGCGCCCCTAAATCTTTGTCTAAAGGCCTCTGCGCAAAGTCTATACTTTCTTAGAAGGCAAGCCTTGACCTTCTCATAGTTGTCTGCGTCCTCCTTGCTGAGTCGCGCAACAACCTCTGCTGCCTCGCAGGGCAGAACCGTGAGTAGCCTTTGGGACCAGGTGTCCTGCTCAAACGACATTTTCTCGCACATCCGTTCGAAATTTGCCAGGTACAGACCAATATCCCCTGACACCACGTATGGCTGGATGTACTTAGACATCTTGAACTCGGCCTCCCTGTGGGGAAGAGCTATCATTTCCTGGGGACTGCTACCCGACCTCTTTCCCAACTCGAGTTCTAGTTTACGCATCTCGATTTCATGCGCTTGTCTTTGTGTTTCACGCTCTCGGTCTAAGCGACGTTCCTCTCTCTCAGATTCCCGTCTTTTTGTTTCACGCTCTCTTTCGCGCTCACGCCTCTCTTCCTCCTCCTTCTGCTGTCTCTGTCTCTGACTGATGAGGTCCCATGCTTCACTGAGCTCCTCATCCTCAGCCCCCAAATCATTAATGACTTGTATGATTACGGGTTTTCGTGCCAAACCCTTTGTATTGATCCCCAATTCCTCACACAACAGCAACAAGTCCGGCTTATGCAGCTCCCGTAAGTTCATGATCGTACTGAGTGCTCGCTACTTCCAAAATAACTTTCCGAAACGGCGAAACTGAGTCTTTCGGCAAAGTTAACTACCAGTTCTAAAATTTAATCCTCTTTTAGAACCTGGCTCACTCAAAGGAAAAGCCAAGCACTCACCCATACGTGATCCATGTCTCAAGCAAGCTGCTTCTCCTGGGCCGACTGTTGTTGTCACTTGTAGCTTCGAATCCGACCGCTGCCAACCAGTTGTCGGGAATCCCACCGATGCCAACCAGTTGTCGTGATCCCACCGCTGATCACCAGTTGTTGTGATCCCGGGGTGCTGTGGTAGCGTGGTGTAGCTTCGGGTTGAGGAAACGACCGCTTACAAGATGGGGATACGAAAAACAAACAGGTTTATGGCACTATTTACAAATATTTACAGCATGAGGTTAAGAGTTCACAAACCACGAGCGTGGTGGTTAAACCGTTACTTCGTTCAGAGCGACGTCCTGCACTCTGCGGCGCCGTTATAAGCCCTGTCGGGCTCCTCCTTCTTCAGTGGAACACCAATCACACACACACACAACAGGTGAGGGGTACGAGCATGCACGGCGCACGTGAACAGCCAATTTCGAGTCAAGATCACTGCACTTAAAGGTGGCGCCAGAGAGGCTCTTGCTCGTCGTGTATGTCGCTGGTCGAGGGGTCCCAAGCTTCGGACAGCAGACATCAAACGGTCCGCCAATCTGTCTGCTCAATTAGCAGGGCACTTTGTGGCGGCGGTCGCCGTTTCTTCAAAGGAATACGCTGTCTTTGTTGTCCCCTCTGGCACGGCTTACAGCTTCGTGGCGACACCACGTCTCATCCGCCGGCTAGCCGGGACAATACCTGGCGGGCATAAGCATTCGGCGAGTCGGCTACTTGTTTGAGGGTTAAAAAAGCGCCGCTCCTCCGTCAGCTCTCGACGTTGGTTCCAAGAAAACCTGGGTTCCAGGCGTGGGAACGCGGTCCGGCTACGCTTCTCAGCGACAGCATGGCGCCTACCGATGGCGGTCGTAACAATGGCATCACGCAGCACGTCAACTTATCACGAGCTGGCAACTACACCAATGATCCCTCGTATACTGCGTGAAGGTACCAAGTCTTGTATATTTCGTACAGCTCTTGTACTTTTTGTCTACTAGGTGCCATGCAGCCGCCATTGAACTAGTATACAAACATCGTGTGCTTATAGAACAGCTGGCTAGCGTGCTAGAAATCGACGAGGTAGGAGTGGCCTTGGTGGTTTGATTCCAGCTCGCGCGCATCGTGGGTCTGGAAGACTTCATCCGATACGCAGGCGTGGTCAAGGAGCGAGTGGACTTCCACCGAAGCCAGGATGGGAGCGCTCAACTAGATGTCCTCAACGAAGACTGCTGACTTCTTCTGAGACGTTACTTGATGTTGGACGACATCAAGGAGCCGTCAGTGTCACCGGCGCAAGACTCAGATGGCTCGAACCTTGTGTAACAGTTCAAGTTGGCGGAGAATGTGACAATAAAAGCAACAAACTTCTGTATTCTTGAGATATTCAGTGTTTTAAGCCACCTCCTGCCAATAAACACCACTTGCGGCTTTCGCCAGCGCAATAACACTTTATTTTTATTTTGGGCTGGTAGATCATTTTTCGCTATGAGTACGAGAAAGGAATCGCAATACTATTCCATTTGTTTTGAGCTCTAGAAGAATAAACTAATATGTATGCTGCCCAGCTAGCTGTACAGTCATAGCCTAAAGGGATGACGACGCATGCGTAAACGTGGCGAGTCATTTTTTTGCGTACGCTAGGACACCTTGTTAAAAGGAGAAGCATACGTACAATGCTCCACTATCATATGTATAGCACAACCTTCAAATGACAAAATGATTGACCTACTTAAAGTGCCACATGAGTATTCCGCCACTTCAAGTAGTGTCTCGGACAGTTTTTAATGAGTTACCGTAAAAAAACCCGAAATGCATGGCCAGGTGCGCTAAAGAATTAAAGGTTTTGCGAAAAAAAAGGGCATGCTAGTCTCACAAAAAACAGCCGTCACAGCGAAGCACCTGCTGTAGAGATAAGCCTAAATGCTCGTGTAGCCCAGAGACGACACGAAGAGACTTACCTTATACATCTCTCATCGCTCTCCTTGCGGGTTATAAACAATATCTTAAGTTTTACGCCCCAAAACCACGATATGATTACGAAAAACGCCATAGAGGAGGGCTCCGTAAATTTCGACCATCTGGTGTTCTTGCACTCACATCGCACAGGACACCTCGCCAGTTCCCTTTCACCTCCATGAAAATGCGACCACCAAGGCCAGGATAGCACCTGCGACCTTCAATTTAGCAGCCGAGCACAGTAGCCACTGTTTCATTGAAGTGGACATTTCACGTGGTAATATTCACAAATTTTATACACGATGGCTGATCACCATGTATGAAAACTGTGCCACGTGATCGCCAACACGCCATAGCAATTATTGGTTGCCGAGATTTTCGGTAATGACCTTTGAACTGAACTGAGCGCTTACGAACACCCGCGAATTCTGTGACTATATGGTTACGCAAATCGAGAAAGTCACATGCGCGCGGTAGACGACGAACATTCAGTGCTGCTACCACATGGGTCTTTGGCTATCCACTGACACCTGATGACCGGATGTGGCTTACGATGGCTTCATCAGGTGCAAAACACAATGCAAGTTTGCTTATTTATATACATAATTTGGGCGTTATTGAGGGTAGAACTGGGACATGCAGAAATGGACAGTGAAGTGTGTTTTTATACGTTCACCTTGACTGACACACCGGACATAAGACGACGACGAAGAATAAGAAAGTTTCTCACAAAATACTGAGAAATACTATGAAATGAATGAATGCGAAACTTTGCGGTAAGTCCTGAGGTGCACGACACAGCACGCCGTGAGCCACTCCCACGTTGGGGCAGTTGGGCCAAGCAAAACACATTTTTGGTTTCTGTATGTACATTCTTATATGCATATTCATGTGTATCATGCATATGAAAGGAAAAACTATATTGTCTGATCCGAATGTTAAAAATACAAGAATTGCACTTTTGTTGGTGGGAATAGAAAGTTAGTAGGAATAGAAATTCGGCCATTGCACAAGGAAAAAATAAAATAAATGTCTTTCCCTGAAAGGGCGGAGCAGTGAATGCCATAGGAACACGAGGTTATAACGAACTCAAGTTAGCAGCTATTACCTCGATAGCGTTACAGAGCTCGTTTCGGAGAAATTTCGGCGTCGGCGTCGTTCGTTGTGAGCGAAAATTCTAAAATATTTCGTGCATCACCTAAAGATCGACAGTGATGCCAATATATTAAATAATAAAAAATTCTGGTCCTGAGTGGTTATTGAATGCTGGTCGTTTGCATCGCAAGCGGGTGTTTTACCACAGTCACACGTGAGTACAGGGAAAATAACTTCCTCTGCTTGGAAATCCAGTGAAAGTAACTTTCGTGCTTCACAAACCTGTATAAATTCACAATACAACATGAAATGTTTCAGTAATAATTTGGTGTTCAGGCGTACATTGCCATCGGGAAAAACAACATGATATCCACATGGCTTTTTTTTTTCATTTTTTTTACACTAAAGGGCCGAAGGCATTACATAACTGACCGTGTTTAAAGCCAAGCAACCACTACAAGAGGCACACACGTTACTGCGACAATTCCCTTAACGTCACGTTGAGGATGCATAGCAAGTTAAAAAGTATGGCATTCACGAAGGGATTGCACTAGCGACAGGATATCGCGATCGCGTTCAGCTGTTATAACAGCTGAACAGACTCAATGCCTATAGGCATTGCGTCTGTCGCGGCCTTTGTGACTGCCGCCGTTCCAGCTCCCGTGCTCCCCTCGCATTTCCTCGGAATGCCCCCGGAGTCACGCTCGTGCTTACAGAGCGTGAAGAAGCCGCAACGGCGTGCTCCTGGCATCTTGCTCGTAAAGATAAGCCACTGATAACCATATTGAGAACCTCCTGGCCAGTAGCCCGATGTGGTCCGTCTCTCGTGTGGCTTTGGTCGATCCGCTCACCTGCACGCTGCGCGCAGGCTCCATGTCCGCGGTCATCTTTGCCGTCAAATTTGCTACTTTCCATGAGCCTTAGCTCAGACGCAACGGCATCCCAGGTCTTGGTTTCACGACCGTCGGCGGCATTCCTTTTGGTCTCCGCCTTTCTCGTTCCCGTACCCTCATTTGAGGCAGCTTTCGGTGTGTCGGTACTTCACTGCAGTGGCTTGGCTTTCGACCTTCTTGCCCACGTCCATATCGTGGTTTTTGCCGGCGTCCACTACCATGGCCTCCTGAGCCCCGCGACTCACGTTTACGAGCTGTGCAGTCAAGTCTTTCGTAGCGTTCTTATCGTTCTCACTTCTATCCATCACAGGGCCGTGATCTACCCGTATCTCCGCAACTGGAGCTTCTTCGTCGGCAGCAGTGTCGCTTCCGGTCTGGTCTTGCGGTGGTGTACATTCCCGCTGAAACGAGGTTGGCGGCAAACATCCGTAGTTCGTAGTCGGAACCGGAACGCCCCTAGACGCGCAAAAGACCGTAGACAGTGCATGCCCCCTCACCACACGCTACACTGTGGAGGCAATGTAAAGCCACTCCGTTGTCTCGAGGAGCCGATTAAACGCCGCGTCTATCCAGCTGGTCAGACGTAGCCATTTGCACGCTGGGCGCCACTTGTGGGGTCTTCGCCGTCTTGCCACTGAATGGAATAAAAACAGTACCTCAAAACTGAAACATATACTAGTAACAAGAAACGTTTAACGCTAACGGACGGGACATATATAGTCCTCCCAGCCACTACACTGCATATCCTTTGCTACGCCGACCGTCCAACACACGCACGCACATGCCCAGCCAGTGTGTCACCAACTACTCCCCCCCCCCCCGTATCTCGTCGGCTGGCGCTTTTGTAGCTAGTATGTGGCATGCATGCGCAGCACGTGTCATTGTCGAATGGCGATGCACGCGTTCTTTAGAACTTAAAGGCCAAGCCCTTTTAAGTTCTAAGCTTAAGGGTGCCCCAATTTTTTCACCCGATGTCACCGAATACAAAACGCTGGTGTAGGGGAATACGGCCGCTCCAGGGGAAGAACTGGTTTTCATGCAGTTTGGCCTATCAGTGCTCACACCACGCAGCGGCGAGATAGTAGGGAGCTTTAGAGTAGCGCATGACGAGCCCTTGCGGTGTATGTTGTAGTTCGGGTGAACACTGGCACTGTCGGTTCTGCTACTTTCCGGCTGAGGTCGCGTGGGCGTTCGCAGCTTTGACGCGTAGGTTGGGTTACTTGAACGTACTTTTCGTGAGTGGTCTCTCGGGTGTGCTCTTGGCGGTTCTCTTGGCGGTTCTCGTGGCGTGTATGTCGGCTGTTGTTCCGGTGGCGTCTGAGGTGGATCACGTACAGGATGAACAATCTCAAGGTTTGGAGATGGTTCAATGGGGCGTGGTTTTCTTCCATGGATAAGCTCATGCCGACGCATTTTTGCAGCAGCTTTACTTTGCGGGCAACCTGAATATGAGGCAGCATGATTACCTGCACAGTTTGCACACTTAGGCTGAAGAACTTACTTGCACTCCTTATGATGGTGTTCTTCTGAGCAGATCTTACAGTGGCGTGTGTTACGACAACTTTTCAACATGTGTCCGAATCGCTAGCACTTATAGCACCGAAGTGCTGGACCGAGATATTCTACCACTGGGTGACTGGTGAATCCTAAGTAGATTCTTCTTGGAAACAGGTGGTCATCTCGAAAAGTCAGAATCACTAAGTGAAGTGGACGCGACGTTACTCCTCCATCTCCCTGGCGGTAGTATTTTATTGGCCATCGCACCGATATAACCCCTGCATCTCTCAAGTACTCTAGGAGTTGTTCATCTGAATACTGCAGAGGAACATGTTTTACTTTCCCAACGTTCCGAGTGTATGACTCGGGGAAGAAAGGCTTAACTTCCAGGCCACCTACATTCGAAAGCATCAGAAGACGCTTGGCTGAAGCTAAGGAAGCAACGCTGACACCGAAGCTTCCATCTCTGGTCGTTCTGAATGACTGCACTTTTTCTTTAGCAGCGGAAACTACTTCGGCTGACACTCCATTGGGGTTCACTTTCCAGAAGCTAGCACCTTCAGCTGTTGGAAGAAAGACGACCGGGATCCCCTCTGCTCGTTTCTCCTTATAAGCAACCAACGTAAATGGTTCATCTTCGCCCATGTCTTCTTCATCACTTACGTAATAGGTTGACGTTTTATCGTCGAAAGGATTCTCTTCTAATCGAAGCTTCTTGCTCTCAGCTTCATCGTCTTCCATTGCTGCTATGCTCCCTGGAGTCTTTTCGCGGTTGTGAATGAGCAAACAGGCCCGCTTTATGATGCTTGGGCGCACCTGTAAGCCCCCTAAGCTTTTCATTGTGTCCTGCAGTATCACTCATGTGGTTTAACGCACTTGGACGAGCATAACGCTCATGGCGATGGCTACCAACCACCGTAGTGGTCGCGTACTAGCCAAGTCTTTGATAAAGAAACCTCGTACCTGTAGGGCGCCGAGCCCTCGAAGTCTTCACCCGACGTCTTGTTGGCACGCCGCGGAAAAATGGATGTCAGCGTAATAGTGTAAGAAAATGAGCAGAAATTGAACACTGCACGAAAAGAGCGACCGAACAGATTCACTTCTATTTATTTGCACATATTGATTTATTTGCACATATTTAATTTACACTAATTATTTTGCACATATTCCCCAAATATACGACTGTAAACAAGTACAACATGAATATGTTGAAGTTTGCACCGAATCACTGCTTATTAGTAACAACCCACAAGAAATGACGTATTTCGTTTGTTTAAAAAAGGCTGCTTTCTAATGAACTTTTAACTCAATATAAGGAAGGGTTCGGTAAATCATCTAGAGCCACTACAGACATACGGATGATCGCTTTGTGTGGAACTGATCTTCACTCCCAGACTACATATGTCATCCCTTGGTTTTACGGCCATTATTTTCATTGCAGCTGCGTTTCTTTTAGCCGCTGCGGAGACCTATGCTGCATTTGGGGCCAGTGTGCCTCGCTCTCGGGGCGATGTTGCAGCTTTCCCGACACGGTGACGTCGTAATCTTAACGCCATGCTCACGGGACATATGACGCATCTTCTGAAGCAGCGTTTCATGTGTACTATATTGCTCTTTAGTTCCTGACCTGAAACATGCATACAGTGAAATAGCACCGTGCACAAATGCGGAAGCGATCGCTGAACGAAAAATTGCGCTCTGCTTAGCGTAGTCATACTACGTACTTACTTCCTTAGGTTGGCCATGCCCTTTTCATGCAGCTTAGTACGACTACAGCAGCTCCGTTCCTTTGCGAACATTCTGGGCGTTGAATGACATGCCGGTAATCTCTTGTATCCTAGCAGCAATGGCAGTCCACTGTACTGGGTCCACCAACGGATGCAAGCTCCTCACGTAGGCAAGGAGCTCCAAATAAAGACAAGTACCGAAATGCACGTGGGATTTACTCACCACCATAACCGCCGTGCCACTGTCAAACGCGGCCATTCCGCTTGCCTCGACCGGTCGAGATCTGGCGAGAGATGGGCTCGTAAAATTCGCAAGAGCCGTTGCGGGCGCAACGTAAGCGCGGAGATATAGCGAGCGCGTCTCTTGCGCGCGCAAACGCACTCATCTGTGTTACGCTCAGCGCATACACAGTCTCGCTCTCTCTCGCCCGTCGTGTCCGCAAGACCATTGCGCGAGCCAGACTAAAAATGTGTACTGGGAAGCGAAGCACCTTATACCCCTGCCACACGGGACGTTTCAATGTCATTCGAACTGAATGACATTCGCACCTAATGAGATTATGCGGCTGCTACACAGCGATATTTATTGTCATTAGAACCAAATGACTTAGGCGATCAAATGAGTCCGAGAAACACATTCGCCATCGCACTATAGCACCGAATGTATACTCTCAGCCGTATTGACTACTTGAAATGTGGCGCTTAGCATTCTCATTTTGAGAAAAAAAATGCAAACACGCTAATCATTTTGAGTTTTTTTTAAGGCATCCGCAATCTTAACGACAGCAGTTGTGTGGAAGGCTGTCGCAAAATGTTTGTACTCTCAACCTCAGTCGTACAGCGACTATACTCAAAGGCTTCCGGCTGACGGCGTGGTCGGCCGTTGTCTGGCGTTCTAACACGCATCCGCAGGCTTCCACCAAATACCTATACCTAGAAGGTAACACACGAAAGGCTTGTTTGAAGTGACGGTCTCTAAGGTTTGGCAGCGTATCTTCGAACCATCGTTCGTTTCTTTGGATGGTCCAATGTTTACGGTGAATCATCGATGTAGTATAGCGACTACTGCTGCATTAGCTTGGATGCGCTGCTGACCGTCGTCGCTGCGTCTACATTCTTCGTTTATTTCATACTCGAGCCTCTTCCCTTGGCTAACGCGCACCTCTTGAAGCGCGTAGGAGACAGCGACTCAACGCTTTAGCTGCTACAGCTTAGCGTCGTTGTTCAGTGGCACCGCCATGTTGTTTGTGTTCATTCTATCAACTGCGGCTAGAGGCTAAGCCTCGTGTTGGCTTGTAGGGGCCTGAAATTCCAATACAAAATTTCTATGCGTGTTTGTTTTAGCGAAGCGACTCTTTACGTGTCTTTTAAAAAAAATAACTTACGTTTTCTATCACGCTCCGTTCACTTTACTCCACTTTTTTGGCTCTTTTCCTCTAAATTATCGATATTGGTATCACGAACGAATGACATTACTTTTTCCTTTGTAGCACCACATAATATTGAAAGTCATCCATTGCGTCGATTGACCTTTGAATCAAATGACATTAACACCTCCAGTGTGGCAGGTGTATTAGAGCTGAGGCTGGTCGGTCCTGGGTGTCCGCTGACACGGCGTAGCACCGTGCACATTGACAACCGCGTGTAATTAAAAGCGTTGCTATAATTTGAAAAAATGATACGACTGCATTCTTTACTGTAAAAGCTCAGATAAAAGACATACGTAGCGTTTAGAACACTCTTCAAATATCTAACGGAAATAACACTGAACAAAAAGAAAAGGCACCATGTTCGTGAAATAAACAACCCTGGGTGTCACAGTTTTTAAGGACATGCAGAGTGGGCTGGGAAGATATCGACGTGCTTGATACGTTCAACCTAATACATATCAAACGATGCTCTTTCGGCGGGACGGCTAAGTCTTCTCCCATAGTTTAGTATGAAGTACGCGAAGTCGTTAAAGAAGTGTTTCTAAACACATCGGAGTTCTTACACACGGGACTGCCTTATGCTCTACCATAGTAGAGTGCCAAGCGCTCTAAATTGTTAACCACTTTTTATACACACACCACACAGTATAGCCCCGTAATCCCCGGGACGCATGGTGTTTCACAGGGCCCTAACGGTTAGGAGACGGGCGGTGACCGCAGCGCGCCCCATGTGCTACGTTAGCCCACCTTACCAGGGTATGTCCGCTTTGTGCGTAGTGATTGAATTACCGCATCGAAGGGTAGCCCCCATGTTGACTCAGCGCCTCTTCTATTTTTAAATGCGAAGCATTTCTTAGCGAACTTCGGCGACTTTGAGCGTTTATATCTATCTAACCATCAGAATTTTAGCTCTCCTAGCTATTTCAATATTGGTAGAGATACCAAACTAGGTATGGCCTAACATGACTGTAAGAAGAACATACGACATGAAAATTACATGAAAATCACGAAATATATGTCATGAATGTCATGCTTTACATTTCATGGTTCTGCAACTCTTGCGGTGGTTTTGTTAACATGGCATGTCGCGAAACTGGTATGGTATGGCATGATTGCATGGCGGACACAAGCGACAGAACCAAACAAGAAAATCATGACATGCGTGTCATGTAACAACATAACTATACATGCTACGCTCATGATGCGCTGAGCCGTGTCGCTAGCTTCACTTATACCAAGTTTGGTATTACGGGACGTAAATGGATGACGACGATATGTGACTGGTACAAGCATTAAAATCATGAGATGCGTGTCATGTAACAACACGACTAGACTTGTTACTTTCATGATGCGCTCGTGGCCGTTTCGCTAGCTTCACATGTACCAAACTCAATATTACGCGACGCGAACGGGCGACATAGGTAAATGACACTATCATGATGATGATCACATGCGTGTGATGTGAGAACATGACTACATACCACAGTCAAAGCGCCAATACATTTTGACGTGACGCGGTGCGTGTGCTCACCGGCGTTCATTTCGTCGCGTCAGGCCGGCGTTGCTACGGCAGGCGCCGGGCCTGCCATATACTCGCAGGGGTGCACCGCGCTGTGTTGCTTTGACGCATGCGCGTTAAAGCGCGTCCAGCGCTCTTCGTCACGAAAAGAGGGAGACGCAGTGTTGTCTGGGTAACGCATTGGCGCGAAATGCTGCATGTCGCATTTCGCGCCGGTTGCCGTCGGGCCGCGCCGACGGACGCTAGTCGCGCCTGCCGTCAGTCTTGTTCTGCTAAAGTAGCGTCGCTGCGCCCAGCGTGCGCACGCGTCAACGCTACATTGCAGTATATTGGGCCTTTCATGATGCACTCGCAGCCATTTCGCCAGCTCCACATATACCAAATTTGGTGTTACGTGACGCCAATGGATGACGAAATGTATGGCTGGTACAGTGCATGATAATCCTGACACGCGTGTCATGTAAGAATATGACAACCTACCCCGCTCATAGCGTGCTCGCGGCCGTTTCGCTAGCTCTACATATACTAATTTTGGTATAACGTTACATGATTAGATGACGATGGTAAACTACACATCCAAACATGATAATCGTGACGCGAAAATCATGTACGGCTTTATTTACTTCTACCTTGTAATGTTGTGCTTATTTTACAGTAACATATCAACATTTCTCATTCGTGCTTTGCACAACATCGATTCCCACTGTACGTGGGATCTGCTTTTTTTTTTCTGTGCGTGGGCGAACGCTTTCTTCAGGCCGTCCAGCGCGCGCTCCGCCTCTGCATGGTGCTGCCGCATGGTGGCGGTGCGCGAGTAGAATATGGCCTACAACAAGGAAGATTTGCAGAGATTGATGGATATCTGCGGTAATGAGGGAGATAGGTTAGATTTTAGATTCAGTAGGGAAAAATCAGCAGTCATGATTTTCAATGACAACGAAGGTAGTGAGCTTAGAATACAGGAGGTCACGCTAGAGATAACAGATAAATACAAATATCTGGGCGTATGGATAAGCAATGAGACCGAGTATCTGAGGGAACACGAAGTATACGTGACGACTAAAGGTAACAGGAATGCAGCAGTCATGAAAAATAGGGCACTGTGGAATTACAATAGGTATGATGTTGTGAGAGGAATATGGAAAGGGGTCATGGTTCCTGGGCTGACGTTCGGCAATGCGGTCTTGTGCATGAGATCAGAAGTTCAAGCAAGATTAGAAATTAAGCAACGTGGAATAGGTAGGCTTGCTTTAGGAGCTCACGGGAATACACCAAATCAGGGAGTACAATGTGATATGGGATGGACATCATTTGAGGGCAGGGAAGCTAGCAGCAAGATAAAATTTGAGAAGCGATTGAGAGAAATGGGGGAAGAGCGTTGGGCTAGGAAGGTTTTCAGCTACTTGTACATGAAGAATGTCGATACAAAATGGAGGAAGCGAACCAGGAAGTTGACTGGTAAATACTTAGAAAACAGCAGGTGGCCAAACCAAAAAGAACTATCGGTTAAGAAGAGAGTGAAGGAAACGGAGACTGACATGTAGAGAATGGGCATGATTAAGAAGCCCGCACTAGAGATCTATCGAACTTTCAAGCAGGAAATTGCCAAGGAAAGGATCTATGATAATACTCGGGGTAGTTCTCTACTGTTTGAGGCCAGGACGGGAGTACTACGAACCAAGACATATCGGGCCAAATACGAAGGGGTAGACACATTATGCAGTGCGTGTGGAGAGGAAGAAGAAACTGCCGAACACTTGATAATGTTCTGTAAAGGGCTTCACCCTATAGTTCAGGATGATGGCGGAGAGTTTTTCAAAGCACTGGGGTTTAGGGACCGGGAGGGCAAAATAAACTTTAAGCGGGTAGACTTAACTAGAAGGAGGTTATCTGATTGGTGGCTAAAGTCAAGGCACGAGTGAAAATTAAACTCTTCACTGCAAAGTACGAATCCTCAAACTCACTTTTTAAGGAAAAAAAATAAATATAGTTTTTGGTTCATTAGGTATTACGGCTTGGTGGCGCTAGCCACCGCCCGATCTAAAGAGTACAGCCATATCCATCCATCCATCCATCCATCCATGGTATGCTGGCGCTGAAAGGCCGCCCATATTAAGAAGCTCACAAACTCGTGTTTTCATGCGAGTTAATTTGCAGTCGTGCTTCTTGACGGCTTCACGGATGCATGGAGGATGAAAAGCAACACGAACATAACAGCGCGCTGTTTTCACTGGGCTCTGCCAGGCCGTGCTACCGGTTCGATATATGCGTTCGAGTTTTATAGCATTCGTGTTTTATTTTCTTTTTGAAGCTTTCGCAACCAATTATTTGCACGCCTCAGTATATAATACTGCTCTGTACCACTCTGCATATCTGACAAACAAATAAACAAAGTGTGTTTTATTTCATTTCTCAATATTTATAAAAAAGATACATGGTGGTCCTTCTATGGATTCATCTGAGACGACTTGTTTTTTTTTTGTAGCCTGGAATATATGGCACATGCCCACTCTGGGGAATTGGTAAAGAAAACATAATGTCCTATAGACGGTAACTGCATTATTGCTTGCAAAAAAAGAAAAAAAAAGATGTAGAAGGAAGACATTATAAAAAACAAAAAGATTCAGAGAGTGAGAAAAAAACGAAATAATCGCTAATATAAGAACTATACTTTTATTTTAGGAGCCGATCAGACAGCTGCGTGTGCCAAAATCAAGTGATTTGGGATGTATGTCTCATATTTATTGACATTTCAAAAATTACTTCCTGGCTCTTCGTTTTTTAAGTAATTGTTTAGTGGGCCTTATGTTGAAATATGTTTAGTGTCTGAATGAAATCACACACCGCATCAAGTACATCCCTGTGGCGATTTTCCAAAACGAAGGCACCAAAATTTAAAACAGTTTCTGTTGTTTAACTTAAAGCTCGCTTCGCAAACAAAATATGTAGATGTCGTTTCCTAATTACTGCGTAGTTACGGCATTCAAAAAATAATGTTCAATAGTTTCCGATTCTTCGCAGAACAGACAAAGAGGTGAGTGCGTCAGACCAGCTCTGTGTAAATAAAAATTTAATGGGAGAATACGGCACCGGAATATGGAGATAATAACTTGAATATGGAGATAAGACGGACTCCACTAAGATTTCCAGAGAAACTTGAGACGACTGAAAGGCAAAAACCAACCTCGTTTTCTTCCGATTCAATGCCCTTGATGTTTCCTACTTTCCTCCGAGATATATCTGCGCCGAACATGGTTTCCTTACTGCCTCAAGGATGGGAAACAAGCTGGCTTTATGCCGTTCTGCTGGTTAAGCGTGCACTGCCCTTATGATCAGCCGATTTCAACGAAGCGAAGATGTTATATGATGCCGCCAAGTTATGTGACCTTCGAATACTTCACAAACGTTTACAATATGTGACGTCATATGATGACGCTTTCACGTAACGATGATTTTCTGCATCACTAGTGTTCACACCACCTACGCGAGGAGATGCTGGACGCCGCCGGCGATCAATTTTCGCAGTTGATGAGACATTTAAAGCTGTCGCCTTAATGCATTGTACGGCTGTAGCTCCGTTAAATTGCAGCTTCCACTGGTGTTCGGGGAAGCGTTCTTGCAGCAATCAGGAAACAGTGGTCTCCTAATAAATCTTCGTACTACAATCTAATTTGTAGCCGTCATTTACAACCCGAGTATTTTAGACATTATTGAAATGCGGCTGAAGACTACCCGTCACGTTTGGCAACATGACAATTGGAATCACTAAACGGGAGTGCGCTGCATCTGAACAGTCAACAAATGAGTCTATCAGTATCAACGCTGCCTCACGATTGCTGCCGTGTGCAACGCTAACATTGCGCCCCGAAGCTGAATGCTATAGCCCATGAGCACCACACAGCCACTTGTCGTCTACTCTGCCCGCTACCAAATTAAGAATCCAGAGGAAAGCAGAAAGAAGCAGAGCTGAGCAGCCGGATATCAAGGCTTTACCAACCCGTCCACGAATACAGAGACAAGCTCAAGCAACTGACCGTAGGCTGCATTTTTCATGCCTGTCACCTTGGCTGAAGTTGAGAGTTTGCATTAGACTTCAGACTTTAACAGCGCCTGTTCAAAACATATGCAACAATCGCAGAAATCACGCCGCGTATAAAGATGTTCTTCTTTATTTCACGATGACTTCATTGTTTAAGCTGTCAAATG
Source organism: Rhipicephalus microplus (assembly GCF_013339725.1). Classification (NCBI taxonomy): domain Eukaryota; kingdom Metazoa; phylum Arthropoda; class Arachnida; order Ixodida; family Ixodidae; genus Rhipicephalus; species Rhipicephalus microplus. The sequence continues at coordinate 38,127,619 of NC_051175.1, forward strand.
GCGAAATCACCTGCAATAGTTCCTCATGTTCTGACACTTGCTTTTTCTTGGTGGCAACGCATGTCAAGCTTTGCGAAGATAACGGATGATAACCTATATTTCTGGAAGCAGTCTAGTGACATTTTGTGCTAGTTAATGCATGATCTCCAGGCTTGCGCATAATGTGCTGCGTCACTAAAGAGTAGCGAGCTTTTGGAGAACACTAGGAACCCAAGCTTTTAATATACGCTCCTGACAAAGGCTTCTCTCAAAAATCTACTTTCAACGAGTCAAAAAAGCAAACGCCATGGTGACAAAATGATCTTTCGCGGATTACATGAATGAGCGATCTGGTATCGGCCTAGTTAGCAGACGACGCGCGAGCGCATTTATGAAGTAGTCGCGAACAACTCAAGCCTTTGAAACGAGCTGATTGCCCAGAACCACACGAGCTCCACGATTATCGTTTTCATTGCATTATCGTGTCCATTACATATTAAACAATGCGATTACAGCCGAAAACCGAGCGGTACAGCCGCTTCGAATGCATCCTCGGCATTCGTTTGCGTGAGAGGCGACGCGGTGTCACCTCTACTCCAGTTGCGGCGCCTGGCGGTGAAACGCAGCATTAGCACCAACGGCCGCTTCCCACTGAAATCAACTCCTTCGCCCGGGTACTGAAAAAGCTTTGACGGCAGATCCACGAGGTGAATGATGATGAGATTGGGTGAAACTCCGTGAAGTAATATCGTGAAATTTTCTTCCGTTAATTCGCCCGATCAAAAACACCTGGCGTCTTTCGTTAGGCAGCGGGCGTCTTCTTTTTGTTTTGCTTTAGAAACATCTGGCGTCTTTTCGCTTTGCTTTTAGAAAACTTCTGGCGTATTTTGTTGGTTGATTTTATCAATCAAGGGCGTTTTGAACAAAAATTTGTTATTGTTTAATTACGCACATGAGAAATCTCACCACAGTAATGATCCATTTGCGCGTCTTTTACTAGAAAAGGCGTACATGAGTAATTCTAAGGACCGTAGTAGCACTTATCACGCTGCACTGAAGATGCAACGCTTGCACTAAGAGACGAGTGTTTCCAACGCTTTATTATGACGACACGGTGGTGGCATTTACCGTCGCCTTGCGTTCTACACCTCATCATCTCTGAGATGGGCAGGCACGCCCGTCTCAGAGCCACGCGCTCATGAGCCACGCACTCATAAGACAGCGCTCATGTCTCACGCCTGACGTGAGTTGATGCGCTCGTTCGCCTCCGCTGCATGCTCGAGGCACTATAACGCAGCGTCTCCAGAATACCGTTATTTGATGTGTTGTGCAGAACATCAAATAAATGTTTTGTTCATTCGCTACGCACGCAAAACTATCGTCTTTCGACGACATTTGGAGATTAGCATGCAGATACGAGAGCAATTTTTTCTTTAATACATCCAAATAATCCTGCAGTCCATTGGGAGTGTGCACTACGTAATTTGTCACGTTCACTCATTAGAATACTGACGGGAACAACACCGTGGTGGTGTAGTGGCTAATATACTTGACTGCTGGCCCGTAAGTAGTGAGATTGAATCCCGGCTTGGGCAGCTGCATTTTAAATAAAGGCGAAAATGCTTTAGACCCATGGCCCAGGTGGTTGCAATTTTCGAAGCTCTCCACCACGGCGATTACCGAAACAGACACCCTACTACAGGGCGTCGGCTCCGCAGATTTTCAGTGATTCTCAGCGTGAAATCAAAGCATTGACGGACGCCTTCTTAGAGTGAAGAAAGTGGAAGTTCCACGGAACCCCGCTATACCACTCTCAAGTAGGTGGAAGCTTAATTTTCGGCACATCGACCACATTTCTGTAACGCCGACGAACGCACGACGCCGTTGCCTCCTGCTGCTGTGCATAATGCGCTTGGCCTAGCCCACGGACGCTGGCGTCTTGAGCCCCCTCAAGGTGGCGTCCTATCGGGTTAATGCCATAGGATGGCTACGATGACCGTGGATGGCGAAGATATCACGCAACAAGAGTATGAGAACGAAGCAGGTTGGCGCCTTGTGAACAGAAAAGGACGAGCCAACAAAGAAACCACAACGCATGAAGCCAAGGACCAAGAAACGCACTTCTCAAGCGAGAACGCGGTCAGTAATAGGTGGAGGAAGGGACAGAGAACAAGACAAATTGTGGCTGCGAGAAGGACGCCTCGTCTTCCGAAGGAAGATTACAAGATAATTGTGCACTCACGTGACGGCGTCAAGGTCACTGACTACAGGATCAAACATCTAGAATGTTGCGTCGCCAATGCCGCTAAAATACCCAGGAATGAATCGGAAAAAGACACAGTATGTGCCAACTATAAACAGAACATTCTAGTGGTCAGCACATCATCAGGGGAGCGCGCCGAAAAATACAGAACCATCGCTCAACTGAAGATTGGGGACAAAGAATTCGAAGCCTATGCGTACGAGTCAGCTCCGGAAGATACATCTAAAGGGGTGATCCGAGAAGTAACGCAGGACGTGTCTCCAAGAAAGATCGTGGAAATGCTGGTAACCCCGAGAAATCCGATAGTCCTGATGATGATGATGATGAACCTTCAGCTTTGCTGGCACTCGCCCACAAAGAGGGATCAGCCAAGAACCGGGTGGCAGGATCATCAAGTGTGCTAATTCAGGCATTCAGGTAGTCTCGTAGCCGTGAATAATAACAATAGGCTAAGAGGGTAATCTCTTTGTTGCCCTTATGTACTCGCACACAGCATAGAAAACCTCTCTGTGGCTATAACCTAATGTAATCCCTCCGAAGGATAAAATTAGTTCCACGTTTATTATTAAACCTAGCTTCTCAATTGGTTCGACCAGGTATCTTTTCCTTGGATAAGCATAACGTGTACAGGAAAAAAAGAAATGATCTATTGATTCCAATTCCTTGCAAAAGAGACACAATGGAGATGCTGTTAGTCCAGCTTTATGTAGGTAGTAATTCAGATGCGGAATTCCGCATCGTAATCTGCTTATTGTAATTTCTAACTGCTGAGATGCACACCACTGTTTGTTCCAGCAATATCTTAGATGTACGAAGTCTCTGACTTTATCTAATAATAATTTTTCTATTTCTTTGTGCAAAGAAGCCTTTCTATGTCTGAGTGCTGTTACGTAGGCGAAATCAGGTAAAATAGGTAAGAGTGGTCCGCTTAAAGATGCTTTGGCTAACGAGTCTGCCATCTCATTTGGATAAATACCGCAGTGGCAGGGTATCCATAGCAAGTGAAATTTTTTCAGGATTTCTGGTAATAAACTGCTAATCATACTCAATAATGTCAAATTTTTTGCTGTAGATAGTGCAGTGCATACTGACAGAGAATCGGTAAGTATGACCGCTTCTTATTCGCTTGCAGGAAGTTTACGGAGCGCTAGAATTATAGCAAATAATTCAGCGATGAATATAGGCGTGTAATCTGGTAATCGAACTGAGAAAGACCAGTCGAGAGAAGTACAGAAGATGCCTATTCCAGCCTTTTCGTTCAATACGGTTGCATCGGTCGCAATAATGTTGTTAATAGACAGATGAGTCAAGTAATCTTTTAACCGAATATTTAAATATTGATGGGGCAGTTGTTTCGCATTAAAGGGCAAAATATCATCAGATTTAATTTCAAGTTTTGAATTAGGTGTCTTCGTTATGCAAAGCTGATAAATATTTACATTGAGAGGCTCTAGCAACGCTTGGACGAACCTAATCTGAGGGGAGTGTAGTCTAGACCATTGTCTTCCAAAGAATGCGGTTGGTTCTTGAATAAAAACGTATGAAGCTTGTCGCAGAGGCGAATGGTATATTTTTAAGAAAGTTTGAACGGTAAGTATTTTAAACCGAGTTACAAAAGGTTGAAAGCGCGCTTCTGCATACAAAACATTATTTGCCACAAATTTTGGGAGTCCAAGACACAAGCGCAAAGCTTCTCTTTCTAATAATATTAATTGTCTCATCTTGTAAGCCGCGCTGCCTGAAAATAATACACACCAGAATTCCATAATAGGCCGCACATACATCTCGTAAATCAGTATGAATGAACTCCTACGCAATCCTATTTTTCTGTTTCCCAATTTGCGTAACAACCTCAAGGCACGTGATGCTTTACAGCCAACCTCATCTATATGGCCTTTCCAATTTAGCGTCCTATTATATACGATGCCTAGGTATTTCAGGAAATCGACCTGGGGAATGAGCTCAGTACGATACATCAGGGAAATGTTGACACGATCCTTAAAAGAGAATGGCAAAAGCGCACTTTTTTGACGTTCAATGACATATGGATATTTTCAAGCCATCCTTCTAGCATGTTCATGTAATTCTGTAATGCCTGATACAATGAGTGCAGATCACTGTTTGTTGCGAAGAAAGCAATATCATCCGCATATACGTAAATTTGGATATCCTGATGAGTTGGAATGGAACTTAGTAATACGTTGAATAACATCGGGGATAATACTGAGCCCTGAGGTACACCTCGTGTCTGCTTATATTTTTTAGAAGAGCATCCATCCAAGAAGCAATAAAATTCTCTGTCTTTCACGAACTCTGTAATTCATGCTGTTATATATATTGGAAAGCGACAGTCTTGCATCTGCTGGATTAGGATAGGATATTCCACTTTGTCGTACGCTTTAGCTAAGTCTAGAGTGACCAGTGCACAGTATTCGCGGCGATGCCGAGCCAGCTGTATGCGACTTTCCAAATCCACATGTGCACACCAAATGTATTATCCCAATCTAAAGCCAATTTCTCTGGGGTTTAGTATTGTATGTTCATTGATGTAGTTTATTATACGGGCATTTAAGACTCTCTCTACAAGCTTGAGCAGGTTAGATGTCAATGAAATAGGTCTTATGTTATCCAGAGTAAACTCCATTTCCTGTTTCTTAAGTATCGGAATTATTTTGGAAAGCTTTCATTGGGCCGAAATCCAAGAGTTTTTCAGTGAATAATTAACTATATTATGGATTTCATGTGGCGATATTTTGTATAGCACTTTAATCATTGTAGAGGTCACCCCATCAGGTCCGGGAGCAGCGGGCGGTAAGCTCTTCATCACATCCGCCAGTTCAGCTAAAGATACCTCCTGGAAATCACAATCCACCCTTGATTTCACCATGGACTTTGGCATAGTTGTCGTAAACCTGGTTTGCAAGCCTTTAGCAATATTTTCCAAGAATTCAGAGAGTTCGCGAGGAGACATAATGTTGGAATGACTGCTTTCTCTCTGTGGAATCATTTTTTTCGCACGTAAAAACCTGAAGAGCATTTTCTTATTTTTAGACTTAGACAGATAATTGAATTTATTCATATCATTGTCTTCTTTTGCTTTGTGCAATACACGCTTAAAATCGGCGGCCATGAATTTATAATCACTCCAATTTTTGGGGCATTTGGTTAATTAACAGCTTTTTCCAAGGTGCTTTTCGCTTTCTATACCCCCTGACACATTCTAGATTCCACCACGGGCTAAAAGATCCCGCTGTAATCGAGTTTACAGTAAACGTTGAATTTTTTAATGATCGTTTCAACACCGCACATAGACTCATAGCTCTAATGCCTTCCTGCATTTTCTCGCGCAAAGTTAACGTATATTTTAAGTGTTTTTGTAATTTAGCATAATTTACAAATGAGCCAACTTTGTATGCCAAACTAAACCTCAGGAACTTAATTTCAAACGTAATGGGAAGGTGGTCGCTGTTTGTAGCCCAATCTAATATATTCCACGAGGATATGCTTAAAGTGAAGCTGGAAATTGTTAAATCAATAGTCGATTTAGAGTTACCTCTTACAAATGTAGCAACGTGTGAGTTCAAGCAGGAAAACCTATTATCAAGCGTCCATTCCCACAAACGTCTTCCGCATACATCAGATTTGAAGCCCCAAGACACATGGTGTGGATTGAAATCACCACACAGTACTATTTCTTTTCTGCATGAAGCTACCATAACATCGAGACATCTCGTGTCTTGAACTCCTGCAGGACAGTATACATTTGCAAAAGAGAAAAGCGAGCAGTCTGGTAGTGTTATGTCTAACACCAGAATTTCGTAATTCGTATCCATACACTGATACGATATCTTGGCTCTGTGACTAAATTTAGTTGATATTAAGAAAGCCAGACGAGACGCGTGAGGCGCCCGGCAGGAGCAGTCGCTCATCGCATCGGCTCCGTGTTTTCTGGATGTTTCGCGGCGGAAATCACCATATCCAGCGTATTTGTCGTTGCGAATCGACGCCACAAGTCATTGCGACAATCCTGACGAAAACTCAGGTGGGAGGACTTGCATTTGACCATTTTATGCCCGTTTTTGTGTTCGCTGCGCTGGAAGAAGAGCCACCTGCATAGCGTTCGCCGTAGACACCGCCGTCACCGCTGCGACACAGCTATAGCGTCGCGAGGAACCACGAAGAACGTGGCACGGTTTTTTCTTCGCGGTGTGCCAACAAGACGCCGGGTGAATACTTCGAGGGCTCGGCGCCCTACAGGTACGAGGTTCCGTTATCAAAGATTTGGCTAGTACGCGACCACTACGGTGGTTGGTAGCCATCGCCACGAGCCTTATGCTCGTCCAAGTGCGTTAAACCACATGAGTGATACTGCAGGACACAATGAAAAGCCTGGGGGCTTACAGGTGCGTCCAAGCATCATAAAGCCGGCACGTTTGCAAATTCACAACCGCGAAATGGCTCCAGCGAGCACAGCAGCATTGGAAGGCGATGAAGCTGAGAGCAAGAAGCCTCGCTTAGAAGAGAATCCTCTCGACGATAAAACGTCAACTTATTACCTAAGTGATGAAGAAGACATGGGCGAAGATGAACCCTTTACGTTGGTTACTTATAAAAAGAAACGAGCAGAGGGTATCCCAGTCGTCTTTCGTCCAACAGCTGAAGGTGCTAGCTTCTGGAAAGTGAACCCCAATTGAGTGTCAGCTGAAGTAGTTTCCGCTGCTAAAGAAAAAGTGCAGTCATTCAGAACGACCAGAGATGGAAGCTTTAGTGTCAGCGTTGCTTCCTTAAGTTCAGCTAAGTGACTTCTGATGCTTTCAATTGTAGGTGGCCTGGAAGTTACGCCTTTCATCCCAGAGTCATACACTCGGAACGTTGGGAAAGTAAAACATGTTCCTCTGCAGTATTCAGATGAACAACTCCTAGGGTACTTGAGAGATGCAGGGGTTATATCGGTGCGACGGCCATTAAAATACTACCGCCAGGGAGATGGAGGAGTAACGTCGCGTCCACTTCGCTTAGTGATTCTGACTTTTCGAGATGACCACCTGATTCCAAGAAGAATCTACTTAGGATTCACCAGTCACCCAGTGGAAGAATATCTTGGTTCAGCATTTCGGTGCTATAACTGCCAGCGATTCGGACACATGGCGAAAAGTTGCCGTAACACACACCGGTGTAAGATCTGCTCAGAAGAACACCATCGTAAGGAGTGCAAGTCTGTTCTTCAGCCTAAGTGTGCAAACTGTGCAGGTAATCACGCTGCCTCATATTCAGGCTGCCCGCAAAGTAAAGCTGCTGCAAAAATGCGTCGGCATGAGCTCATCCATGGAAGAAAACCGCGCCCCAATGAACCATCTCCAAACCTTGAGATTGTTCATCCTGTACGTGATCCACCTCAGCGGCCACCGCAAAAACAGCCGACAAGCACGCCAAGAGAACCGCCAAGAGAGCCGCCAAGAGCACACTCGAGAGACCACTCACGAGAAGTACCTTCAAGTAACCCAACCTACGCGTCAAAGCTACGAACGCCCACGGGACCTCTGCCGGAAAGTAGCAAAACCGACAGTGCCAGTGTTCTCCCCAACTACAACATCGAAACGCCACGTCATTCTCAAGAGGCCTCAGAAAATCAACCATTCAATGGAGACCACGCCTCTGCATCAGTCATGCAATTGATTCTGCCAATGCTTTTCGCAGCACTTAAGGCAATCCTGTCTGCTCTACCGGAAGCAAACAACCTGCCAGAAGTAAAAGCCCTGCTGCCTCTGGAAGCACTACTGTGTCAACAGTCCGGGTCAAACCTGCGACAAGTAACATATGAATAAGCGCTACAAAGATGTCTCCATATACCAGTGGAATGCCAATGGTCTTCGAAGGAAGTGTGCTGACTTCCGTAAACTCCTTCTGCAGTATAATTTTCCAATACTTTGCATCCAAGAGGCAGGAATGAATGATGATTTCCGCGTCTTCAACTACGTGATATATAAGTCATCTCGTCGAAGTGGTCCTAGCAGAGTACATTTGTGCGTCAGAAAGGACCTACCTTCTCATCAAGTTAACTCAAGTGATTCGGACTTCCCGGAATTCGTCGCTTGCAAAGTATCCTTTGGTGAGCAGTGCTTTACAGTGATCAATTTTTACCTACAACCTTCAAGCCGCATTTCGGTGGAAGGGCTAACAAATATCTTCAACATTTCTAATTCATATACGTTTATATGCGGAGACTTTAATGCGCACAACATAATCTGGGGTAGTGATCGATGTGATGCACGTGGGAACATTGTTGAGTGCCGCAGACAAATGCAATTTGACAATTTTAAATGACGGCTCCCCAACTTTTCTCCGAGGGCATAATTACTCTAGTTGCATCGATGTAACCTTGTGTTCCCAAGATCTAGTGAATGGTGTGGTATGAACAACGGATGTAGAAACACGTGGGAGTGACCATTTTCCCATTCTAATAAGTCACCCCGACTTGCGAATAGACGACACCAGACGCTACAGCAAACTGACGAACTGGAAAGCTTTTCGGCACCACCTAACAAACCAAAATAGTGAACTCACGACAGTTGAAAGGTTTACTGAATTTCTGCAAGATAATGCGAATAAATGTACAAAAAAAGTCCCGATTCCAAAAAACTATGCTGCAGTCGATGGAGAGTATGAACATCTAAGAGCCATCAGACGACGTTCAGAAAGGGCATATCGACGCAGCGGAAGTTTAGAAGCATACAAAAATGCACAGAAAATCAACAGTGTAATGCGCAGACGGCTAGAAAACTTAGGTAAACGATGCTGGCGTGATTTCTGTGGCACGCTCTCTCCCCACACACCTGTTCCAAGAATTTGGCTTGTAATTCGAGCACTTAGTGGCCCTGTATCACAGAGCTTCTCATTTCGTGCTCTTGCTGTAGCTTTGGACAAACCGGAAGCTGTGGTAGCAGATGAATTTTGTCAACTTATCAGTGGGCCCGCCGCATCACAATGTGCCTTATTTGATAATTCTGTCGCATTAGCCAGCCAGAAAATTAATTCCTGCTTTTGGGCCCAGCATCCTCAGCTAGACCCTGTATTTACGTTAAGGGAGCTGCATTGTGCTATAGCATCATGTCGTCAAAAATCGGCCTCTGGACCGGACGGCATTACGTACAATATGCTAAAGAACCTTGGGCCCACAGGCACAACTATTCTCTTAGATATTTACAATAATCTATGGACGCAAGAAATTGTACCCGAGTCTTGGAAGTCTGCTCGCATGATTCCGATCTTAAAACCGGCTAAGACACCCTTGAACCTTGAATCCTTCCGTCCAATAAGTCTGACAAGCTCTTTATGTAAGGTAATGGAAAAAATGATTGATGCGCGACTTCAATGGTGGTGCAACAGAACTGGTGTATTCTCCATCTACTTGACAGGTTTTAGGAAACAGAGATGCACAATGGATGCAATACTGGACCTAGTAACGTATGTGGAGCATGAACGCGCCTGTGGTAGTTTGATGGTCGCAGTGTTCTTGGACATCAAAGGGCATTTGACACAGTCAGTCACACTCATGTTCTGCTGAGTATGTTGGAACACGGACTGTCCGGCAGGTCTTTGCGGTGGGTATCCAAATTTTTATCAGGTCGTAAAATATTCATTCAGACGAGCGAAGGAAAAAGTGCAGAACAGGATGTCAGACAGGGAGTGCCACAAGCAAGCGTACTCAGCCCTTTTCTTTTCAACTGTGTTATGGCTGATTTAGCTAAAAGACTGCCTTCCAGGTTGAAATACTCCTTATAAGCAGATGATGTGTGCATTTGGGCATCTAGCACGGACATACGGATAATTCAGATTGCATTTCAAGACGGAATGAATATTATTAACAACTTTTTAAAAGAAAGAGGAATGATTCTATCGCACGCAAAGACAGCTGTATTGCCCTTCACCCGTAAGAAGTTAAAGAACTTCAATCTCAATTTAGAAGAAGAACCACTAATGATTGTGACACAGCATCGATTTCTCGCAGTAATACTTGATAGGCAGCTATCATGGGCACCTCACATAAAGAAACTCGAAAACAAGGTGAATACGCTAGTGAATATACTCTGCAGAATCGCTGGGACATCATGGGGTGGATCTGTATCATCCATGCTCGCTGTTCACAATGCTTTAATACGACAAAAAGTGGCATATTCTGCAGCAGTGTTACACGGCCTTTCCCGCACTTCAGAGGAGCGACTTCAAAGACTATTAGCTAGGGGACTGCGCGTCTGCATAGGTGTTCCACGAGCGACTTCCAGCAGCCTTGTCATAGCAGAGACTCGACAACCACCCTTTCCAGTCATGAGAACAATTGAAACATGCCGCCATTTTTTTCGCTTACAGACGCAACACAGGTACCACCCATTGGCGCTGGAGATTTTACTAAGAGATAAAAGGAATGCTCATAACGAAGTACAGAGTAATGTACATATATTACCCAGACATGAATTTTTGGAACTCTGAAATGGACTATCCTCCATGGGTGCTTGTTATACCAAGCATTGAATTCTCAGTGGATGGCATTATTAGAAAGAGAGACATGTTCATCCAAGCTGCTCAACAACTAGCGCTTTATCAGATACACATGCGGTATCCAGCGTACATACATATTTACACAGATGGCTCAAGTACTACAACGTCTTCAACATCGGCATTTATCATACCACAGCTCAATATTCAGGAATCGTTTAAATTATGCCGCACGACGTCATCTACAACATCTGAGCTCTTCGCTATTCTGTATGCTCTAAAGTTCATAAACTCGGTAGCAGACGCTAGAAAATGGGTACTTTTCAGTGACTCACAGGCCGCATTAAGATCACTCTCCAGTACAAACAGGTCGGTAATAAGTGATAGTATGACATACGAAACGCTGAAGGAGCTCACTAAAGCAAAGAAGGCGCAACATGAGATCAAATTCCAGTGGATACCTGGCCACTGCAACATTTCTGGAAACACAGCTGCCGATGAAGCAGCACGACAAGCACATCGTAAAGACGTTACTGTTTCTTTACCGATTTCGAAAAATGAATTGCGTAGTATTATAAAGAATACAACTTTCAGAATGAGCAAAACTGCTTGGTTTGACCAAAGTACAAAGAGCTGCGATTTATATCACATCGATCCATTTATTGAATTCAAAATTACGCTGGCATTAGATAGAAGGATGGAAACTCTGATTCACCGATTGAGGCTAGGCACCGCACACACAAAACATTTTTTGCACAGAATCGGCAGAGCTGAAACTCCCGAATGCGATTGTGTATTTATAGATGAAGACGTATGTCACCTTCTCATAGACTGTCCACATCATGACACGCCATGACCCCGTCTTAAAAGCGAACTGTTCGCATTGGACCACAGACCATTTAGCAAGAAAAAACTTCTGGGCCCGTGGCCAACTGGAGTTTTACAGTCCCACGCTTTAAAAGCATTAACACGTTTTTTACAAGACAGCGGGATTGCTGACAAGTATTAACAAAGAACAAGCATTCATTTGTAACACATGTACTTATTATATACAGTATCATGTGACACCCATCACGTGTGTGTTGTGAAATGAATGACGTGTCGACTATTATGTACATACGAGCGAATGCATCTTTATAAGGACCAGACGTGTGTTTTGTTGTTGTGTTGTTGTGTTTTGTGTTTGTTGTTTGTGTTTTGTTGTTTCCAGAGACTTCTTACAATCACTTTCAAACATATACTTAACATTGTGATATGTACGTATAAGTGTGTCTTTGCATATATGTGCCTGAGTTTTCTATTTTCCATGCACTGCTTTGTATGTTTTGCTTCAAGATACGTGTTCAAGTTTCAATCAACGGCTAAGGAGTAGCCGGCGCCATAATGGTGCGCCAACATCTCCTTATATATCATATCAATAAAAAAAAGCCAGACCGCCAATTCTACTCGGCCGATCCAGCCGTATTAATCGATAATTTTTCAAGTAAAATTTTTTACCGTTATCAAGCCAGGTTTCCTGAATGGCAATTATGTCGGGAGAAATTTGCGAAGAAATATATTGTAAATCTGTAGTTTGCGACCAAATAGACCGGCAGTTCCACTGCAGGATTTTTAGGGAACCTATTTTGATGCTATACCGGCAGAAGAAACTGCCTGATCCAGAATATCTTTTTTCAAAAAATCATTTTTTGAAAGGTTCTCAAAGAAGTCTTTCTTTGACAAGTATATCTTGGATTTTGAGTTCTGAGCAGACTTTTTAGAAGGGGGAGATCTGTTACACTTCAAAGTTCTTAGAGATTCTGTGTCCATATCTGTAAAGTCTCCTGAATCATCTGTCACAGGTTCTGACTCAGCCTGAACTCTATTTTTGAAGGTCCTGCTTTCGGTGAGATAGATCTATGATTGACTGTCTGATTTTCCTCCTCTGTACCCCTTGAAACCAACAGAGCGTGCGAATCCAGATTTGGTACAGAAACTGTGCCAATGATTTGTGTCAGCTGTTGTGTTAACATATCAGCCAAGGCTTCAAAAAGAGTAGCTGCCAGACGCTGCATTGCCTTTTCAGTGGACTTTTCAATAGCCTCAGTTATCGACTTTGCGAGCGATGCATCCATTGCCACTGTGTGCCGGGATGTTATGCCTGCGTAACCTTTCGATATTTCATGCATTTCTGCTACCGCCTCTCTTCTAGAGCAACGCCTGCGTTCTATGATTTCTAGAACACCCATTTTCCTTTATTTTGCGCCACATTCAGCAGAGTCTGCAGGGTGCACTCCATTACACAAGCAGCACTTCTGGTCATCGGATTTGCAATCGCAGCTGTCATGACTCTCTCCACACAGACGACATCTAGCCTGTGATCTGCATCCTTTCATGCTGTGGCCAAATTGCCAACATTTTGAGCACTGCAAAGGTTTCGGGGAAAGTGGTTCTACTTTGTAGATTAGTGGCCATGCCTTAATTTCTGTTGGCCTAACTCTTCCTGCAAAAGTTACTATAACTGATTCGGTAGGCGATTTTGTTTTATCGGTCGTTCGGGTGCATCGATAGACTGAAACGGCCCTAGCTACAGCAAATAAGTCAAGAATTTCTTGAGGTGCCAGACTCGTATCCACCCCACGGACTATGCCCTTCGTACATGCAAGATGAGCTGAAATAAACTAACTCAGCGGCTGTGCAGCAAATTCAGAGCAATTCAGAAGCTCTCGGACGCAATCCTCGTCTGCAGAGCAGCACAGGATACCCCCTCGGCCAAACTGGCGGACCTCCGTAATCTTCTGGAAAAGCGACGAGGCTTTCTGAAGCTCCACTTGTATCACCTTCGGATTCTTCATTGAAATGGAACACCCATTTGTAGGAACCAGAGTCACAGGGACGTAGCTATCTCCACTGCGTAGCAAGGTATCGAGCGGGCAATCCTTGACCGGTAGTGAGGCCAGCCAAGGGGAGTGCCCTTGGCCGGGTGATGAGAAAGACATCAGAATATTCTAGTTTGGCTGACCTCCAAAGGGCTGCAACAACGTTTCAGTTGAGAGAAACTAACAAGAAATACGAGGAATGAAAAGCCAACCAAATCTTAGCTACAAGGATCCTGCCGCGACGATGAGCCGATCTCCGATTAGCCACGTAGCACGAAGCTGATCAGCTGATCAGGTTTAGGACGCTACCTAGCTTAAACTAACATAACTCAACCTAACCTAACCTTCCCACTTCTATCTTTAGAAAACGTTTTACTCGCTACTTTACAATGCTTTCTGCAACATTACGACGGTTTCATGCGCTTTCACGGCCAAGAGGATGGAAAACACCACGAACGTCATCGTTCTCTTCGATGGGCATCGCGTTCCAAGTTATGTGAGCTACGGAAGAGCACTGGTCAAGTGCTCACTATACTGCAAGAAAATAGACGTGTGCTACCAGTGTGGGCACCTTGGTCACAGAGCTGACGTCTGCCCGAGCCCGAATAGCAGAATATGCAGAGGGTGTGGCACTGAGAACCCACCGCAGGTGCACGAGTGCCAAGTGAAGTGCCAGCTGTGTGGCAAAGACCACCCGACGGCAGATCGCCATTGCAAGGCCAGATTTAAGGTACCGTATCTGGTGAAACGACGCCGCTGGGAACGAGCCCGACGGGAGGAAGAAGAAGCACTGTACTACGAGACGGAAGCAAAATCACTTCACAGGCAAAGATGGGGTGACTCAGGTCAACGATCGGAACATCGGACGCGGGACGCATCCGGAGCAGAAGCCTTCACCAAGCTTCAAGCACAAAATAAAAACCGCTCTACGATTACTATCACCACATCTATGTCGAGATCGAGATCGAGGTCCAGATGGAGGTCCGGATTGAGGTTTAGACCCAAGACCGGCAATACCGGGTCTCCCCAATCACAGGAGGGAGGAGGATCCCAAAGCTCAAAAGGACCGAGCGGCGTCCGTGGCACCGCGGGACCCTTCCAGGTGAGCTGGGCTGATGGAGCTTCCGGGGCGCGCGCGGAGGCAGAGGCTGCTTTTATATGTAGGATTAAGGCGCTAGAGAACGAATTGGCGCAGATCAGGCAGAACTATGTTGCATTTATAAATGAGATTAGAAAACTCAGGGGAGAAAATGATTTTCTGAAAAACGGAGGAGTTACACGCAACGAGTAAACCTCACAAGTTATAATGGAGAAAAAAGGCGCAGCAATAGAGGAAGAGGTAGCATTCCTCACCCCTGTTAAACGTAAACCAGAGAACGCTCTGATTAAAAGCGTGGTAAAGAGACAAAAAGCAGTGGCGACGCCACAAGAACGACAGGAGGAATTCGCAAACACCATGGAAGCCAAAATTGAACAAGTTGAAAGAAAATTCCAAACTAAGCTCGAACAACAAGAAGTTAGATTTGAGGCAAACATAGAGGCCAAAATCGAGGAGCTAGGCAAGACGATATTGCAGAAAGTGCAGCAAATGGTGGCTGATTTCGACGCCAAGCTAGCAGTATGGGGTCGCATGATGATATATGGTGTTTTTTGGCGCAAGGGCCATTTGATGGCCAAAGAGCGCCAGTTCATGCGACAAGGAATGTGGACAATGATTGTGATTAGCGGCTGTATAAGGGCCATAAAATTCCTCGCGGTAAGGCGGGTATAAACATACAAGTAATAAAATCATGACCATGTCGTGAAAGGTGTGTGTGGTGTGAATAGATAACAAAAGTTGGTGATAATAAAAAACGATGGTGTATATGTATGGCATTAGCACAAGCGCCTCACTCGTTCATACCCTTGCGTCCAAGGGCCGTGAGGCAAGTGCTTTCTTGTGTAACCTCCGCAGCAAAAACCTCTCTAGAGAGGTCGTGCTACGGAATGCCCGGGTATATGATATGACAATTACGAATTTCTTTTAAAAACGTTAACAATGATTTATGACTAAAAAGCGGTTCCCTACCAACGAACATTGCAGGGTGTAAAGGTATATGTTGTCGGTAGGGTAATGGAAAATGCTGTTTTCTTATAGTTTCTAAGTGTTTACACTGGATTAACACGTGAAGGACGGTCAATGGTTCACCGCATCTGTCACACAATGGTGGGTCGCCACCAGACAAAAGATATGTGTGTGTCGTGTATATGTGTCCTATCCTGAGTCTCGTTAGTATAACCTCTGTATGGCGCGATTTTGATACTGGCAGCCAATGACCAAGGTGTGGCTTGATAACGTGTAGTTTGTTTTGTGTGTGTGTATCCCACTTGCTCTGCCAGTAGTCCCTGAGTTTTCGTTTGAGAGACGGCTTAAGATCAAGGGCCGGGATTGATGTGGGTGTAATGGCGGTGCTTTCGTGGGCGGATGCAGCAAGCTGATCCGCCATCACGTTGCCTTGAATCTCACGGTGCCCTGGCACCCAGCACACTACAACACGTTGGTTGAGTGTGTAGAGTGTGCATAAAATAGAGTAAAGTGAGACGAGGACAGGGTTTTTTTTGTTTTTTAAGACTGCGCAGAGCCGTTACAACACTGAGGGAGTCTGTATAAATTACTGCTCTTTGTATTTGTAGTTGTTTGATGTGTTTAGCTGCCACAAGTATCGCGTAAGCTTCTGCTGTGAAGATACTTGTGCTTGGATGTAGAAGGCCAGCATCCGAAAAGGATGGGCCGACAGCAGCGTAGGACACAGAGGAGTTGGACTTAGAGGCATCTGTAAAAAACTCAGGACGTGTGTATTTGTGTTGAAGTTCCAGGAAGTATGTTCGGATATGGGCAATAGGCGCATGTTTTGTAACTTCTAGGAACGACACATCACAGTCTATAATCTGCCACTGCCACGGTGGCGGGTATGCTACAGGAGCCATTAAACTGTGTTCAAGTGACAC
This sequence comes from Rhipicephalus microplus, assembly GCF_013339725.1. Lineage (NCBI taxonomy): Eukaryota > Metazoa > Arthropoda > Arachnida > Ixodida > Ixodidae > Rhipicephalus > Rhipicephalus microplus. The sequence goes on from NC_051175.1 coordinate 38,144,200, forward strand.
TCCAGTTTCTTCAGCTAGACCCTTCAGGCGTACTGAAAAGGGCTGCCTCATTGAAGGCCTGTTTTGGAACAGAATGGAGCTCGACAGATCAATAATAGTAGAGTATGAGGGGTGCTTCTTGTCTGCTTTCACCTTCAGGAAGTATACAAAGGACATGTAAGTTCTCTGCAGATGAAGCGACCACTCATTTGACTCAACATAAAGGCTTTCTACGGGGCTGGTGCGAAAAGCACCCGTAGAAAGGCGGATGCCCAAATGGTGCACGGGGTCCAGCATCTTCAAAGCACTTTGAGTCGCAGACTGATAAACAACGGCCCCATAATCTAAGCGGGTGCGAATGAGGCTTCTATACAGGTTGATGAGACATTGCCTGTCACTACCCCACGTAGTACGTGACAACACGTTTATAACATTCATGGCTTTTAAGCATTTTGTTTTTAGATACTTGATGTGCGGTACGAAGGTCAACTTGTTGTCCAAGATTAAGCCTAGGAATTTATGCTCCGCATTGACAGACAGACGTTGACCGTTCAGCTCAATGTCAGGTTCCGAATGCATGCCTCTCTTTCGAGAGAACAAGACACAGGTGCTTTTTTGTGGGTTAAGTCGAAATCCGTTTTCATCAGCCCATTTGGAGACCTTGTTCAAACCCAGCTGAACCTGCCGCTCACACATTGCCAAGTTGCATGACTTGAAGCCAAGCTGAACGTCGTCGACATATGTACAATAAAACATATTGCGGGGGATGGACAAGTGCAAGGAATTCATTTTGATAATAAAAAGTGTGCAACTAAGTACACCACCTTGTGGCACGCCTGTTTCCTGGACAAATGTTCGGGAGAGAACACTGCCCACACGGACACGGAATGTTCGGTTTGACAGGTAACTTTCAATTATGTGAAACATTCTTCCGCGCACACCAAGGTGGGACAGGTCTCTTAGAATTCCAAAACGCCATGTTGTATCATAAGCCTTTTCGATATCGAGGAACACAGAGAGAAAATATTGTTTATGGACGAAGGCGTCTCTGATCTGTGCCTCAATACGAACGAGGTGGTCTGTGGTGGATCTACTTTCTCGAAACCCGCACTGAAATGGGTCGAGCAAATTGTTTGTTTCTAAGTAGTGGAGTAAGCGGCAATTAATCATTTTTTCAAATAGCTTACAGAGGCAGCTTGTTAACGCTATAGGTCTGTAACTTGATACAGTAGAGGGATCCTTTCCCTGCTTCAAAATGGGAACCTGAAAACCATATGCGATTATAAAGAGAGAGGAGGGTTTCTTTAGTTTCGGAGGGTAGTTCCTTCAGCATCGCGTACATTACGTTGTCAGAACCTGGGGTAGATGTATTACAGCAGTTGAGTGCTGTTCGCAGTTCTGCTAAGCAGAATGGTGCATTATATGCCTCATTTCTTGGGGATTTTCTTTCTAACTTTTGTTTTTCTATTCGTGCCTTGTAATTCTGAAAGGATTTGGAGTAGTGTGAGGAGCTCGATATGTGTTCGAAATGTGTGCCAAGAAAGTTGGCTTGATCCTCCAAGCTTTCCCCGAGGCTATTTACTAGTGGAAGAGAATACGTTTGTTGGCCCTTAATTTTCTTTACCTTATTCCACACTTTTCCCTCATCTGTGTACGAGTTGATACTCGATATAAACTTTGTCCAGCTCTCTCGTATAGCTTGTCGACGCGTTCTCCGTGCCTGCGATTTGACCCTCTTGAAATTTGCCAGGTTTTCTGCTGTAGGGGAATCGCGAAGCAACGTCCATGCTTTGTTCTGAGTGGTCCGTGCTTTCCTGCATGCGTCGTTCCACCATGGGACTCGCCGTTTAGAAGACATGCCACTCGTTTTGGCAATACATTTAGATGCGGCATCAAGTATAAAAGCTGTAAAATACGTGACAGCGTCATCTATGGTCAGGGCAGACAGCTCAGTCCATGTCATGTGTGTAAGAGTTCTATACCCTTCCCAATCAGCTGACTCAATCTTCCATCGAGGAACCTGCGGGGGTAGTTGATCTTTGTTCGGCGCACTCAGGATGATTGGGAAGTGATCACTCCCATAAGGGTTTTTAAGAACGTTCCATTTAAAAACAGGTAAAAGGGACGGTGATGAAATGCTAAGATCTATGGAGGAGTATGAATTGCTTGCAAGGCTAAAATACGTAGGCTCCTTCATATTTAAAAGACATAAACTAGAAGAGAAAAGGAGCTGCTCAATGAGACGTCCTCGCGCATCACAGTGAGCATCGCCCCACAGGACATTGTGTGCATTAAAATCACCTAGAACCAGAAATGGTTCTGGGAGTTCATCTAATAGTGATTCCAGATCACGTCTGTGTAGCTGTTGATGTGGTGGTATGTACACAGAACATATGGTAATAAGTTTGTTAAAAGTACAGCTCGAATGGCCACTGCCTCCAGGGCCGTTTGGAGCTTCAAATGCTGGCATGCTATACTACGATTGACTATAATGGCTACACCGCCAGATGGTACAACAGGATCCTCCCGGTCTTTTCGGAAAATAATAAATTGTCGTAGGAAGTCCTTGTGCTTAGGAGTTAAGTGCGTTTCTTGCACACATAGCACTTTCGCGTTAAACTTACACAGAAGTTCTTGGACGTCATCTAAATTTCTAAGTATTCCCCTTACGTTCCACTGTATGATTTTGTCCATAGTGGAAAAAAAACGGAAAAAGTGCTGTGTGCAAAGAAGACGGGGATTAACTCATTTTACAGGGCCTTTGTCAGGCCCTGTAATCGGCGTTCTGTCCTTTTTGGGGCGGTCGAGCGAAGCTCGCCGCTCCTTCGGCGCTTCTTGCGCCGTTTGGCTTGAACTGGTGTCCATAGCCTCTTGCGAGGCACTGGACACCCGCTCTAAAGAGCGATCTGTGCGTCGCTTAGACTTCGCCTCGATCGACGAAGTCTTTGTCCCCACCGAGCTGGGGGTTGATGGAGCCCCCTTGGCCTCGTGATTGCCCTGGCTGCTGCCAGAGCTTGTAGAGGTTACTGGTGTGGACAGGCTGAAAGTGGGCAGGGCAGCGCTGGCTGCTCCCGCCGCAGGGGCGTGTGGCATTGGCCTCGGAACGCTAGGTGTGGTCCGGGCAACTGCCAAGGGCCTTTGTGGTGCCGCCCCTCGTTGCACCACTTCGGCAAAAGGTGTTTTTAGTGCTAATGATAACGAGACTCGTTGTCTTGCTTCCCTGAATGTGATATTTTCCTTAACTTTTATAGTTATTATTTCTTTTTCTCTTTTCCAGGCTGGGCACGCTCTGGAGTATGCGGGGTGGCTACCTTCGCAGTTTGCACAGAGGATCTCGTCATGACTACATTCATCAGCACTGTGGCCGGTTGTGCCACACTTAGCACACATCAGCTGTCCTCGGCAGCTCTGGGATGCATGACCAAATCGCTGGCATTTAAAACAACGCCTCGGGTTTGGAATGAAGGGTCGGACATGGAGTTTTACATAGCCAGTTTCGAGAGTCTCGGGTAAAGTGGTTGAGTTGAAGGTGAGTATCAAGTGCTTTGTTGCTATTTCATTGTTGTTGCGTCTGATTTTGATGCGCTGGACTTGTATTACACCTTGATCCTTCCATCTATCAAAGAGCTCTTCTTCACTCAGTGTCATCAAATCTTCTTCCGATACCACGCCCTTCACTGTATTCAAGGTACGGTGTGCGCTCACAGAGACAGGGATGTTACCAAAGGCCACGAGGTGCGAGAGTTTATTGTACTGTTCCTTGTCTTTTAATTCGAGAAGCAGATCTCCACTTGCCATCTTCGTGGCCTTATAACCGGTTCCAATGGTCTCTCTCAAGCACTTGGCTACAAGGAAGGGTGAGATTGCTCTAGCTTTTGTAGATGATTGTTCGCAGTGGAGGACATGGTATTTTGGAAAAGTTTCTTTGTTTTTGGGCCAAAGTAGGAATGTTGCATCGGTGCGTACCCTTTTCGAAGCACGATCAGTTAAAGAGGGGGTCGGGGATCCCATGAGAAAATGTGTATTTTTCGGTAACGGCGCCTACCACCCACCACGGAGTCCAACGAGGAGACGTGGCAGAGCATGTGGGCATGTCTGCGCAACGCCAGCAGTACGCAGTTACTATAACCCAATATGGTTTACCCTAGTTTGGATAGCCACACAAGGTTAACCCTTGCCGCCAGGAAAAATTGGAAGTAAAATGAAGTGAGGAGAAGACAGGAAAGATGTAAAGTGAGAACGAAAGACGAAGATATAGGGAGAGAGAGATAGGAAAAGGCGACTGCCGATTTCCCCTGGGTGGGTCAGCCCAGAGGTGCCGTCTACGTGAAGCCGGGGCCAAAGGGGTGTGTTGCCTCTGCCGGGGGGCCTTAAAGGTCCAATCACCCAGCGTCGGCTCAACCCCCAGGATCCCCTTTTCCCCGGACACGGCAAAGCCACGCACGGCTAGGCGTGGGAGGGAGTAGAACTCCCCCGTTAGCTCGGGTCCGTGGTGTCGCTACACACCAAACGCCTACTTGCGCAGGCGCCCCTGCGGGGCAGTATGGGGTCGCAGTCAAGTGGTGGGGGCCCGGTTAAGACGTCTTGTAAACCGTACGCTAGGACCTCCGTACCACCGAGGGATTAGAGAGCCTGTAACGCCACCATGGACAGACAAAATAGCTACACAATTTGGCAATGGAATTGTCGACGATATAATCGAAAACGATACATTTTGCAACATCTTAAAGACACCAGCACCCCGGATGTTATAATGGTGCAAGAAACGCACGGGCTGGCCAAATTGTCAGGATATAAGTCATTCGGCAGTGCTGAAGGGGAGACAAAGGTACTAGCAACGTTGGTTAAGTGAAATCACGCGGTGGTGCAACATGACACGGCAATCAAGGCAATAAAACACATTCTCTTCGAACTCATACCCACACGAAAAACAGAGGACAGTCTTTTTGTATTGAATATTTACAGCAGTCCTAAATGCAGAAAGCACAAATTCCGCACGCTGTTTCGAAAAACCCCCGCTATAACGGGCAACCGGGCGCTAGTGATTGAAGGAGATTTCAATGCCCCACACGGTGCATGGGGATACAGAATCGAAACCCAGAAAGCCAGGAACTTGTGGTTCGACGCACAGGAGGAGGGCCTGACGCTCGTGACTGATCCATTCATTTCTACAAGAACAGGTACTAGCGTTTGCGCGGATACCACGCCAGAATGGACGTTCACCAAAAACATACTGGACACGCAATGGACCAATACGCAACATGACTTGGGAAGCGATCATTTTATACTTGAAATAACGGTGAGGGCCGCGCCGCGGAAGGCAAAAGGCAGACAACTTAAACTTGTCGATTGAGACAAGTTCCGGAACATCAGAGAGGAGCCCGACGAAATGATACAGAGTATTGAGGAATAGACTGTAAAGTTAAAACGAGACGTGGAGGCCACTACGCAAACGGTGCCAGCGGAGGCGCAGCTAGAGTATGTAAACAATAAGCTTCTCCACATGTGGGAAGCTAAGGAAGGTTTACAACGGAGGTGGAAAAACCAAAGGCACAACCGGACACTTCGTAAAATGATAGCTAAATTGAACAGGGATATAGAGCAATACGCCCAGCAGCTGTGCAGACAACAGTGGGAGGAAAAGTGCAATGACATGGACAACCAGATAGGAATGGCGAAAACGTGGACCATCCTTAGACATTTGTTAAACCCGGACGGAAACAAGTTAGCAGAAAGGCACAATATTAATCGGTTAATACAAAGATATCAAGGTGCAGAGCAGGATTTCCTGAATGAAATCAAGAAAACATCTCTCAAGCGCTTCCCGTTACACACCCTGATTACACAGGGCTGGCAAATGATGATTTAGACAACGAGATCGGGGAGGCAGAAGTGAGGGCTGTCTTGCAAAAACTCAATACTAGATCAGCACCTGGACCAGATGGCATAACTAACAAAACGCTACGCAATTTGGATGGCGAGTCCATAACTAAGTTAACTGAATTCATTAACAAATCATGGAAGGCAGGACAGATTCCGCAACAATGGAAGACTGCAAAAATCGTGTTAATACCCAAGCCAGGCAAGCGAGTGCAGATTGCGGACTTGAGACCCATATCTCTCACATCTTGTGTGGGGAAACTCATGGAGCACGTGATTCTGGAGAGGATAACTACCTATCTCGAGGACCGGGATGCGCTTCCACCTACAATGATAGGGTTCAGGAGGAACCCCTCAACGCAAGACGCAATGCTACAGTTAAAACATCAGATTATAGATAATCCGGGAACAGCGACAAAGGCCATTCTAGGGTTAGACCTCAAGAAGGCTTTTGATAATGTAACCCATGCAACTGTGCTAAAAAGGGTAAACAATCTAGATCTGGGACAACGGACGTACAATTACGTGCGTAATTTCCTGACGGAAAGGAAGGCAAAGATCATGATAGAGGACCTAGTTTCAGAGGAAATTGAGATGGGCAGTGCAGGTACGCCGCAAGGCTCGGTATTATCACCTATGTTGTTCAATCTGGCTCTAATTGGACTGCCAGCCAAACTCCAAGCAATCGAAGGACTGAATTATACTATATATGCAGACGACATCACCCTATGGGTGAGAAATGGTAGTGATGGCGAAATAGAGGAAACGCTTCAAACAGCAGTTGAAACGGTCGAGCGGTATCTGGAAGGTACTGGGCTAGCCTGCTCTGTGGAAAAATCAGAGCTGTTGCTGTACAGACCTACTCGTAGAGGTCGCAAACCAGGCAACTGCCTGCAAGGTCTTGCTCATAGAGAAGAATTACAGTTAAGAACAGCCGATAAAAAAACCATACTCATAGTCTACAGGATCAGGGTACTGGGACTGCTCATCGAAGCCAAGGGCAACAATGGAGAAATCCTCAGGCGACTGGATGCAACTGTAGCCCAAATAATGAGACTCTTAAAATGATAGCAACTAAGCACAGTGGAATGAGGGAGGAAAACACGATAAGGTTGATACAGGCATTCGTGATAAGCAGAATAGTATACGTAGCGCCATACTTAAATGGCAAGTCGCGGAAAAGATCAAGTTAGACTGCCTCATTGGAAAAATATTCAAACTAGCTATAGGGCTACCAATTAGCACAAGCACCGACAAACTGTTACAGCTAGGCCTGCACAATACAATAGATGAGCTTATTGAGGCGCAGCGTACGGCGCAATATGAACGTCTCTCTAAGACACGAGCAGGAAGACATATTCTAGAGCGACTAGGCATAACGTATCACACGCAACACGGCGTTAAGGTGGACATTCCAAAAGAGACCAGGGAAACAATGATGGTACCACCCTTGCCAAATAACATGCACCCCGAACACAATAAAGCTAGACGAGAGACAAGAGCAAAACAAGTACAAAAAAAGTTCGGTAATGACAAGGACGCAGTTTTCGTAGACGCTGCTCGATACAAGCGCAAACGGGGGTTTACCGCAGCCGTAATCGATAGCAACAAACGCTGTACGACATGCGCAACGATACGCACCACAAGTACCGAGACAGCGGAAGAGGTAGCCATAGCGCTCGCTGTAGCTCAGACAAACGCAACCGTGATAGTCAGTGACTCTCAAACGGCAGTGAGAAACTTTGCCAACGGCCGCATCTCCCCGGAGGCACTACGTGTTCTCAAAGGAGGGTGTCGAACAAGCCCCATAAATACATATATTATATGGACACCTGCTCATGCCATCGCGGGGGACAGCAACAACGGGGCTGTACATGACGCAGCTCGAGGGCTCACCGACCGAGCTGCCCTCTCAAGTGCCGCCCCAACCTCCTCCAGTGATTACGGCGTGGCAGACGAGTGGGAGTGGGAAGACAGAATGACCAGATACAATGAAATTACAAGACATTATAGATAACAGAAGGCCATATTTCCGCCCCCTCATCCAAAATTAACAAAAAGACAGTCTGTCGAATGGCGGCAGTTACAAACTAGGACATATCTGAATTCTGCACTATCGCGCATTATATATCCTGATATATACAAAACGGACAGGTGCAAGCGTTGCAACTCCAGAGCCGCTCTGGAGCATTTGTTATGGGAATGTAGAGGGATTAGTACTCATAACAAGTGTGCGGCCTCTGCTGACAGCCTTCGCGCGCGCTGGGAAGCCGCAATGCTCAGTTCTGTCCTCGAAGACCAAATGTTGGCCGTCCAGCAGGCCGAGGAAGCCGCCAGGATTCAAGGACTCCTGGCCATAACTTAAACGGGGTCAATCGCCCACCCCATCTACTCACCGGACTCTGAATAAAGTCCTTTCCTTCTCCTCTTCACCACGGCGTCTCTTATAATCATATGGTGCTTTTGGGACATGAGACGCTACATATCATCAGAATATGAGGGGCAGAAGAGGAACGAGCGCGCTGTTGGCTGAAACGCATGGGGTGCCACACTCGAGGCAATTAAAATGATGCTAGACGCTGCTGCTGCATCGTTGCCCGCAACGGTATATTGTGGCATTGCTTAGAATTCACGCTTGCTTTCCATTTTGGTGTCGTAGCACGCCCCGCGCCAACCGTGATCAGTAAACTAGGGGAAAGGAAGAGGGTGCCATGATTCGTGCTTGTGCGAAATGGTACCATCGATTCCGTTCTTGTAGCCTTGTGGCACAGGAGGGAAAAAATGAAACGACTCAAAAGAATCACTGAACATTGACACGTGATTGCGATGAATACAAAAGCAGTCGGCATGTTCAAGACGAAACCATTTGGGCCAACCTGTCGTGTGCATTGAAATTTTTACAAGTGGCATTGAACAATGAGGTATTGTAAGACGTGCTTGCACATGCTGTAGCAAGAACTTGACTATTCGAATCCTTTGTGTAAACTTCACAGAAGGATCTCAAAGAACCGTGAAGCTTTCCAAACGTTCCAGTGAAGGCAGCGCTGCGCATTGATTACAGTTTATGTTGGTGATACATGAGCACATCGAAAACCACGCAATAAACTTGTGTGTGTGAATGTCCTCACTAGAGAAAAGAACGCCCCAATGCTTAAAACAGAATAGTGAAAAGCAGAACTGGGAAGATTGAACAAGTGAGAAAAAAGTATGAAGTATTCCCCGGAATGGAAACATAATTGAATGCGCAGCAGCAGGTGTGCGCACATTGTTGACCCGGTCGAAACAGGCGTCGACGTGGGTGCTTAAAGAACAGGTTGAAGTGAAACTCGGTGTAGCCTCTACTCGAGTACAAGTTTTCCTTTAAAACGCCATGACACCAGAGGCGGTTTGCCTTTTGTTTAGGTTTCATCGCAGATACACGAGCCATAAGAGTGTTTCCACTCGACTTGTGGTCGAGCGTTGCGGGCGGGGAAGAGGGTGAAGCGAGTGAGACGTGTGATGCGAGCGAGCCGAGGAGAAATACCACCTAGGTGTGTTGGGAGGAGCCGGCAGCTGAAGCGGGTGAGGCAGAGAGTGACGTCCACGTGCAGCTGCTACTTGATCTGCTTGGCATCGTTCCAATAACTGCGGCAGGGAGAATGTGGTGTGGCACGTTGGCACGGAGACCCGGACAGACAGCGTTGCATGGGCTAATCAAAGAGCTGCTTTGTAAATAAAAAAAATGAACAGCCTGGGCAAAGGCAGCGGTTCACGCAATAATTTTCATGCGTCGCAGTTTCTCCCTAAACACAGATTCAAATTTGCTTTTACAGACGTGCTTTGGCAACACAAACAACTAACATTGAAAAGTTTTGCGATGGTTTTGCCAAGTGTTTTTGGAGGGAAGCTTCTAGGTCATCTAGATATATGAATTGAACAACGCTTGCCTGTAGTACTCTTCCGCAGAGCTACAATGGTAGTTCGAGCGGTATCTCCGTGTCCCTACTACCCACTGAATCGCGCACTTAACTCCGAACTCCGGCGCGATTTTTTGAGATAGAGAAACAATTTGTGGAATTCTGCCTCTGCGTCTGTTCCCATTTTTTCCAGCTTAGTCAGCACCAAGTCGACCAGATCGAAGGCGACGCGCATCCTGGTATATGAAATATGGAGATACACAGACAAGTGGTGTGTCAGTCCCAGGAATTTCTCTCTAAGCGCGAGACATATATAAGAAAAACTGGGCGAACAGCTTTGCTGATGGAGACAATGAGTGATGGACGCTGCTGCTTTATCACGTAAGGTGTTCATGAGCTTTTCAGGGAGTAAACTGTCTCCAAAAGCGCTTGCCCAAACAATCCAACTGTATAATGACGTTCCACCCGCCTTGTTTCGCAATATCGGCGCAGCAAGCCAAATGACATTTTTGAGGCTTCTAGATGTTTTGGGGGACTGCTGTCCTTTTTGGGTCACACCTGAAAGAAAGTGCACACTGAATCGTTCCAAACGCACGTCAAATGCTCGCTTCTGTTATGTTCTGTTCTAACTGTTTTGCTGTGGACAGATTGGATTCCATATTGCCTCGGCTACACTATATCAATAAGGTCGGCAGCGGAAAAAAAAACCTAATACTGAGTGGTACTCAGATATGAACAATAAAAACATAATAGCTGAAACATCATGGCAATGCAGAGTTTGCTTGAAACACCTTGCGCTGTCATAGACTGTTCACACGCACGCCTTTCTTTTCTACTGTCAGTATATGCACTAACACATTCCATATATGTCTACCCCTGGCTGCAGTCTGTCACAGGCACTTATATAGTCCAGCCTCCACTTAGAAGTCTGCCAAAAAGATGTTCGCCTTTTTCTGAAAGTACATCTCATGCCATGGTTCAAGTAATTTCTTTATTTTGAGGGGCCGTCTGTCCAAACTTGCTATTTTGTTAGTTAGTTTTTCTCTTTCATTCGCTTATTTAACGCAATTCAATAGAATATGAATAACATTTTATTCTGCATGACCACAACAGCAATCTGGGGAGTTGGAACGATGTATTTCGTGCAGGAAGCTGTTTATGCATGCTACTTCTTGCACATCTGAGGCGTCACTTGAACAATGGTTCAGAGAGTGAGACGAGGAATACGTGTAAAAAGCCATGAGGATGTTAACCCAGTTGGGGTGAGTGCCTGCACGCCTGGAGGCCAACGATACTCTTTCCTCACCTCTCACGCTGTCGGACTCTTATCCTCATCGTCGCGTCATCGATCCACCCGATTGGCGGAAGCTGTAGGCCCAAGGTCCCTCAAGGTTGTCCGACGGCTGACTATATAGGCTGAATACAGTTGTGTATTACTCTCTTCCTTTTCCCTTCTTCCTCCTCTTCTTCTCAATCTTTTCTGATTGATTTTTGGGGTTTAACGTCCCAAAACCACCGTATGATTATGAGAGACGCCGTAGTGGAGGGCTCCGGAAATTTTGACCACCTGGGGTTCTTTAACGTGCACCCAAATTTGATTCTCAATCTTTTCTATCTTCTGAAATATAAACACGCCTCCGTCTGTAGTGCAAGAGTGCGTTTCCTCACTACAAGGAATGGGTCTGGTGACATGGGCCAGCTACCAGTCGAGAACACCCAGACCCTGTCCAAACACACTGGAGGCAGTGTTACGAAAGACGGTGACGCCAACACGGACCCGATGGCGCCACTTCTCCGATCTCCACCGACACGGTCACCAGCCGTTTGGTAGCGTATGTTTCTCAGCTCGCGACTGCTTTTTCGCAGAGCTTATGAATGAGCGGACGAGGCGACGGTGAGTTAAAGCAACGTTTATGTACAGCATAAAAAGAGAGGCGTTATGAATTCGGCAATGAGGCTGACAGTTTAGCGAGTCGAAGAGCCGAGCTCTCCTCTCTGACACATAGGTCTACTGCTGGTGACGCGCCACAGGGCTGTTTTTAAGGCACCGAGTGGATCCTTTGTGTAACGAAATATCCAAACAGAAGCGCCGCTGGCATTGAGGTCAGAATCTTCCAATGGGGCTCGCCGCTGGGCCGCGTCATTCTCATCAAATCCGGAGCCACTGCACGTGGTTGCAGCCAAGGACGAGTGACGCCGCCACGCATTGCGTAAGATTCGCCAGACTGGAAGGCGCCGATCGCTTTGTGGGCTCGTGGGCGGAGGGGGCTCGCTGTGCGTCGCACGACAGACCAGCGCCGCCGCGTGATGACACCGTTGAGTTGTTCACGTAAGCCGGGCTCGCATTATGGCCTTGACACAGATTGCCTTTTTCAAAAGCATGGACGTTCGGTGCGGACTCGCAGGCGTAACTGCACCTCCGCCGCCAGGCAATGCGTCGTAAAGACGAGCTGCTTCCACGTGGCTCGGATGCCAGGCGCACTCGTTCGCCAGGTCCCTCCAGGTTCACCTGCAGGGCCATGGGGAGAACGCAGCACCACACTCCGTTCCGTGAACACATCCCATTCTTGAGAACAGATCCCAGCTCCACTGCTTGTCGCTCCAACTTGCCGGCCAGCTTCGCTCATCTGTACTGATGATTTTTAGGTTGACGGTTCTGCAACTTTTCAAGAATGGTTCAACAACAGAAAACACACGACACAAGCAAGTGCCCTCGGTCGCCCGACAGAACACCAGACAAAGTATGGTACAGCATATACCTAGCAACGTGTCTATCAGAATTTCGTTCCCTCTACATCAAAAGGCACATGTGGGACACAAGGCTCTTCAAATGAGAGCGCAAATGTTTTTCACGTACAACAACGTAACGAAATAGAACACAACACAACATAATGTTGGCTCCTTGAGATCACTGTGGACGAGAGCGCTCAGCTAAGGCCGTGATGAGGAGAAAATTTTGCCCCGAATCGCCAGCGAGAAACCGAAAGGTGGAGAATGTACTTGCTAAAACGCACGGCTCAGTGTGTCTGCATTAGCGTTTAGCTTTCCTTTTTTGTAGCGAACGTCAAAGTCGTGCTGTCGGAGTATCATGCTCCACCTCAGTAACCGTCCACATTTAGGCGACATGTTATTTAACCAGGTTAGAGTACAATGGTCCGTTTCGACCACAAACCTCGAACCGGAGACATAACAGGCTAGCTTTTGCACAGGGGAACAACGATACGGCTTGCTACAGATTGGCTCCTCACAAGTTAGCTCGATATCATGTTCAATCACCGTGTTTCCGGGACGGTCCGAAAACACGTCTTCAAACTCGGAAACAATCCTACTCAGGTCCTTCTTCTGGACTTCACTTAACCTAGGCTCTAGGTTCAACTGCTCTTAGATTACCTCCGATCCCCTTTCGATTACATCACTAGTGGTCAAAATTTCTGCTCCCTTTTCCTTTGAAGCATTCAGAAGCAGATTTACGCCCGCTTGACGTTGAACGTATGGTTTCATCAAGTTACTGTGATACATTTTGTTCGGCCGCTTTCCTCATTTCACTTCATAATTGGTATCAGAATGCTTCGATATTACTTTGGCGGGCCCTTCCCAATGAACCTCAAGATTGTTCTTTTTGAACGGCCGCAGCAGCATTACCTGACTACCTACTTCAAAAGCGCGCTTCTTCGCCGATTTGTCGTAGTACTCCTTCGACAACACTTGTGCAGCCTTCGTGTGGCTTTACTCAAGACCTGTCTGTCATTTTTCCAAGTCTCTGAAGCAGGTCTAGAACATACGCAACTACATTAGGGTCCTCATCGAATCCCTCCCAGGACTCGCGCAGCATTCGCAAGCTCCTGCCATACACAATCTCTGCAGCACTAAAACCAGTGCTCTCATGAGGAGCTGATCTCAAAGCGAACATAGCGGGAGGAATACACGCTTCCCAGTCACATTTGTGTTCGTAGCAAAGAGCTCTCAGTATCCGTTTCTGAACGGAATGCATACGCTCTACCGCATTAGATTGGGGGTGATGGATCCAGCTGTTCACTACTTTTATTTCACATTTATCCATAAAGGTAGAGGTAAGGCAGCTGGTGATGACACTACCATTGTCGCATTGGATTTCAGAAGGAAATCCGACGCGTGCAAATATAGATAGAAAGCAGCGCATCCACCACATGAGGGGAATTGAGCTTCTTAAGGGGTATCGCTTTCGAAAAGTTTGTGGCTAAACAGAGGGCCGTCAAGATGTACTGACAACCTTGCCTTGGCTCTGGCAATGACCCGACGATATCAATTACTAGGCGCCGAAAAGGTTCTTTGATAATTGGCACAAGCTTCATGGGTGCCTTACACTTGTCCGTGGATTTTCCCGCTCTCTGACAAGTGTCGCATGAGCGTACAAAGTCTTCAATATCCTTCCAGCATTTCGGCCACTAAAACTCCAGGGAAACTCTAGCCTTGGTTTTTTTTAATGCCCAGATGGCCTGCCCACGCGTTTTAATGCGCCAGTTCAAATAGTTGGCGACGATACTTTTGTAGCACGAAGAGCTGCTCATACTTGCGACCTTGCGCCTGTGTAGCTCCGATACAGGAGCCCTGCTTTCTCAAAAAGCTTTCTCCATTCTTTTTCTTTTCTCCCTTGATTAGGCTTTCTATTGGTGCTTTAATTGAGAGGTCCTCACGCTGCTCTCGAATGAGCGTTTCTCTATCAACCCTCTACAGCTTACTCCAACTTTCCGCTACAAGCGAGAGCGTTGCACCCCTCTCGCTCTGACTCAATGGCACCATGTTGTCTCCTCCGCCTACGGAAACCGCGCCAGTCGCTTCGGTGACGGGCCGCTCGAGTGACTGCTCACATGACTCACACAGAGAATTTTCTGTCTGAGGTTTCGTCGACTCACCGCCAAAGTCAGACAGATCAGTAGCTTTTGAACTTGATTCTTCACCAGATTGAACAAGATCAAGTTCCTGCGAGAGCTTCCGCGCTTGCGATCGCGTGAGGGCCATGTACGCTAAGTTGGAGAAGAACGATTTACCCTGCTCTTTGAAAAGCTGCTTTGAGTTATTAGAGAAAAGATAAGGAAAACGATCGGGAAGTGCGGCAGACACAACCACTTCGGTGCGAAGCTTACCAAATGAGCCTTCAATGAAAACCATAGCGATTGGTAAGCAAGCACTACGCTCCTCGGCGACTTGCCTGATCCACGCGCATTCTCCTGTAAAGTCGTCCGGAGACACCAACGAAGGATAGACAACGTCCATGGTTGCCGCTGAGTCTCGATATGCTCGATACGTTTTCTCATTTACACTAATTTCTTGGAGATACGGCTCTAACAACCGAATGTACTTTTCAGATTCTCGGATTGTTGCGAAAGCAAACCTTTGCTTACGGTTTATCGCGATGTGTTCTTATTTTTTGCAGTTCTAGCAGATTAGCGGCTTCCGTGATTCAAACGCCCGTGTGGTATCAGAACCACACTCGACTTCTCCGCTTCCGTTTGCCCTTCCGTTGCCCTTCCGCGCCCAAAGAGACCGCTCTAAAGCATGTCGCTCACAGACGTGTTCAAACTTGACGAGATACTTCGCCATGTCCTCGCCTACTACGAACGGTGGCTGTTGGTCCCGAATTCTATATGAGACGTCCCCCGCTACGCCACCGATTACCAAAAAGAGGGAAGACCACTCAACCCCTTTGTCTGTCCGGTTCCCTCTTGGCTATATGTCTCAATCACTTTCCACATACAGGGATTCGTGCTGGGGCCGGGAAGTAAGAGACGCTACGCCCTGTTCCTGTTTACTGATTCATTAAATTTAATACTAACTGCAAACATCGTATACCCGCGTACATCAACCACCGCACAAAATTATAACAAAAGATTTACGCACTCGCGACGTGCGACCCAGGATACATAAGGGAAATAACTTTGACAATACAATGGTGCGACGATACAAAATAAACACAGGCAGACACAAATGATAAAGTCATTATTTATAAAACCGCGCAATGTCTCAATATGCCGCATCCCTTCCCGCAAAGCTCGTTTAAGTAAAGGAGGTGAAGTTCGTTTCAACGAATGGTCCACGTGGTCAGTCTTCAGCGTCTTCGTCGTCTTCGTTGTCTCCCTCGGCGATTTCCATCTTAATCTTCTTTCATAACGTCCCGCATCAGTCGTTCCTCGTTTCCCACCTCTAACTTTCATTCCTCGTCATATCATCTCTGCCTCAGTCATCATCCCATCGACTCTCATTGCTATCCTCTTACACCGTTATCTTCCTTTTCCATTCCGTCTCTCTACCATCTCGAGCTCATCGCATCGTATCTCCGACTCTCTTCGCATCGTATCTATGACTCTCTCGTATCGTCTCGTATTCCCTTTTGTAGGAACAGACTCCGCCCTACCGGGCACCAACCAAATCGCCACTATCGACGTGGCATATTTCTTCTCAGTTGAGTGTAATCATCTTCGGCGGCCACCACCGCAGCCTACCCAGTAAGAAAACCCTCTCCCAAACAAAGCCGAGTAAGTAACAATGTACAAACTCAAGCCTCAGGGAGAGTGGATGGCGAGCCGTCCGAAGACAGTTTAATTACGGGCAAACAATGGTCTCGATGCTTCTGGTACTTGGTGAGCCGATGTCCAGACCAAGTCTCAACGTTTCCATGCAGCTCGGTGTCTCCCGCGAAATTCTCCGTAGCCGCTGCTTCTTCGTCATTCAACCGCCGCGGGCGGCCATCCGCGCAGAACGCAGTAATGAGCCCTGGAGCCACGGAGCTGACGGAAAGTCCGACCCGACCCGGCACAGGGTGCTGCGGCAAGGTCGCATTTCCCGAACCAACAAAAGGCACTCTGCTGCTCCGCCATGCCCCAAATCTGAAGTGTGCGCGCGGATTACTTCCACCGTACATTGTCGGACTGTCTGTAGACGACAAGGCGCCGCCCGGCCTCGTGTTTGTGTGGGGGAGCCCGGAAGAATAGTAGAAATAATCCTTCTGGTACATTACTCCGGAAAGCCCATTCGTTACACCGAAGGTTTTCTTTTTCTCTTTTTGTGGGTTTGAGAAGCGAGCGAAAACATCCCGAAAGGTCCACGGTTCAGTCCTTGTTTGTGGAGACGTCACATATAACCGCTTACCTGAACTGTCGGAGAAGCTACACTAGGCGCCTGCGAACACTGTAGGATTGCCAATTCTATTCGTTTCAATTAGAGGCGCTCTTGTCTCTCGGCCTACTCACGGCGTTTTCGCCTTCCAGCTTCTTCACGTTCGCGAACTTCTACTTCTCGCCTTTCAGCCTCTTCGCGGTGTGCTTTGGTATCCACCCAGGCCTTATCGACTTCCTCAGCTGACACTCCTTCATTCTTCATGATCTCAAGGATCGCTTGCTTTCGTTTCGCACGGCCCAATGTAATGCCAAGTTTCTCACAAATTTCAATGAGTTCCTTCACTTTAAGGTTCTCCATCGTTCACACTAGCCTCTTGCTGTTTGCCCCTGTTAAGAATCTACTTGACATACCCACTATAAAGCCTGTTTCACATGCGAGTGATTTTGCTCCAAGAGCGGAGCGGTGGCCGCCTCGTGGGGCCAAAACAGGTTTCTACCGCGGCGACTAGACGCTCTTGTGAAATTCGCCAGAGTTGGAAAAATTCTGGGGGAAAGTGCATTGAAATTGGTTGGTACATAATGGGCTCGTACTCTAGTTCCATACTTTGTCGAACACCGCGGCCTCCAGTAACGTACTTTGGGCCTCAAAGAACGAGAAGTAACATACGGAACCAGGAATTCTTCGGACCAGAAATGTTTTAAAACAACCGTTTGAATTAACAGATCATTGAAGTTTGGCATAAACAGCGTTTTGAAAATGTCTTTCTCAGAATTAATGTTCAGGTCGTAACATATATTTTTTAAAATCGAACAACATATTCTGTTTATTCTATTGTGCCAACGGACAGCACAGTGCCCGTAAATGGTTATTCCGTAACGCAGTATACTGTAACCTAAAGCGTGTGCTATCATCTTACGTACTGAAAACGGCATGTAGTATCTTATGTTACATAATAGACGTGTCACAGCGTGAAGTCTTTTGCAAACATAGGCAAGATGACTATTCCAGGAAAGGTCACTGTCAATGTATAAGCCAAGCTATTTCACAACAGATGTATACTGTAATGGACGACAAGAGCAGCATGAACAGTCAGAACAATGCAAAATGAAAGGATAGTCAAGGGTTATTTTTTTCAATGGGTTGTGGAGGCAGATTAGATTAGTTTTAGACACATTTATATTAATAAGGTTATCTCGAAACCAATCCATGGCTTTAAAGGCAGCTGACTGAAGAAGAGTAACCGCCTCATAAAAGTTGTTTGCTGTCATCACGATCACAGTGTCGTCGGCGTATTGATATAGAGAAACCAGTCTCGCGCTGTAAAGGTCATTTACAAAAATATTGAATAGCAGCGGACTAAGAATTGATCCCTGTGGAACGCCGGTTTTGATGATCTGAAACGCGCTGTGAGATTGTTCAATGAATACAAGTTGACGCCTGGCTTGGAGTAAACTTGCCAACAAAAACCAGAAAGCACCCCTAAACCCTAACTGAAAAAGTTTATCGAATAACAAGGTATGATGGACACTGTCGAAAGCCTTGCTGTAGTCAAGAAAGAGCACACGGGCAACTTTGTTCTTATCAAACGCCTCGTTCAACTGATCAGAGAAGTCTTCCAAAAGCGTCTGAGTGCTTTTCCCCTGTCGAAAACCATACTGGCAAGGCGATAAGATGTTGTGACTATCGAGAAAGCTTGTCATCATTAACAACAAATGTTTTCTAGTATTTGTGCTGTAGAAGGCAGAATTTATATCGGACGATAATTTTCAAGTTTATCACGCGCACCGCATTTGTGTAGCGGTATAACTATTGATGTTTTCAAGTTTAAAGGAATTTCTCCACTAGAAATAATGCGATTTATTAGTGCTAGCAGAACTTCATGGGTGTATTTAAATGTACGGTGCAAGTCAGTTATAGAAACAACATCAATACTAGCAGACTTTTTACACTTCAAACTGAAAATTATAGATTGTAAGTCCTCATGTGATATTGAAGGTATATAAGCCGATTCGCTAACACTGTAACGTAAAGTGCACGGGCCTACTTGGGAATTAATGTTTTTATTTGTTCGAGAGAAAAAGTTGTTGAATTCATCAGCAATCTTCTGTGCGTTATTGGCTTGACTCGAAAAAAAGTTATTCAAAATATTGACGCGAGTGTTTGCACCTCTAAAGGTGTTAATTAATGCCCAGGTTTTTTAGCTGCTGTTACTGGCATCCTTAAATTTGGCTCGGAAATGGGTTCGTTTAGCCGTGCGAATCATAGCATTAAGCTTGTTTCTGTTTTGCTTAAATTTGGCTCGCAAGTCTGAACAATTAGAATAACACTTACATTGTGTCCAAAGCAAGTCCTTTTCTTTTATTGCAGCAAGTATATGTGTTGACATCCATTTATTATCCAATTTACGTTGTTTAATGTGTATCGCCCGCGTTGCACTTTCTTTTAAGCTTATGAACGCTTCTACAAATTTTGCGTCCCCCGCTACGCCACCGATTACCAAAAAGAGGGAAGACCACTCAACCCCTTTGTCTGTCCGGTTCCCTCTTGGCTATATGTCTCAATCACTTTCCACATACAGGGATTCGTGCTGGGGCCGGGAGTAAGAGACGCTACGCCCTGTTCCTGTTTACTGATTCATTAAATTATACTAACTGCAAACATCGTATACCCGCGTACATCAACCACCGCACAAATTATAACAAAGATTTACGCACTCGCGACGTGCGACCCAGGATACATAAGGGAAATAACTTTGACAATACAATGGTGCGACGATACAAAATAAACACAGGCAGACACAAATGATAAAGTCATTATTTATAAAACCGCGCAATGTCTCAATATGCCGCATCCCTTCCCGCAAAGCTCGTTTAAGTAAAGGAGGTGAAGTTCGTTTCACGAATGGTCCACGTGGTCAGTCTTCAGCGTCTTCGTCGTCTTCGTTGTCTCCCTCGGCGATTTCCATCTTAATCTTCTTTCATAACGTCCCGCAATCAGTCGTTTCCTCGTTTCCCACCTCTAACTTTCATTCCTCGTCATATCATCTCTGCCTCAGTCATCATCCCATCGACTCTCATTGCTATCTCTTCACACCGTTATCTTCCTTTTCCATTCCGTCTCTCTACCATCTCGAGCTCATCGCATCGTATCTCCGACTCTCTTCGCATCGTATCTATGACTCTCTCGTATCGTCTCGTATTCCCTTTTTGTAGGAACAGACTCCGCCCTACCGGGGCACCAAACCAATCGCCACTATCGACGTGGCATATTTTCTTCTC
Source organism: Rhipicephalus microplus (assembly GCF_013339725.1). NCBI lineage: Eukaryota > Metazoa > Arthropoda > Arachnida > Ixodida > Ixodidae > Rhipicephalus > Rhipicephalus microplus. The sequence continues at coordinate 38,164,328 of NC_051175.1, forward strand.
AGTTGGAGTGTATCATCTTCGGCGGCCACCACCGCAGCCTACACCAGTAGAAAACCCTCTCCCAAACAAAGCCGAGTAAGTAACAATGTACAAACTCAAGCCTCAGGGAGAGTGATGGGCGAGCCGTCCGAAGACAGTTTAATTACGGGCAAACAATGGTCTCGATGCTTCTGGTACTTGGTGAGCCGATGTCCAGACCAAGTCTCAACGTTTCCATGCAGCTCGGTGTCTCCCGCGAAATTCTCCGTAGCCGCTGCTTCTTCGTCATTCAACGCCGCGGGCGGCCATCCGCGCAGAACGCAGTAATGAGCCCTGGAGCCACGGAGGCTGACGGAAAGTCCGACCCGACCCGGCACAGGTGCTGCGGCAAGGTCGCATTTCCCGAACCAACAAAAGGCACTCTGCTGCTCCCCCATGCCCCAAATCTGAAGTGTGCGCGCGGATTACTTCCACCGTACATTGTCGGACTGTCTGTAGACGACAAGGCGCCGCCCGGTCCTCGTGTTTGTGGGGGGGAGCCCGGAAGAATAGTAGAAATAATCCTTCTGGTACATTACTCCGGAAAGCCCATTCGTTACACCGAAGGTTTTCTTTTTCTCTTTTTGTGGGTTTGAGAAGCGAGCGAAAACATCCCGAAAGGTCCACGGTTCAGTCCTTGTTTGTGGAGACGTCACATATAACCGCTTACCTGAACTGTCGGAGAAGCTACACTAGGCGCCTGCGAACACTGTAGGATTGCCAATTCTATTCGTTTCAATTAGAGGCGCTCTTGTCTCTCGGCCTACTCACGGCGTTTTCGCCTTCCAGCTTCTTCACGTTCGCGAACTTCTACTTCTCGCCTTTCAGCCTCTTCGCGGTGTGCTTTGGTATCCACCCAGGCCTTATCGACTTCCTCAGCTGACACTCCTTCATTCTTCATGATCTCAAGGATCGCTTGCTTTCGTTTCGCACGGCCCAATGTAATGCCAAGTTTCTCACAAATTTCAATGAGTTCCTTCACTTTAAGGTTCTCCATCGTTCACACTAGCCTCTTGCTGTTTGCCCCTGTTAAGAATCTACTTGACATACCCACTATAAAGCCTGTTTCACATGCGAGTGATTTTGCTCCAAGAGCGGAGCGGTGGCCGCCTCGTGGGGCCAAAACAGGTTTCTACCGCGGCGACTAGACGCTCTTGTGAAATTCGCCAGAGTTGGAAAAATTCGCTAGCGGCACAAGCGGCAGAGCAACCAGTGACGTCGTTTGACACGTGATGACGGAGGTGGAGTCGGGAAGTTGACGCGCGCGCTGCGAGGAACTGGTTCCACAGAACAACTTGCACCGACTGAGCAGCCGACAACATACGTCCTCTCCCCGGGTCACATGTTTCGCGCTGCTTTCAACAAGTCGCTTATAGAAGTTGTGAAACGATATATTCTTTGGGACGTCAAGATGGAGGATTTCCGCAAGAACCATAAGAAGAGCATTCTTTGGGAAGAAATTGGCGAAGTCGCATACATTCATAAAGTAAACGTCGTGGCTTGAACTGGCCATATTCACTGGTGAAGTCAAAGTGCAGCTGTTTTCCTTTCGTTGCTCTCGACGATGCTTTCGCCGTAGTGAAAATCCCGTGCGGTGCATTTTTTATTTGTATAACATTATTACTACTTCCTTTTTTCTGTTTTTGCGTTTTCATCGAAAGTTATTCCCACGTAAAGGAGACGCATGGCACGCCGTACTTCTATGTTGCAGCAATTGTTGCTGGTTTATCAAATGATGACATGTGGTGACGTGGCGCATAGATGAAAAGCTTCACACGAACGAGAGAGCAAGGACGGCTTCCACGGTAGTCGACTTGAGAAGTAGCATTCCACACAGGTCACTGAAAAGGAATTTCGTGATGTGACACAACAAAGAAGGGGCGCGAAGATTGCTGTCATGGTTCGGAGAAATAAGGCACTCATCAGGGGCCTTTATTTTTGTTCTCCCCTTCAGCAACACCTCGATTTCTCACTAAAACCCTAGCTGACTTGTCCGCGTCATCTGCGACGCTTTTCTCGCAATTAGCAATTGCACCGCAGAGCGCTGAAGTTTGCAGGCTGTCGACAGGTCTTGCCACATTGGCCAGCTGCTCTTCGTGACACTCAGTGCAGGAATGGGCGGCTGGCTAGGCGAAAATAGATGTTCGGTCGCGAGCATAACATACACTGCGTAGATAACGAACAACAGCTGTTGATTTCAAGCACCAGTGCAGACACACATGCCTAGAAGCATGCATCTAAATTACACGGTTGAATGCTATCAATTGAATGTCACTACGTACCGAAGGCAAAGGTGTGTTGTGTGAAACGATGTGATACTTCGGCTTTCCTGTTCGCCACCGCAGCATTTATGGACGCAAATCCAAGCTAAAGCGAGAAATGTTGCGTAGTCCCTTACCTGCGCCGCGCACAAGTGTATATACAGCAGCCAAAGAACCGAGACAACGAGTGTATCACGTACAATATGCTACAAGCCGTTGGTGAAACTCTTCCTGGAGTGCTTTACTGAATCATTGAAAAATCTAAGAGGCTTACTGTTTAGGGTGGAAGCATACGAATTCGAGCGCCAGAAGAGATGTAGACCATTCGGAAAACCCCAATGAAGGATGTGTTCGCATGAGCCAAAGGGTGACCACAAATACTGCTGAAGCTTACTACTTAGAGTTTTTATAAAAAGTTTTATGTTGACTCGAGCGAACACGTACAAAAATTTAGGTATAAATTTGGCGAGTTGTGTATACTGGGCTGACAGAAACCTCACTCAGCGTTCTAATGTTAAATCGCTGAGCGCAAAAGCAATTAATCGGAGAAACATGGGAAGTGCTGCGCCAAACACGCTCGTAGTTCTTAAGCATTCACCTAGCTGGAGCAGCTGTATAATAAACCATACAAGCAAACTCTTTTTTTTTTTTGCTGCTCCATGGTCAGTTATATCAGTTATATGAGCACGAAACAAGAATCATACGTGAAAAAGCCAGGACAAAACAAAAAGCCACTGCAAGCGTTGCTTATTTGCTGTAAGATACATGTTAAAACTAGTTCAATCAGTGTACAGACGCGTAAAAGTCGAGCGGCTATTGATGATGAACCTCGTAGCACAGGGGCGCCAAATGAAGGACACTTGGAGGAGAGCGCGGCATTCAGATACCACTGAAAGCAGCGGTTGACCGGCGCCTTCCGCGGACAACACTGCCCGCTAGAGCGGCGGGCGTCGCGCAACAGCAGCGGCGCATGTGAAACGAACGCGCGTCCTCCCGCCACTCGTCGCCGCGACCACCGCCGCTCGTTCGCTCGCATGTGAAACAGCCATAAGTCAGCTAGCAAGACATTCAAGCAATTTTTAAGACTCCCGTGTTTACACCCTCCGCATTACTTTGGTTTAAAAGCGTTTCTGCTTGGCTCGAAACGATCAAAGCTCACTCTAATGCTTCACGCAGCCCTTATCTGAACTACTATAACGTGTGCTAGAGTAGTCTGGTGAACTGAGGGGAAAACATCAGGCACTCATCACATCGATGTCGCTGACGCCGGCCGGTCCCACTGCTGCCACCACTTTTACGAAAGACGGCGATGCCAATACGGTCCCGAAGCCGCCACTGCTCTGATTTCCGCCGACACGGTCACCAGCCGTTTGGTAGCATAGGTTTCTCAGCTCGCGACTGCTTCTGCGCCGAGCTTATAGACGAGAGGACGAGGCGACGGTGAGTTAAAGCAAGGTTTATGTACAGCATAGAAAGAGAGGCGTTAAGAATTCGGCACTGTGGCCGACAGTCTAGAGAGTCAAAGAGCCGAGCTCTCTTCTCTGACATATGGTCTACTGCTGGCGACGCACGGCAGGGCTGTTTATAAGGCACCGGGTGGATCCTTTGTGCAACCAAATGTCCAATGTTAAGTTCGGCCTGGAAATTCATCTGGGCAGACGCCATTGTGCGTAAGCTGGTCTACTGGGGAGGCTCTCACGGTGTCGAAGATTTGAGCGATTATCCAGACCATGTGACAAGCGAAGGCGAGTTCCCGACTTTCAAATGCGGACCTTTTCGTCGTCTCTTCGAGCAGAAGCGGTGACTGATGCCCTCGGCGACTCAACTGGCGATGGGGAAACTGTTGTGACTGGCGCCAGAGCTGACGGGGGAGTGGCGCTCTTTTAATCCTCAATCACGTAGCCGACTGGCGGGCTGCCTATGCTCGCAAGGCATTGTCCCTGCTAGCCCGAGGGTGAGACGTCGTGCCGCCACGACACCGTTAACCGTTCCAGAGAGGACAACAAAGACAGTATCTTCCTTGGAAGAGACTGCGGCGGCCACCGCAAATCACCCCACTAATTAGGCGAGCTGTTCGGCGGACCCTTTGATGTATGCTGTCAGCATCCTGGGACCTCTCGATTAGCGGCACACACACGACGAGGAAGAGCGCTGCTGGCGCCACCTTGCAGTGCAGTGTTCACGACTCAATATTGGACGTTCACGTGGACCGTGCATGCTCGTCCCCCTCACCTGTTGTGTGTGTGTGATTGGTGTTCCACTCAGAGAGAAGAGCCCGACAGGGCTTAAAATGACGCCGCAGAGTGCTGGACGTCGCTCTGAACCATGTAACGGTTCAACCACCACGCTCGTGATTTGTGAAACCACTAACCTTTCTTTGCTGTAAATATGTGTAAACAGTGCCATAAACCTGTTTTGTTTTCGTATCCTCCTGCGATCATCCTTCAACCTTAACAACTGGTTGGCAGCGGTGAGGTGGACTTCACGACATGGTGCTGTGCTGTGGTGAGTGCTTGGTCTTTGCTATAACTTTTCAGGCTTCATTTCTTGAGTGTGAATTGATTAGAAGCTGGATTGTGTGTTAGTTAGGGAGATCATTTATTTTTGTGTTAGAGGGATCCCCTACACTTGTGTGAGATGCAGGACCAAAGTACAACGGCAATCATAGAGGTGAGGACACTGCTCAAAGATGGTCTTTTGTACATTTGTGAAGACTTGGGTATTAAGGTTAAGGAAAGAATAGGCAAGTCAGAAATTTTAGAGCTAATTTTGGAAAGCGCCAGTGAGGAGGATATTGGGTACGCGTTGAAAGCTTTAAAAAGGTTGGAGGAGCGAAAGAGAGAACGCGAAAGAGAGGAACGGGAACGAGAGGCATGGAAAAGGGATAGAAAAGAGCGTGATCGAGCACGCGCCTTGGTGCTCGAACAATTGGAACAGAAAATCGAGGCAATGAGGCGGAAGTTTCAGCCATTCGCAAGTGTAGCGCACGAGAAGTGCGAGGTGCAGCCCAGAGCTTTAGAGAAGGCTGGGACGTGTGAACATAGCAAAAGATTTAAAGGCGAATTGAGTTTGAGTGCTGCGAATGATGCTGCGCTGAGTAGAGAGGCCGACGAAGGCCACAGCATGTGCGACGAGGTGCTGTGCCAGTTAACTGTTAGCGAAACAGCTAGAATATCTGTAGACAATCTGGCACAGACCTCAACTGTGTTTGTCGCGACGGTGGATCTTGCAAATGAGGTGGATCTTGCAAATGATCTTGCAAATAAGCAAGAACACGGGAAAAAGCTCCGAAGCAGCGAGCGTAGAGAATGGTATCAGTGCAGTTGCAGACAGCTCTCAGGGATCCGAGCAAGATTTTTCGAAGGGAAATAGCTGCGTTGTTCCTAAGTGTGTTAACCAGTTCGCCAGTCTTGATAATGAGAATAAAGATGATTTGGTCGAAAATCATTTAGACTGCGCGACTGAGACAGCTGACGAAAGCTGCGGAAGGGTTCACGAGCGTGAGATGCAATCGGGAGGCTCGGAAACGAGACGCAAGAAGCGGCGCAGACGCAAGAGACGTCGAAGAGCCGCGAGCGAGACAAATGGCACTACGCGTGTTGAAAAAATCTCGCCAAATTTGAGCGTAGCAGGCGAAATTAGGCGTTTCGCATCGGCGTCAAAGTTGCCCTGCATGAGTCCGAGCCACCGGACAACAAGTAAAAGAACAGCGAGTTCCTTGCAAATGCAATCAAGTGGAAGGCGCCAGCGGAAAAAGGGCAGGCCACAGCGCGCATCCTTGCGACAAAATTCGCGGCAGAGGTTTAAAGCTGTGCTCGGACAAGATTGTCAAGGGGGTCCAAGAAAAAAAGGCACAATTGCTAAACGGAGCCCAGGAGTGAGCCCAAAAAGGGCATGCCGACTCTTTCCCACGCGTTGCTCGGATCCATTCCGCCGAGCTGACAGAAGCCCGCCGAAATCGCGAATGAGGCGTAACGCTGCAGTTCAACTTGTAGCACTTACGCGACATTGCCTCGGGCGTCCTCGAAATCCGGTGAGAGCGCGACCGCCGCGTGTGCGATTGAGGTGAGGGACGGCTGTAAGTTGGAAATTCGGACGAAGGAATTTTCTTAGAAGCATGTTTGTTTGCTTATTTTTTGTTTTCAAGTAATATTTCGTTGTCATCCCCCAGCTAGTTCGTGTAGACCAGTTTTTTCCTTCTAGATTTTTTAAAAACATTGTAAGTGTTTTGAGTTGAGTTACTGGGAAATGGCCTACGGTTAGGTGCGCGATTGGTGTGCTAACTCTCTTTAGATGAGAGTATGATGTCATGCTAGAGTGCACAGCAGTCATGTGCGTTCTTCAAAAACATGGGCTGACATGAAACTACATTCAGCAAATGAGCGTGTTAGTACACGAATTGCATTTCCCTTTGTTACTTAAGTATGTGCTCAGGGATCAGGGCCCGGATTTCCAAAACTCACTTACGAAAACATTTTTGCGCAAGAGCAATTTTTTTACGTAAGTCGATTCACGAAACGAAAAAAACGTCGTAAGAGGCCATAGTTGTCACATCGGGCGCTGCAAATAAAGCGCGCTGTGACTGCCCGGGAACATGTCAGCGATGGTGATGCAGTTGCTATATTTGCTTACGTCACCAAAAAGTGCTCGTAAGTGAATTCACGAAGCGAAATTGTGCGTACAAACAGCATGGCTGAGAGAAAATCCTAAGAGTGCTCGGGACCACTCGTAGCAACAATGTGGCTACTTAGAACCTGCTGCCGCGGCGGTATGCTTTGGTGCCCTGGCTGGTTTTGAGTTAATCCACGCCCATTAAGGGCTGCCTGATGACTGCTGGTGCGTTTTTATTTCTTTCGGCGCTTTGAGCTTCGCGTGTTGTTTCCCTTGTACGCAGTGGATGGTGTTGACAACCACCATTGTCCAATAAGTTCGAAGTCGCAGTAATTGAAGAATTCTATTGGGCGTCAATGGCATAAAACTAAGCATGTAAAGATTTGTGGTTGGATGAAAACCAATGTGATACGTGAATGGTCGGTGCATTCGAACGCGACATGGCATAGGATCAACCCTATTTGTTATGTTGTTGTGTTGCGCCCCATCTCATCCAATTAAAAGTGCGACTCGAGATTCTTGCCTCATAGGTGGAAATTACCACCAAAGAGGTTAATGGGAGCACATTCTTTGCACGCAATTGGAAATAAACATGAGAGGAAGTTTTCAGTGAGTGGTTCCTAAAGTTTGTGCTCTAGTGTACATTCATTCGTTCTAACTGTCCAATGGTTGCGATCTCTGAAATACAGCTGTCGATACACTTTGGGACGATCTGGAACAAAGCGTACTTTGTAAACCAAAGCGTATTAGGGGTGCGCATGATTACGCATGGAACTACAAACAAATCATGCATCTTCACCTTCACTGTTCAGACACCGATATGGACCGTGATACTATGGCAAGCAATCGGAATGAAATGACCCTAGTAACTTTGTATGACACCAAAAATATGCAAACCCTCACGATTCTAGAGCAAACCTTGGCTGAATTCGTCCCTGCGTCAATTACCAGCCATTTAACTTGGCGCACGAACATCATTCAAAGGTAGAGCGAGCCACTGACATGTATTTTGTGCGACGTAGCGACCACTTGACCTGAGAATAATAGCGTTGCGAAGGTGAATCCCCTGTCGCATGCTCTGATCGAAGCAGACGACAAACGCGAGCAGTCGACGGCTTGGCCGACAGGCACAGCTTGTGATTGGTTGTGAAGCAATACCCTCTACATCAGCTCACTCCGTGACGTTGCCAAAACACTTCTTTCATCTGGCACGCCTGTCCTGTTCGTCATATCACCCCCCTCGCACATAAGAGAAAATTTTTTCACGCCGTGAAAATAGTGCAAGTACTTTCTAAGAGCTCTCTTATCATCTTATGTGCTGCGCAGTTGTCGAACACAACATTGCGTCGTAAACAGCATATCGGTCGGTGCGACTTTCAGCAAACGCTTCTCGCACGAGTTACTTCAGCGTTTGACCGGATGTGTTGTGATTACAGCAGCTCTTTCGGTGCGTGTAAGCAGTGCGGAAAGCTGTGGCAGTGCAATGGTGTACGGTGAAGCGCAGCGAAGCCTGTGCGTCGGTGTGGTTATCAAGCGGGCATCGGCGTCGATGTATCGACGGCAACTAGCACTCGAGAAGCCTGCAATGTGTGTTTGTGTGCCGGTAACAGTTCATTCGCTTGACTTTCCAGTCTCTCAGTTGGGTGCTGTGTGACATTTCGGATTGACAGCGTTTTGACACGTTACTTGAGTGACCCCAAGTATGTACGGAAACGTATGAACTACGCGCTCAGTTCTTGCTTCGCCACTAGTTAGCCCGCACGCTTCTATTTACTTGAGAGCAATGTACTGTTCGGGAGTGAAATGATGTTCGTTGTGAACAGTGGTGCTGTGTTGACGTTCCAAGACTTAAGAACAAGCTGTGCTCCTATGACCGAAACTTGAAAAACAGCGTTGATAACTGTTTTGCCTTGCGAAGTCGTGGTGGGGCAGCTTGGCGCTTTTGTTTGTTAAGTCGTCACTTCTTCTTTTTGTGATAACCATAGTCCTAGCGCTGTGATGTTATCAACCAAAACTGCGAGATGCTACATTCTGTTGTGGATCGTGTTACTTTGTAAGCGCGCCTAGACTGTTCTTCGGTAACAAATTAAGAGTTCTATGTGGCAGCGAGAGCCCGTGAACGTCAAGCTTCCCTCCAGCCCCCCAAAAAAGCAAATATTTCACCGGTGCCTTGCTTTGGATGAAGTTGTAGGCCAATATCGCCTAACTACAGGTTTCCGAGTTCGTCTGGCCATCGTTTTGCACAGCACTAGAGCCTTGACAACAGCCGGTCATGGCCAGTTCTTACACTTTATCAATAGACGTCATTGGCAGCTGTCATTGGCAGCTTCCAGTCTGCAGATGCCCTTTGCCTGTTCGCCGTACTTGGTTCCTTATGACACCGACGGCCACTAAATGCTGCCATCGGTGAGTTCACCTTGCAGAACTAAATTTCACCGGTACTATAATTCACGCAGTTCTATAACGTGTGCAAGTTTTTAAGCCCATCAGATGTAATGTTTCTCTATGGTAAGTTGAAGCATGAAAAATGTACTACTACTGTTATATACATACATATATTATGGAGCAAATACATAAAAAGTTTTTTGTGATTTGATACAAGTGAGCTCTTGTTTGATTATGAGGTTGGGCCTGTCGATTGACCACGTTTGATAGTTGGAAAGTTAATGTGAATTTATTTTTCAGGAGCCAGGTTGCACTTAAAAATTTATGTTATTTTGGAAAATTAGTTCTATAGACGATTACCACTGTGGTAGTACTATACTTCAGTAGGACATATATATTGCGGTACGTAAATTTTACATGAGGCTTCAGTTTATTTCAAAGTGATTATAGCAGACTTTGGTCACTTTAACGAAGTGATAGCTTCATCAAATAGGTATTAGAAGTGAGTGCTTTTAATGATTGTTTTTAAATATCTCGTTTTTGGCTCTTCACAGACTGCAGAGATTGGTTTGTTAAGGTCCTGTGATGCATCGGTTGCACATTCTGGCACATCAATCCTCATCATTACTTGGAGCACCTGTACAAAAATAGGAAGGACACGTTCTCCCTAACTGTGCAAGCCTATGTCACTGCTCGGACTGTTATCATTCAGCGGATGTGGCGTGGAAGCATGCATGGCAGCCTCATCTGGAAGGACTGCAATCTGCTTGGGAGCTTCAAGGGCACAAAACTGCCTAACGGCTGGCTGAAAGGATAGTTTTTCTTTAATGCAAACGATTACGTGAACACCACTTACTGTGCACAAATTGAAAACCCAAGCATGGTTGCTTTCAGTGGATACCTGTAATATTCTTACACATAATTCTTATTCAACATTTATAGAACTAAATTGCAAGATAATTGAGAATGTTGAAAGCTGAAAGCCTGCAGCTTATGAATGAAACTGCAATAATCTGAGACTCAAAAGCTTGTGCTTTGAAACGAGCACAAATACTTTGATTCCTTACTGAGCTCTCCAGCTTGTGACTCCCTCTGTGGATCAAGTGCTCTGGAAGGAAATACCAAGTGGGTGAAAATTGCCTGGCTGTTCACAACTTGCAAGGAGAAAGACCTATTGAAGAATCCTCAGATGACATAAGGCCAGTAACTGCATCTTTTACCTAATGTAGCTTTTTCTCTCTCAGTGCTGTTGCTTGTGTTTAAGCCGAACATGTTCACCACGATTGCATAGTGATATATATTTTTCTACAAATTGTACCTGACCTAAGTATGCATTGTTGATCTCTAAAGGTGACGTTCAGTGTGTTTCAAAGCCATGGCTTCTCATTTCTCTGACTGTGGCTAGCCTATTTCAGCAGCAGAGCGTTGCAGCTAGCACACATGCAATCCAAGTCATGGAGCGCTCCTTTGGTGTTCTGTGCAGGACACAGCATATCCATCCGGCAAGACACTGGTATCAACAATAATGGTGAGTGTTGGTGACATCTGTAGGAGCCCGTTGTGTTTGTTGTGTATGATTATTTCCCCTGATGAAGTGCATTTTCGAAAGGTTTTATTCATTTAGAATAATAGATGTCAGAAACAAGCACACTCATAATCCACAAGTTCTTTGTGTCTTCTAGACTGCCCATTTGCTCCTATATGCGGTATGGTGAGCTGGCTATGTTAGATAGCCTTAAAGTTATCAACATTGGCTGTTGTGTTGTAATGCAGTCTAACTTGTGTTTCTTAGTGAACTTATTTGTGGTCTACTTCTCGCACCTAGTGTAAAATCGAAATAAAAGAAACTCTATTGGCTTTTTATGCCTGTCAGAAGTTTCATGCCTTCATCTATAACATTGTGGTTTCGCTCTTGTATCATAATAAATATATTTTCAGCCTTCACTGTTTGTGTGTGTGTGTGTTGCGCTTGTCATTGGCTTCTGAAAATACAATATCTGTAAATATGAGCACATAATTGACAACTATACACTCTTGCATGTAGTATGGTTGTAACAATGATCTGTGTTTTTCTAAGTTCCAGCAGTAACAAGGGGTTCGGTGCTCCACGGCCATGTACAGTGTATCAAGAACAGAGCACAGAAGACCAACAAGTATAAAGGGACTGCCAGTGACTGTTCTCCTGCTCAAAGTTTACAACAGCAGAAAGAGCACATTGTGATGTCAGGAGCAGGTGCTGCTTAACTTCTTAGCAGTGCATTCCTTTGCTTGCATTCGAAATTATTTAAATTTTGCATGAAAGATACCAAACTATGACACTAATTTAAAGGATGCTGTAGTGTTAGTGGGCAAATATTTTTGAGCTGAAGTTTTTAACATGTGTGTTAAGTGTCTGCGTGCCTCTACATTTGCATGCCAGAAATCACAGCATCCATGGTCGCCAATGGTAACTGTGTTTGCATTCTTTGTAGTACAAGAAGTAAAGCCATGGATGCAGTAATCATGTACTTAGTCGATGTAATCCTTCAGTGTACACTCATTTGTATAGCACCAATGATGCCATGAGTGCATAAGCTCTGGGAAGTGAATCTATGTGGATTATTTTATTTGGAAGGAAGAGGATCATCACTACTCCTAGTATATCTTAACAGTAGATTTTAGTGCTTGGGCATTGTCCCACTTCCTGTCCGTCCTTCAACAGTCTACTCATTTACTGTGTAAGTGCAACTTTTTAAATGTATACTTTGCTCGGACAGGTTTGTTCATAATGTAATGCAAGTGACTTATCATCTATGCAGCTCTACTCAGACTAGAAATAAAAGTATTTATTTTTATATGTAGCTATAGCATGCATTCACTTGTGTTTTTCTAGGTGCCTGTACAATTGTTTAGCCCTACAAAAGTGCTGGTATACTCTAATATTGAATCTGGCATCTTAAAATAGTTTGTTAGTGGAAGAAAGAATGTGTTTACAACCAATATTACTATCCTCAGATGAACTGTGAAAACGCTGTGAAAATTTATTTACAGTTTCTGAACGTTGTGAAGGCAAATGTTATGTTCTTTCATTGTGGTCCCTGTTTCATGCAAATGACCCATAATTACTTGGCAGTGGCACAGTATTAGTTGTTATTTGACACATATGTACTGAGCAACATCGCAGTTGAGGCCAGCAGCAAGACATACATGCAGTGCACTGGAGCATCACCTCACATAGTGTACAGTCTTTGCCCACCAGTAAACTCAATATTTTTCAAGCAGACTAATAGACAGCTGTATGGGAACTGTGTTGGTGTGCAAACTTTGAAGTCTTCTTGAGGAGTGTTTTTCATCATTTTTGTCCAAGTGAAGTAGCTACCCAAGGCCACAACTGGTGGGAATGTGGTGGTTTCCTCTCTCCAAAAGCACTCCTAACAGCTGCCTCAATGTTAGCACGGGGTGAATTCATGAACTGGAAAAATAATTGGTCTTTGTTTTCTTGGCCGAAAAAGTCACTTCCACCGTTGAGCCACCACGACGCGCCAGAATAGAAACTTTTAGCTAAATAAAGTTGATTCTACTTTTGAGAAGTGTTTTGGGGAAACGAAATGGCACCTATAGCTGTCAACATAAACACTGTTTGCACCAAGCAGCTTAGTAGCTTATATTTGTATTATTCATCTATTGTCTAGAATTTACTCGCGCTGTGCCAACTTTCAGCCCAAGTGTCCTAACATGCTTTGTTAGTGGATTGTGAATGAGCCAAGCTGTGTAAATAGAGTGATATTGCAGACATGTACAAAATATTGATGCACAGCCCTTTTCTTTAGCATGACATTGTCAAGGGCTTTATTCTTGTGTTTTTTATAAAGAGTGCTTGTCACTGGGCATAAGCGGAAAATTATGCACCAAGCTTTTGCGAGATGGTTCGTGAAACACCGTGTTCAGACATAACAGTGCCGGTGGATTTCTCTCGTAAGTTACTTTCTGTAGTATATTCAAAATGAGTTTATTAGAATTGTTGTTTTATAGCCATTCATTTTAATATTTACACCTGAGTGTGTGTATGTATGTATGTATGGGTGTACATATGTATATGTGTGTGTGCGTATATGTATGTATGTATGTATCTTTTAAATGAGAATCCGTTTATCATTGGTGAGTAAAATTGGTAATCATATGGCTGAATTTGTTTCTAGTTATTTCTTTTTTGAGCCATTACATATTTCAATTTATTTTGTACTGCATAAAAATAAATGTAACCTTACACAGAATATGTGTGTTCGAAGAAGTTGTTTTATTTACCAACCTAAAGTCATGGGCCAGAAATTGGGTAAAATGGAACGGACCTGCGAAGATTAGTTTAGAGCATAGCTACTCTACATGACATATCTCGTACACATTGCGTTGGTTGAATATGTCGATTTGAACCTTTCAATTTTAATCAGAATAAGCAAGCTATCACCCGTGGTTGTATATGTGTGTGATATTCATGCATACTGTGATACCGGTTCGCAAATACAATTAGGGTCACAAACCTAGTCAAGCTGAATACACGAATTTTGTCCATGCACCTTTCATCTGCACTGGAACTGTTGTTAATAAAAGTAAACTTCCGTTTAGAAATTTATTCTAGTAACCAAAAGCAAGGCATCTCTTTATCACACAAATCAAATTGCCATTGTTCTGTTCCATTCTGGACAATAGGGGACCCTCTCAGCAGAACTCGATTAACTGCTATAGTTCATTTTAACCATTGACAGCGACATTACACTGAAGCGTGCAGCATGACAAATAGCAGGAGAGAAGACACAAACTAATCACTCTGTTCACGTCAGCGCTAACTGTCCGTGCTCTTTGGTCTTGCTGCATGTGATGATGCCCACCAAATTAGCACGAAAGCGTGTCCCTACAAAGGCTGTCAACTTGGCTGCAAGCAGTTAGCTCACTGCATGTGTAGATTTTCTTCAAAACACCGTGAAGACTGATTGCTGGTCGAATATCCGAACACGTGAAAAGTAATATACCAGGTATAATTTGGTATTTCAGAACTGGACACTTTTGCGATAAGAGAGAATGGAGTAAAAAATTATGAACCCTGAATTGTTTAATTTTTGAAGGAGCACAATACAGCGCTTTTGGGTCAAAAGGGGAGTGAAAGAAGCAAGTGCGGAAGCCTACTTATCAAAACATTAGTACCCGCCATCACGCATAATGTCAGGCCGGGCAACCTCTTGATAAAAAAGTTCTCAGTGATTCTGCGAATCGAACCAAGTACCTCGTAGATTGTAGTTGAGCGCTGTAACCGCTCGTCCACTGCAGCAGTGCTTGCATTCGCCCTATTGCTGATATATCGTCATTCCTTCGAATGAAGCCAAATGCAAAAACATCCGGTGAAACTGTCAAAAATAGAAAAAATAGTTAGAATGTGTTTGCCCAAGGTTACTAGAAGATAGAAACCGCCACGTGTGACTGTATAACCGTGCGCTATTTATTCTTGTACATTACTGTCATGACGTTGGGATAGCCGGCTCTAACGTAGGCTACCTTCTCATAGTTTGCCAAATATAAATAAGAAAATAAAAATATATAACAGCCTGTGACAACGCTAATCAACTATTATGAGTTCACTGTCACTAGTGTCACTTTCACTAGATGAATGCTCAGTTTGCTTCCATTATCGTTATTTAGGAAAGTTTTGGCTCATTAACTCAATTCTCCTAATTAGCAATGATTCTCACATCTAAGGACAGTCACACTTCATCTCGCTTTCTGAGTGGCTGTCACTCCCATATAACGCGTACTCCTCTTTTTTATGCTCTCCGAGCATCTGACGCTGCTTTGCGGAGACTTTCCCTGACGTCTGCCGGGCCAGAAAATTGTCTTTATTATCTATCAATTTCAAGCTTTCGCGAAGCCGAAACGAGAGTCTCTCTCTCTCTCTTCATCCTTTTCGCACGTGTAATAACGTCTCTCGACCTCAAGACTCGTATACGCGTCCCTTGCTTTGTTTGCGCACTCAAACGATGCTGGACGAAATATTTGCACCGTGTTTTGTGAAAAGCATTACCACTGAGACACCTCCCGACGAGTCTCCCACATTTTACGTAGACATATACCTAAGCGTAAGCGTATGCACGTTCTCGCATTCCGGCTTTTTTAAAAAAATTCCGCCATATCCAAGAAGTGAATGATGATGAGTGGGCGAAGCTCCGGAGGTAAACCTGGTAAACCATGAATCCTCTGTACATTTTGCCCACTCGATTTTATTACATCGCTCCTCCTAGCGTACGTCGCCGCACTAAATCGAACGATTGCCTTCAACCAATGACACGCGCCATATGCGACATCATTCCTATTTTATAAGATCTCGCGTCTTTCATCAACTACAAGTACCGCTTTCTAGTTTATAACATCTTGCATCTTTTCATCATCAGCTACAAGTACCGCCATCTAGTGAACACTGCAAGAACTAAACTAGAGGTGGCTACATACAGGGGACGGTACCGCCATCTAGTGAACACTGCAAGAACTAAACTAGAGGTGGCTACATACAGGCTACAGGGGACGCACAGCCCACGCCCTAAGGAGCTTCACCCCTAAAATGCCGCGGTGCAAGGAACCAGCAAAATTGCGCTCACAATTTCATTTGATTACTGCTGTTATCTGTTTGAGCACAATTCGTCTGCAGGCACCAAAGTCGCTCATGTGTCTTGTAATAAGAATATTGTAACAAAGGCTACCTTTGACTATAGGTACAAAACACCCTTACGTTCACCACTGTACCGTGCAATCTAGCACGGAATTAGTTAGGTAGCAGCGCAGCTTCAATGAAATGTAAGGTAAGTTGTCGATTTAAATAAGGGAAGACATTCAAGGCACATTTTCAAACATTGCATGCATCGATTTATGTGTGGTTTCATTTATGTGGTGCACCTGGAGTGTTGTTTACTTGTACTTGGCGACATAGTGCATGGATTGCTCAGTGGCTTAAGGCCATCAAGCAATTATTTTTTTTAGCTACAGTCGTTGATTAAAGGTGAGTGCTTGGCTTTGCACCGCCCACCAAAACGTCTATTACAACGTACGCGGCATCCCGTAAGCGCTGTAGCAGACGCTCGCGGAACTGAAACTTAGATGCAGCAAATCATTGGCTATTATCGTATACTCTCGATGCTAGATGCTTTGCGTGCTACCTTGATATTATCGGCACACACTTCTTTCTTTCCTTGTCGTTTCATCGGCTATCGTCGGTCCTCCTTGCTCTCTTAAGTGCCGAACAAGTTAAATTCATACCCGCGCTATAGTAATCCCTCTAGATAAGAGAAGTTTTGGCTAAGAAAATGCGTAGCCAAAAAGAAAGCTATGTGAATTCGGGCCCAGGTGAATTATTTATCTGAGCGTTATGTCATACCGAACGTTGAGATTAGGGATGCGTTTCAAGGATTTACACATTTCGATATATTTAGAGAATTAATAAGGCGCCCGATAACATGTGTATAGGGTCTGGCAGCATTCGTATGAAACCTTTGTATTTGGTTGTGTTTCATGAAATTAGTCATGAAGTTAAATGTGAGTTACAACTTAGTAGTGCGGATGGTAGGAGAAAGCTAGTTTTGTAAAAATGGGATTGCTGTTATATAGGGCCAAATTATGTTTGCCTTTCTGTGCTTTTCTCACACGGCAATTTGATCCATCTTTGGTAAGCATCTCCACATCCATGATTGTTGTAACTTTGGCGGCACCAAATTGTCTCAAAATTTTAGCCGACAGGTTTTCCTTTTTATGTTGAGAAGCCTGGAGGGTTTTAAGCGGGTCCAATGTGCTTGACCTCAGCATGATATTATGTTGTGTGGTTAGCCTTGCTGTTGACCATCATTGTGAGCTGGTTTGGGAGTTGGATACGAGTTCGCTGCTGGAGCGTCAAAGCCAGGCCATCGTCCTCGTCACCAAACATTTTCTTCGTGCCCAGCGGTTGGGAGCGCTGGCCAGCCGAGATTTTCCGGGCGGCGGAGGAGCTGTTAAGTTTGGCCTGGAAATTTGTCTGGGCAGACGCCATTGTGCGTAAGCCGGTCTACTGGGAAGGCTCTCACGCTGTCGAAGAATTGAGCGATTACCCAGACCATGTGGCAACCGAAGGCAAGTTCCCGATTATCGAATGCGGATCTTTTCGTCGTGTCTTCGAGCAGAAGCGGTGACTGATGCCCTCGGCGACTGGGGAAGCTGTTGGGAAGCTGTTGTGATGGGGAAGCTGTTGTGACCGGCGCCACAGCTAACGGGGGAGCGGCGCTATTTAAATCCTCAAACATGTAGCCGACCGGCGGGCTGCCTATGCTCGCCAGGCATTGTCCCTGCTAGCCTGAAGGTGAGACGACGTGCCGCCACGACGCCGTTAATCGTTGCAGAGAGGACAACAAAGACAGTATCTTCCTTGGAAGAGACCGCGGCGGCCACCGCAAATCACCCCGCTAATTAGGCGAGCTGTTCGGCGGACCCTTTGATGTATGCTGTCAGGATCGTGGGACCTCTCGACTAGCGGCACACACACGACGAGGAAGAGCCTTGCTGGCGCCACCTTGCAGTGCAGTGTTCACGACTCAATATTGGACGTTCACGTGGACCGTGCATGCTCTTCCCCCTCAGCTGTTGTGTGTGTGTGTGATTGGTGTTCCACTCGGAGAGGAGGAGCCCGACAGGGCTGAAAACGACGCCGCAGAGTGCTGGACGTCGCTCTGAACCATGTAACGGTTCAACCACCACGCTCATGGTTTGTGAAACCACTTACCTTTTTTTGCTGTAAATATATGTAAATAGTGCCATAAAGCTGTTTTGTTTTCGTATCCTCCTGCGGTCCTCCTTCAACCTTAACACCAACCAGAAGTGCCGCTGGCCGTGAGGTCAGAATCCTCCAATGGGGCTCGCCGCTGGGCCGCGTCATTCTCATCAAATTCGGAGCCGCTGCGCGTGGTTGCAGCAAAGGACGAGTGACATCGCCACGCATTGCGTAACACTCGCCAGACTGGAAGGCGCCAATTGCTTCGACGGGCTCGTGGGCTGAGGGGGCTCGCTGTGCGTTGCGCGACAGGCCGGCGCCGCCACGTGATGACGCCGTTGAGTTGTTTGCGTCAGGCGGGCTCGCGTTCTGGCCTTGACACAGAATGCCTGTTTCACAGGCATGGACGTTCGATGTGGACTCGCAGGCGTACCAGCAGCGCTGGGATCCTCCTAAGCGCCAAAACAGCGCAAGATCTGAAGAACTCGAGAAATTGAAGTAACACCGTGTCAATCCACACACAAACCTGTGAGAAGAATGTGGCCATTTCCCCACAGCTTTCGCCTTGCTACTCATACACGTATCATGCAGAAGCTTCCATAGCTTCCCGGTCCGGGCCCAAGCACTCGGCGACGGAGGCACAGAAGGTCCATCATTGACGCGTCATTCATGAAGTCTGTTTCTCATAAATAGCGTGGTTCACTCGACTAAAGGAGACATCTTTTATGATGCAGTGCGGTCAGTCGGGCTGTTTAAAATTAATAATAGATTACACTAAGGGAGCGGTGACAAGATTTGAAGAGAATCGCCGAGGAGACACGTGATGATGACCTCCCACTGCGAAAGAGAACGAACACACGGCACTGCTATTAGGTGCTGTGAATTGTCAAGTCGGTAAGTGTGGCAGCAGTTTTGCGCAGATCAGCGTAACACGGTCCAAATATGAGATGGAGATCATCGTGAACACTCGATGTTTTACAAAACGCGAGATATAAATCTCTGCTTGTTACTTCTGACGTATACGGTTGCCGCATTGTTGTTTCTGTACGTAATACAGAACGTTCGAGCGAAGTGTCCTTGCACAGTGGTTGAACCGAACCAACACATCCGAAGGCTTCGATAACTTCCGTCGTTTACCAAAGTGAACATGATCGAGTGCGTCCAACGAGCGCCCATACGGCAGAACGAAATCTGGAGAACAAGCAGTGACGCATTAACTCGCACAATGTCGGCGCAGCTCATGTGTCCCAACGCATGGCGGCTGTACATTGCTTCCGTCGCTCTTTCTCATAAAACCTTTGCAGTAAATGAGTAAAACCGTGTTGTGAGCGAGTTTTTTGTCGGTGTTGAGCACTCCACCACAGAGCAGTCATTAGACATCTCTCGAAGTTTCAGCCACCACATATACGAGAAATGTTGCTATTTTTTAACGCAAACGGATTTTGAACAACATGGCATCACACCTACAGCGACGTGAATAACAATGATGGTCGTCAGCTAACTTTCCCGAAAGTGATCCCGAGAGTTCGCCAGCTATGGCACCTTCGCAATAGACGAATAACTGGATAGCCGCATAAACACTCATTCGACAGGTGGCTGTGCGACCCTGTAACTCTGTTTACTCTTTATGCCACGTGGGTGCCTGCCCGAGGACACAGGCAGCGGACAAAGGGTTGTGGGGTTCGCATAGGCGTGAGTGGGCACGGACAGGTTATTGAGTGATCGAAGCCGCCACATTCCGTACTGAAGTTTCCTTTTCCGAACTCCGGATGTATAGAGTGTCTTTGGCTGTGTCCGACGACGGATGGTCTTTGGCAACATGTAGAGATCATGTGGCCGTAGGCTTGTGAGTCACTCGGATGCCTTCTTTCCTGTACATGCAATGTTTTTGCTGACGCCTGATGCATATCACTTAGTGGTGTTTCTGTTGTAGTGTAGATCCATGGGCTAGACGCTCAATTTCTCGGCGAGCGTTGCCGTGCTTTCAGAATAAAGGTTCTTTGGTAGCTTATCGGGATTAGTTACTTAAATAGTGTTTGATTTTCATTTGTTTAAATTCGCACGCCACTACTTGTACTTGAGCCTCTCTACTGTGGCGTTATTGGCTGACTGGACGAATGTCGGAGGGGGGGGGGCGAGCCCCCCTTGTCTACATGCCTATTCTCCAGTAAGATTCTCTTATTAACAATTTCTCTTCCCCTCATCCTAGTGTTTCACTCAGAAGGGCTGAACAAGATGACACTTACATAGTGAGAATGGCTGTGCCAGATCCTAACTTTTGTCATATCGCATTATTTGTCGCATGACAACAATTTCGCTAATGATGGATCACGCTACAAAAATTGTGGTTGAAGGTTGAATACTGCCACCCACACGTAGTGGGTCGACTGCAAGAGCGGCTCTACCATCTGGAGGAAAGAAAGATGATTTGCGTGTCTCTTCTCGGCTCAAGAGCCAGCCACGACTGACGCATCGTCCTAGAGCTAGCTACCCGGTCGTTTAATATATTCCCCAGTACTTGTGACTCATCGTGACAAACTGGTGGAAGGTGCTGGGTAGTCTCACGGATGCTGCAGACCCCCCCAGGAAGCCGTAATACGAGTCCAGTGCCAGTCAATACTCCCGTGCATCAGACCAGCCGCCGAATCAGGGGATTGCCTCCGGAAGTCAACAATACTGCTTCTACCACGTCAACAAACATGACCAGCACTTCGGTACAAACCTTGCCAACCGGCACGGGAAGCACGTCGTCGAACCGATATACGTTGGAAAGCCCACGGGCACCGACTACGTTCCATGGTACGGAGAGCAAAGACGTTGAGGACTGGGTGGCGGACTTCGAGCGCGTAGCCAACTTGAATCAGTGGGATGACGCGGCGAAACTGGGTCGTGTCTACTTCTATCTCGAAGACGGGGCTCGCACGTGGTATCAAAATCGAGAGGAGCAGCTGACGACGTGGCCCGAATTCTCTCGTAGACTTCTGCAGACATATGCCAGCGCTGACCGCCAAGAAAGAGCTGAACGAGCTATGCTTGCCCGCGTCCAGTCGCCAAACGAAACTGCGACCGCGTACGTCGAAGACATGACGCGTCTCTTCCGACGGGAAGATTCAAGAATGACGGAGGACAAGAAGTTGCGTCACTTGATGCGTGGTGTCAAGGACCAGCTTTTCGCCGGCCTCGTGCGAAGCCCTCCGAAGACGGTCGCGGAGTTCTTGTCTGAAGCCGTGACAATGGAAAAAATGCTACAGCAGCGATCAAACCAATACGACAGACAAGTCAGTGGCATGTCCACTGCTGGCATTTTCGCCGCCGCTGGGACCAGCAATGACTCCTTACGTGAACTCATCCGTAATATCGTACGTGAAGAGTTGCAAAAGGCTGGTGTAACACCTCATCCTACGGTTAGCTCTATTGCAACTGTCATAAAGATGAGCTGCACCAAGCCCTCCGGGACACCTTGCCTCCTGATACAGCTGCGTCAGCTCCTGCTGAATACTACCATAAGACAACCTACGCGGAAGCCTTAAAACGCCCTGCTGCATCGCCGTCATTGTTCGTTCATCCTGTCCCTGCAGTTTGTCTCGAGTCAGGGCAGCACATACCATACTACGAAGGCACGTACACGCCACCGCCTCTGCTCTTTGTCCGTGGTGCTTCTGTTGCCCATCGTTCGGTGCAACCGGTCCAGTACATCGACGATCGGTACTCGTATCCTCGGAAGTCTGATGTCTGGCGCACACCCGATCACCGGCCTCTATGCTTTCACTGCGGAGAAGCTGATCACTTGTACCGCCAGCGTCCTTATCGCCGTCTTGGGCTTCGCGGCTTCTCTGCGTACTCGCCGCCCCCCCCCCCCGTTACGGTCAGAGACCACGCGACATCCAAAACTACCTCTCCCAGCAGCATGCACCACCGTCTGGCGGGCGCCAGTCGCGCTCGCCATCACCGAGGCGATTTTCATCAATGCCCCAGCGGTATTCTACCGCACGATCTCCCAGCCCCCGCCGGGAAAACTAGCCGAAGCGACCTCTGGGGGCGGGGTCGCTGAACTTCGAAGCGCTGAAGACCTCCTATTGACGCAAAACCGTACAGAAACTGGTCCGACATCACCTGCTGCTGCAAAGGATAGCCGGATTTCACTTGACATAGCAGTAACAATTGATGGTTGTGTAGTTAATGCGTTAGTGGACACCGGCGCAGACTATTCCATACTGAGCGGGAAACTGACAACGCAGCTGAAGAAAGTAATCACGCCGTGGCATAACTCGCAGATTCGGACAGCTGGTGGCCATGTCGTAACTCCACTGGGCGCCTGCACAACTAGAGTACAGATTCAAGGGTACACATTCGTAGCAAGCTGCCTTGTTCTACGTGAATGTTCCCGTGACGTCATTCTGGGAGTTGATTTTCTACAGGCAAATGGAGCTATCATTGACCTGCAAGAGCGCCGCGTCACGTTCTCAGCCCAGCGAGCAATCAACGTGCAGGATGACGGAATGCGTGTCGACGTACTCCGTATTTCTGAACAGAGCGTGACGCTTCCTCCCCGAGCCAGTGTTCTAGTCGACGTAACATGCTGTGGTTTGAGCGATGGCAATGTGGTGGCCGAGACAAATTTAGAACACCTTCTGCAGCAAGGCATATGTGTAGCGAGAAGTGTAATACACGTTCGCGACGGCCGATTTGAATTGCTCGTTACCAACTTTAGCAACGAGCATCGACACCTTTTCCGTGGCACTTCGATAGCGTTTGCCCACGAAGTAGCAAACGTAACCAACTGTCTCACGTCAGAAATAGTGGATAACGCAGACACATCAATGAGCAACATTGACATCAATCCTGATCTGTCCACCGATAATCAGACTGTGCTACGAGCGCTCTTGTTCGAGTACAGGTCTTGCTTCGCAAGTTGCTCAAAGATCCGCCAGACGTCCATCAGTCAACACAGGATCATCACGTACGAGGACGCACACCCAATACACCAGCACCCCTACCGCGTGTCGGCTAAAGAACGTGAAGCGATACGTACGCAAGTTCGCGAGATGCTTGACGATGGCGTTATCGAACCATCCAACAGCCCGTGGTCATCTCCAGTCGTGCTTGTCAAAAAGAAGGACGGGTCGCTACGCTTCTGCGTCGAATACCGAAAGCTTAACAACGTGACCAAAAAGGATGTGTACCCGCTACCGCGTATCGACGATTCGCTGGATAGACTTCGTCGTGCCCATTATTTCACTTCTTTTGATCTCAAAAGTGGGTACTGGCAAATCGAGGTATATCAGCGAGACCGCGAAAAGACAGCCTTCGTGACTCCAGGCGGCCTATACCAATTTCGAGTACTCCCTTTCGGCTTGTGTTCAGCGCCGGCAACTTTCCAGCGAATGATGGATACTGTCCTCACATGGCTCAAGTGGCAGACTTGTCTTGTCTACCTTGATGATGTGGTGGTCTTCTCTGCCACGTTCGAGCAGCACCTACAGCACCTGCGCAGCGTGCTGGAGGCTATCCGATCGGCGGACCTCACTCTAAAGCCACAGAAGTGCCACTTCGGCTATGAAGAACTGAAATTTCTTGGACATGTAGTTAGCGCTGAAGGAGTCTGGCCCGATCCAGACAAGCTTGCCGCTGTTGCCGAATTACCAGCTCCTGTCGATAAGAAAGCCGTCCGGCGCTTCCTTGGTTTGTGCGCCTACTATCGCCGGTTCATTCATGGCTTTTCACAGATAGCAGAACCTCTGAATCGTCTCACAAGGGACGACACGCCGTTTGTCTGGGAAAATGAGCAACAAGCAGCTTTTGATGAACTGCGACAGCGCATGCAATCAGCACCCGTTCTCGCTCATTTCGACGATGATGCTGACACGGAGGTCCATACTGACGCTAGTAACGTTGGGCTTGGTGCAGTGCTCGTTCAGCGTCAAGACGACATCGAAAGGGTGATAGCCTACGCCAGCCGCTCTCTATCCCGTGCCGAGGCGAATTATTCCACTACGGAGAAAGAGTGCCTCGCAGTCGTGTGGGCAATCACCAAGTTTCGCCCGTACCTTTATGGTCGTCCCTTCAAGGTAGTGACGGACCACCATGCCCTCTGCTGGTTGGCAAGCCTGCGCGACCCTTCAGGACGGCTAGCACGGTGGAGCTTGCGGCTGCAGGAATTTGACGTCACCATCGTCCATAAGTCCGGCCGTAAGCATGAAGACGCCGACACACTGTCACGCGCACCCCTTCATGTCGTCAGTCAGGAAGCAGATGAAGACGAAGGCTTCCTGGGCGCCATTAGCTCATCAGACTTGAGTAAACTGCAGCGGGATGACGCAGAGATCCGTCCGATCATCGATCATTTAGAGGGCCAGGGCACAATCATACCACGTCATTTATCCCGCTCGTTGCCGTCGTTCTGCCTTCGAGATGGTGTGCTGTACAAGAATAACGCTCGTTCGAACAACCGTACCTACCTCCTGGTGGTTCCTCGAGACATGCGAGACGACGTCCTCTTCGCTTGCCATGACGAACCCACATCCGGTCATCTGGGCTACTCACGGACACTTGCCAGAGTTAGCGAGAGGTACTATTGGCCAGGACTTTCGGCAAGCGTCAAGAAGTACGTCAAGAGCTGTCGGGAATGTCAGCGCCGAAAGAAACCATCTGTTAAGCCAGCTGGTTTGCTTCAGCCCATTGAAGCACCCTGCACGCCATTCGACCAAGTCGGCATGGACATTCTCGGGCCATTCCCCCTATCTGCGGACAGCAACAAATGGGTGATCGTCGCGACCGACTATTTGACACGCTACGCTAAGACGCAGGCGATCCCACGAGCCACGGCTTCTGAGGTAGCACAATTTTTCATGCGCCACATCGTGTTACGACACGGTGCTCCTTCCAGTACAATAACGGACAGAGGGACGGCATTCACGGCGCAGCTTATGGACGAGGTTTTCAAACTGAGCAACACCAGACACCGAAAGACAACTGCGTACCACCCGCAAACCAACGGACTTACCGAGCGACTGAATAAGACCATCGCAGACATGATCTCAATGTACATCGACGTACAGCACAAAACATGGGACCGGATCTTACCTTACGTGACCTTCGCATATAATACCGCCGTGCAAGAGACCACGCGATTCACGCCATTTCGGCTTCTCTACGGCCGCGAAGTGCAGACCATGCTGGACTCTATGCTACCGTGTCAAGACGAAGACGAGCTGGAAATTGACGCCGATGAATTTGCAGAGCGTGCTGAGGAAGCCCGGCAGCTCGCGCGACTACACATCGGCCAGCAACAGCAGGCAGACCCACGGCGCTATAACATCCGCCACAGTGAAGTATTTTACAACCCCGGAGACCAAGTTTGGGTGTGGACGCCCGTCCGCCGCCGTGGCCTTAGTGAAAAGTTACTGAGCCGGTACTTTGGCCCTTATAAAGTGTTACGTCGCGTCAGTGACGTGAACTACGAAGTGGTTCCAGACTCAACATCGCAGGCACGGAGTAGGACACGACCGAGGTCGGATGTCGTTCATGTGTTGCGCATGAAACCATTTATTGCGCGTTGTTCATAACTTTTTTCTTGCTGTACACTGTTCTTTGTGTTATTTATTTATTTTTGTGAACTTGCTTGTTCGTTCACTGATTTTACCTATATTGGCACGCTCGTTTCTATTTTTACTTTATCCGAATTTACAATTTCTTTTTTTCCACGTGCCTATGTCGTAACATCGTGGTGGTGCTATGTACTTTTCTTTCCCCCTTTTGGGACTTTTTTTTCTTTTCGAAAGGGGTGATAATGCCACCCACACGTAGTGGGTCGACTGCAAGAGCGGCTCTACCATCTGGGGGAAAGAAAGAAGATTTGCGTGTCTCTTCTCGGCTCGAGAGCCAGCCACGACTGACGCATCGTCCTAGAGCTAGCTACCCGGTCGTTTAATATATCCCCCAGTACTTGTGACTCATCGTGACAATACTATATAGCTGTATTTTCTATATCACGATAATCTGTGTTTTTTGCTGCTTCTGTATGATGGGATATAGTGGCATGCTATATCTGATTTTGTGGTTTTCACGTTTCTATGCTGCAGCCGAATTCTTGCTGTTTTACAAGATAAGTTTGAACAAGACCACGTTTGTATGAGAATCTATTGAGTCTCATTCTGTAATGGTAATTATATAGTAATGTAAGTGTAGTTACTTCAACAGAGAGGACTTCATAAAACGTGCAATAATTGCATACACAAAAACAAATAACAAAAAGAAACAAAATGCGTATTATCTTGAAAAATTCTATAACATCCTTTTAAAACAATGCAATGAGAAAATTCAGGTATTCACGAATCCCGTCCACAAAATGGGGTTTTCTGCGACTTTTCTTTAAACATTTTGCAGATAATTTATGAAACGAATCCTAACCGGACACTAGACGAGACATACGACGTTTTTCAAAGATTTAGCTTCTATTCAGGGACTACATTTACACAGTTTATTGTTTGGTATGTAAGCTTATGAAACGTTACTTATCCATTTTGGGCTTCCTGGGAACACACCTGAGAGGAGCGGGTCCCAATATTCGCCGATACATTGGCTCGATAAGGGAGGGAGAATCTACGCGCCCTTCCTTAAGGGAGACCGTGTGCCCGCCTACGGGCACACACGCACGCACGCACCCACGTAAGGTATATTTATTAATTTATTGAATTTCAAATCAGTATTATCACACATTCCAAAATTTCTCAGGAGGCGTGCATTTCACTCGGAAACAGTAGCTTTCGCAATCAAGAAGCTGTACGATGCATGCCGCGTGCCAGCTTCAACTTTTGAGTATAATTTTGACTTACCTACAATTTGGGCTCCTTTTCTGATCTTGGAAAGCAGGACCCCCCTTAAGACTCACTTGTAGGTTTGTTTCACCATGAAGTATTTCGGAAAGGCGATCGCTCATGAAGTTACACGCTTATTTAACCTAGTGATCCGCGAAATTGCGCATTCGCAATCTTGCGTTTTTGTGAAGCCTCAAAAAGTTCCAGTAATCCTCCGCAAAGCGTCACTGAGTTTCGGGGCCGTTTTGAATTGGTCTGACGAAAAAGAAAAGTAGTGTGGCTAATACTACTCTGCTTGTTCGAGAAATCGAGATCACATGTCAGAGTTCTGAAGTGGGTGGCTTGCAGCATCACATAGAAAAAAAAACTATGGACATATATAGGTTGCTTGTGGGTTCTTCTGTAAGTTTTATTTTTTTTGTTAAAGAGCATATAACCATTTCCATTCACTGTAATTGACAGCAAAACCTTTCTGCGTAGAAGCTAAAAGCTACGCAACTCACCACAATGATACTCCGAGATTCAGTCTATCTATACACATCTCTCTGTTTTCTAAATAACCTAACCCTAAGTAGCGTTTCTTTTTGCAAGAAACCTTTTTGCAAGAGGAGGTCATCCGCAACCCCATCCGATGATTTTTATGCGCAAAAGTCCGACGACTTTCCAGTGAGTGAACTACAGAGATGACTCAAATGGAAGGCACACCGAGTGCTGTACGTTTACCCCGTAGTGCGGTAATGCACTGAAGACATACAACGCAGTCGCAAAATGGAAACTCACAGATCCCCTACAAGGCTTCGTACCAGACTATCTGTTACAAAATCACTTAGGCTAGTGGGTCATGTAACCTAAATAATAGGAGCTTGGTGAACACAGATTCCACATGACAGTACTGTTCTCCTTTGAAAGAGTATGAGATGCGTCTACGATCCATAACGAATGCCATTAGGTCGTGCTCTTTCTTTCGCCAGATTGATACCCTTCCTTTTTTTGCCGCTCGCATTGCAATGAAAGCGAAGCGGCCTGATTTTGTTCAATGCTGTGAAAGCGTTTATAATTTTGCGTGCCTGAAGGCCACTCAACGACACGCTGGGAATCTTGAGTGGGTGTTTTTACTTGAGTCTGTCTTATTTGTGTGCTTTGTGTTTTTACAAGCACTGTTTACAGCGTGACTGAGAGTGCTCTAAGAGGTAGACTTAGAGGTTTGGATTTTTAAGTTGTTAATAATTGTTACTCGTTTCCGTCTCTGATTCACGGCCGCAATTTCTCATCCTGCTTTGCCCCCTCTCTTAAAGAAAAGAAGATAACATGAATAACTAAGGGAAGTCTTGCCAGATGTCATGCTCCCTTTGAGTCCTTAGTCAATACATACATCCATGGAGGCGCTTTGAGAATGCACCTAAGACATTTCGCTCGGCTTCCATCAAATCACCTCGCCTCACTTCGAACTTCTAGGCCCCACTGAGCGTTCAGCGCAACTGTAGCTCAGCATTGCGCAGTGCTTCCATTGCACTTCGCGCATGCAGCACGGCCGCCGATACCATTGTGGTGCTACACCCACTCAAAGCCTTTCTTACCATTCCTGGCATCCAAAATAACAAAAAGTCGTCGCATCTAACCCTGAAACAGGCTACACTACTCTTCCTGCAAGAGAAGCACAATGAATGCCTTCACACTTACATGGATGGCTCTGTGTCTTCAGTCAGCTCAAAAGGGGCGGTCATTGTTCCCGCGAGGCACATCACAATTAAATTTATGACATCGCATTTGATGTCGTCGACAGCTGCAGAACTCGCCGCCATATGTGCAGCTCTGGAGTTTATAGTTGAAGAACCTTCGGAAACTTGGTCTATCTTCTCGGACTCGAAGGCAGCTCTTCAGTGTCTCATGTCAACCTTTCGCCATGGACCTAATGAACAGTTCGTAGCTGAAATAAGTCTTCTTCATCACCAAGCAATCAAGAAACAGCACAGCATAGCGTATCAGTGGATACCAGGTCATTGTGATATATATGGCAATAACCGCGCAGATGAGGCTGCTAGACCTGCAGACGATGGTACCCAATACACAGCCATCCCGTTTTCAAGAACCAACTCAGCTACAAGACTTCGTTTGCTGGCACGTGATCTCACACTCGCACAGTGGAATTCGACAGAATTCACAAAAGCGCGCCTGCATAACTTCGATCCCAATCTGTAGCTTCGTCTCCCCTCAGGGATATCTCGAGCTGAGGAGACCCTATTATGCCGCCAATGGCTAGGATTGGCATTCACGAATGCATACTCCGGTCTCATTTGAATGGCCAGCTCTTCTACACGCACTTACTGCAGCTTAGAAGAAACCGTCGGGCACCTTCTGTGTGAGTGCACCCATTTCAACACGCCAAGACAAGAGCTTACTGCTGCTCTGGATAGACTGGATGATCAGTCTTTGTCGGACCAACAGATTATGGGTCATTGGCCGAGCCCATCCTCAGCTCAGAAGGCTTTGAAAGCTTTGCTACGCTTTTTATGGACAACTAGCCTCCGAGACTCAGCCAGATTTCAGTGTCTTATACTCTTTGATGTTGCCTTTCCTGTGTGGTTATTTTTTGTATTTTCTCTCTTTCTCTCTTTTTGTAAAATTTATTTTATCATCCTTCATTCCCCTCATTCTTTCCCCAGCTCAGGGTAGCCAGCCGGCCTAAAAACCAGCTAACCCCCCTGTCCTTCCGCTGAAACTTTCCTCCTCCTCCTCCTTTTAGTTTTAAAATCACGAAGCGAAACAGAAAAAGATCGCAGCATATCTACGGAGTGCATGATTATGAGCGGGGCGAAGCGTTTACCAGTACGTCCGCGCTTCAGTACAGCCGTTCGTTCTTGCTTCCGTCCGTTCGTCCATCCGGTCATACGTCCTTGCGTCCATGCATCCGTGCATCTGTCCGTCTGCCCTTCAGTCCATGTTGTGAACACTCCAAGTACTGCCACATCACATTCTTTCATCTTATATTTATCATATAGAAGTACCGCCATCTAGCGGACATCCATCCAAGGACTAAACGAGAGATGGCCCGGCCGGACTCGAGAAGCGGCACGCGCGCACTCTCTTACGGCCTGCGCTTCGTGTCTAGTTCCCACATTTCACCGCCGATAGTTCATGACACTTCGGCCTAACCCTCGTTAAACCTTTCTAAAACCAAGGACGTTACGCCGAGCGATTTCAATGTGGCAACCTTTTCTGGTCAGATAGTGCCTAAAGTGTGTCCTTGTGTTACAAATTTCTTTAGTAAGCATCAAATTCAAGGCAAACTTTGTTGGAGATTGAGTCACCGCTACTCGTCTCTGTAGGTTGTTTTATTAGAAACAACTACCTTTTTATTCGTGATTAATGTGCGCGGATTTCCTCCTCAATTCAAAAAAGTGCGCGCTTGCCTCTCCTCTAGTCCAGCCATGGATTGGCTACCTACTACTACTACTACTACTACTACAACTACATACATCGCCGATGCACGACCCATTGCTTAAGGAGCTTCGTCCCTAAAAAACGACCGCTTGCAGAACTGGGGATTCCGCTATCCGCATAGAAGCATGAAGCTGTGGAGCTCTGACAGCGTTTCTCTCCCCACTCTAAACGTACAGTATTTCAGTTCGACCATGTGTTCGCGCTATCTTATCTCGTTGTCTAGAACGTCGTATTGGCAGCGTTTACAAACTAGCGATTGTGAAAAAGCATGCATTACTGTGAGCCTCTCGAAAGATCTCAAGCGTTGCTTCTTTCTCACATGAACTAGCTCACACTGGCAGTGGCGTGAACGTGTCCACATTATTTGTGCGCTATTATTGAAGTAGCCATTTTATTAACACGTCGCATTAATACGTCATGTCAACCAATGGCGTTAGAGGTGTGTTCAGTTGCTCCTCGAACTCTTCAAGAGCCAGATGGCTGGCTCTCTTCTGAGCCATCTTCAAAAAGAAAAAGAAAGGCTAGTGGGCAGTTCGTGAAAACTATGAGTTACCTATACTGTTCCGTAATAGCCGAAAATATTCTTGACGCAAAGAACAACTTTTAAGTATTGCAAAGTATTATTAGTCATTTGCCCAATACAGTCCTGTGATTGTGTTTGTTGGTCGTTGATACGATTATCGAGTCTTTTCTTTGCCATGTAAAACTGACATATGCAAACAAGCTCAAAGGAACACGCTCTGTATTGTGTTCTTATATTGATAAAAGATGCCACGTTAGTAAAAAGTTTTTAAGCTATAGTTGGTGCATGTTACGATAAACAACGTCAAACATTGGTGGCAGTGCATTCAGCACTCTTTGATGCTTTTTGGCAGGTTTCTCAACTACCACGTGCATTGAATATATTCGATTGTATTAAATGACGTGTTAGTGCATATACTGACAGTAGAAAAAAAAAGTGCGTGTGTGAACATATTATAACTATGTGAGCTGCTGCAAGCAAACTGTACATTGCCATGGTGTTTCAACAGGTTTCGGTGTGCTTTTTTTGCTGATTGTTCATTTTTTGGTACCGTTCAATATTATTCTTTTTATTTTTTTCGCTGAAGAACTTATTGATATGGAGCAGCCGAGGCAACATGGACCTCAACCTATCCACACCAAACAGTTAGAAAAAAACAGAACATATTACCATGGTCCGATGTCACGTATGGTAAGCTATTGTCCATGTGTGGCTTGGTGGATATACGGCAGTCGTTTTGCAAGGATAAAGTTGGTTGCGAAATCAGGCTCTTTCTTTTCGCCTAATTTCTCCAGTAGCTTGCCTCGGCTAACTTTTAGAGAACACTACAGTGCCTGCAATTTGTAATTAAGTATTACCGACGGACAATTTGGCGCTTATGCTGTTCTAGCAGGGGCCCAATACTAGCTCAGATACCTTGTAGATGCGTTACACCTGATATTTCAAATAAGCAGTGTGGAGTTCCACAAGGACGCTGACAGTGGGCTATCTCAATATGAATGTTAAAAGTGCTGCTTCGGTCTGCGCAATCTGGTGCTCCATCTGCAACATTTAACAGCGTCACGGGCGAACATAGAAGAACACATGGATGGTTCTGTTATCTCCGTTCGTATTAAGGTTGAACCTACAAGATTTTAAATGACGTGTTCAAAGAAGTGTGGAAGAAAGAAGAAAATTGAGTGGACGAATTAGAGAAGAGCTCACTCTTGGTGCAGCAAGGAACCCTTCCATGATGTAGACATGTTGACATCACCTTAATTTTTTTCTAAAACATCTTTCAGTGATCCTAAATCCACGAAGGCACCTGAATTCCATATCTTAAAATGCGAACATTTATAGAGTTCTGCAATCCCAGCGATCTGACAAAAGGAATCCAGCAGGAACAAGGAGGGAGCTGACAACAGGCAAGAGAATGACCCTGCTGGACGTCTGTTAGCTTCTACGAAACGACACAACTCATCACGCCAAACCAATTTGCCTGATGCTGTATGCGTTGTCGTGCAGGGCTGGATAATACGACAATAATACAACGATGCACGGGCGTACCCAGCGGCTGGTTGGGGAGGCTAAGTCCCCACCCCCTAATTTTTTCTCATTTTCTTGCGTATATATGCACGCACACTTACAAATGTACGCACATCTGCCATCTCTCATAATCTTATGGTAGTTTTGGGACATTAAAGATGACATATAAATCAACCATCATTACAAACGCACACACGAACATACATAAGAGTAACTGAGCCCCCACCTAAATAATCTGGCTTCGATACTGCAATTATGATCTGCAGGCGCTCAACGTATAGAGCTAGCAGACCATGTCATGTAATTGATTGATTGATATGAGGGGTATTAACGTCCGAAAAGCACTATATGATTAAGAGAGACGCCGTATATAGTGGAGAGCTCCAGAAATTTTGACTACTTGGGGTTTTTAACGTGCCCCCAATCTGACCACGCGGGCTTACAGCAGTTTCGTCTCCATCAAAAATGCAGCCACCGCACCCAGGGTTTGAGCCCGCGACCGAGACCCCGTCATGTATGATCAGGTTGCAGGATATTATTTCTGTCTCAGTGGTGGAATACAAAGATAAGGTGGCGTATTTCATTTTATTAGTAAGTGAAACAGAAAATACAATTTACAGTGACTTATACTGCGGTATGAGCAACCGCTGGCTGAAGCAGTTTCGCACGAAGTCGAGTCTCAAAGCGCGTAGCATCTGCCAGAGCTTTTCTTTCTCTAAAAAAGAAATTTTTCGTCTAAAAAAACAGGCTGATTCGCTGCCAACCACGAGCCTCGTTTACCTAGGACATCGACGCGGCCACTGGAGATATGGTCTAGAGCCACATACAGATGTTTTTATACAAAATTCATTTATTTATTCCAGCTTTGTTGCCCTACATACATGACGGCATTAGGCCGGTAATTGAAAAAAAAACACGAACGCCGAGAAAGAATCATTATTAGCCTAAGAATAGCTAGCATGATTGATAGTAATCGCTAGTTAACATACTGGGGCAGCTTCTAGTGCTAGAGTACTACGTTCCCCGATTGTTAGATTTAAAAAAATGGAGAACTTCTATAAACATAACTTCAGAGCGAAAATGCGGTATTTTTGAATGTCGTCCCCGAAAAGGTAAACATGGTTGTTTTCGTCGAAACACAAATTTTGATTATCACAACGTAACAGGGCAGGCGCTCGCGCTGTTTTGTAGTGCTCTTTGAACTGGTTCAGTTTACACCGTAGATTTCTCAGCTATGAACCAGCACAAACAAGCTCTAACCAGCATTCTGCTGGAACCAATGACAAGTGCAGCTTGGCGGAAGCCTCAAGAGTGTGCCGCAAAGCTACTCGGTGAAGAGTGTGTTTCAGCGAAGAAAGATCAATGTTTAAGCAATGTACCTCCTTTCCTCGCTTCGCTCAATCTTTGCCATGGCCCTTTGCTGCCCTACATAAAGCTATTGAATCATACCACTTGCAAAACTGCGTTCCAAGACTCCTACATTTCTACATGTAATTGATCGAGAACTTGGAGATTGTGGGGCCATCTGGACGCAGGTACACAAAAAACGTAATCGCCATGG
The DNA here is from genome assembly GCF_013339725.1 of Rhipicephalus microplus. Taxonomy (NCBI): domain Eukaryota; kingdom Metazoa; phylum Arthropoda; class Arachnida; order Ixodida; family Ixodidae; genus Rhipicephalus; species Rhipicephalus microplus. Next base: position 38,198,220 of record NC_051175.1, read on the forward strand.
CACCGTCCCTACTTGCAATCTTCGCATGTTACTCAAAACCGTACCTGTGTGGGCGTTATTGTGATCGCTTAGTTAGTAAATATTTCCTCGAAGCGATGAGGCGTCCATCAGCAGACCTCTGCGATTTCGGCCGATAGTATGTCTAGATGTTAATACAAGATAATATCAGAGTTTGGCATGTCGTATGATCGCTTTCCTTTCCACTCGCAATCACCGCTTCCAATTCACTCACCCTTTGTCTCACAGTTCCCGGCACGTTTGCTGTACTAGACTTGCGTTATACTTTCACTCTGGCTGTACACTTTCCCCTTCTCCCGAGTAAGCCATGTTGTAAACATGATTTGGTGCGGACCAAAGTTGGCTTTGATAGACGTGCTGTAAACGAAGGGTAACGCGTAGACGAGTGTTCGTTTATTACCGAAGATAATTAAAGAAATATATTTAAGCATGCAAACAGTTCTCTACTGACTATCGACCAATGGCGTCTTTATATCAGGCTAGTGCAGCAACGAAATATGAACGAGTCTTAATTTGAGGCAGTCCTCCGGCAACCTTAGACCAAAAGTGTACAAAGGGGGCTTATAAAAGTGCCGCGAATTCCGCTAGAGAAGGTATATGAGCTTTCTGAGTAAGTGCCACTCATTTATGACGCGCTTAGGAAATCTGCAGATTATCGTGGGAAGCATAGGCTCTGTAGTGGCAGAGGGCAATCGGCGGCCACACCTCGAATATTCGATGGTCAAAATCATCCACTATGCTTACCCAGAATATTGCATCGTTGTATACAATCATTGTGTCCGCCTTGCATAATTGGCCGTGATAATCAACGAGTGTCCCCACCTGTTCAGTAAAAAAAAAGTTTAACGATTCCGAGTACGTACCATGGGAGAGCATTAAGCTGTCTCGGAGAAGGAGTAATGCATTACTAAATTACAGTCACTTATGTGTTTAGAAAAAACTGGGGAATGATTTAGAGTACTTGGTACTCTACTATGGGAGAGCGTGAAGCCGTCCCGTGGGCCTCACACTAGAAAATTGGATCATGATATTATACCGCTGTTTTGAAGTGAAGCTTCTTACATGCCATTACATTTATTCGATTTGCTAACCTTGTTTTCGTCTGTGATTAGAAAGCTGCAGTTTTTATTTCTCTTCTACGAAAAAAAAAGACAACGTCAATAACTAAAGGCTGTCAAAAAACATCTTACGCAATGCTTGGGTCTTTTAACCTAGTGCACTTAGTGTGTTAAGGGGTCTATTAGCAGGGAATCACATTGGTCAGCAGCAGAACGAGAAACGGTCAGTAGCGTTCAGTGAAGAGCAGCAACCACGAGCTTATGCCGATCAGTGGCGATGACGCTGAGGCACAGAGCACTTAATTTTCTTTCCGCAGAGAAAGGCACCATCCTGGCGGCTTTGGGTGGGGACACAACTGTTGGGTGTTGATAGTACGGCTTCAGACAAGGGACGTGGAGAAGTTCACGGCCACAATAGCGTAGGTACGTCACTGGCGGGATGAGCTCCACGACGTAATTGATGGATGAAGCTTTAGGGGGACGCACGACCAACGGACTTCTAGGAGACGCACGACCAATGCTTTAAGGCATTGGTCGTTCATCTCCTGTATGTAATAGCCACCACTCATTTTAGCCCTTGGATTGTCCGCTTGATGGTGGTATATGATGGATATATTGCCACCTGATATGCTTGGGTGAGATCCGGGAGTGGAAGAAGACAAAGACGGTCTGTCTGAGCTGCTGCTTGGTTAGTCGACTCAACGAACCCAATAAACCGAGTTTGTCTTAAGAAACGTGACAAGACTGGTGGAGTTGCTGGGTACAACGTCTCACGATCCACCCGATGCCCAAGACCCCGTCCAGCAGCCGGAACACAAGCCCTGCACCCGTAGACACTCCTGTTCACAGAGTAAGCCGCCGCCAACGAGGCCTACCACCTGAGACACCAACCACTGACGCAGCGACTACGACTTCGACACAAGATCCCGTGCAAGCTCCGACACCTTCCACGCCGATCTACTGCACCGTCCAGAACCCGCTCATGCCTAGCCCTTTTCATGGAGAGCAGCATAAAGATGTTGACGACTGGCTGAGTGAGTTCGAACGTGTCACAGCGATAAATTACTGGGATGATGCCGCGAAGCTCCGGAACGTGTACACTTGCCTGAAGGACGGTGCCAAGACGTGGTTTTTGAACAGGGATGATGTTCTGACATCTTGGCGCGAGTTCCAGCGTCGCCTTCTGGAGACCTACAGGAGTCCCGACCGCCGCGAACGAGCGGAGCGTGCACTACAATCACGCATCCAGATGCCAAACGAGACCGTCTCGATGTACGTTGAGGACATGACACGGCTTTTCAAGCGAGCGGATCCTGCTATGGCAGAGGAAAAAAAGTTGCGCCACCTCATGCGTGGTGTGAAGGAACAACTTTTTGCTGGTTTGGTGCGTAGTCCCCCTAAGAGTGTTGCTGAGTTCCTTACTGAAGCGGCAACAATGGAGCAAGTACTGCACCAACGGTCTGCCCTGTTTGACCGTCAAGTGAATGCTGCCTCAACCCCCGAAATTTTCGCCACCCCTGGGAGCAAGAGCCCCGAATGGATTCGCGAGATCATCCGATCTGTCGTCCGGGAAGAAATGGAAAAGATGTACGGGACAAGACCAATCGATGTTGGTTCTATCACCAGTGTCATCCGTGACGAGGTCCAACAGGTGTTGCACGCCCATCGTTTTCCGCTGATGTCGGTTGATCCGGAAACGGCTCCTGTGTCTACTGACAGTCGCCGTCGTACGTACGCGGAAGCCTTGCGATCTGCCACGCCTCGTTCTGGTCAAGGAGTCCCGACCCAGCCAGTGCCGCACGTCCCGATCCAGACAGGGCCGCATGTTCCGCTTCAGACAGTTCCATACGTCCCGATCCAGACAATGATGCCGTCAGTCGCGATTCAGTCGGCGCACGCTGGTTTGGACATCGATGGTCGCCGTGCACCGACGCGCAAGTCTGATATCTGGCGTACGCCGGACAGACGACCCCTCTGCTATCATTGCGGTGAGGCTGGTCACATTTACCGCGAATGCCCATACCGGCAACTTGGCCTGCGTGGATTTTCCGTCAATTCACCTCGTCCCCAAATTGGTCAAAGGCCGAGGGACATCGAAGAATATCTCGCGCAACAGCGTGCACCCTTTACACGACGTCAATCACGGTCACCATCTCCGAGGAGACCCGCAGCCACTGGGTCACGTTTCGATGTGACGGCACGGGAACGCTCTCCAAGCCCCGTCGGGAAAACTGAAGGCAGCGGCCTTCGGGGGCAAGGTCGCTGGGACTCAAAGTGCGGAAGACCTCCCATCGACGCTTGCGCGCAACACGGAAGACATTCAACCAGAGAATAATCGCAGTACCGAAGGAACGCCGAAATCCACATCTGAACCCAGTGACCGCGTGTCACTTGACATACCTGTGCTGATTGACGGTTTTCAGGTCAATGCATTGATAGACACTGGGGCAGACTATTCGATTATCAGCGGGAGTCTAGCCAAAAATCTCAGGAAAGTGATTACGCCGTGGAATGAAACGCGAATTCGAACTGCTGGAGGACACGTTGTAACACCACTGGGTCGCTGTACGGCAAGAGTTAAAATTCGTGCGTCAACGTTTGTGCTCAGCTGCCTCGTTCTGCGCGACTGTTCACGTCAGCTGATTATCGGCATGGACTTCCTTCGGGAATACGGTGCCATCATAAATCTCCGTGAACGCATCGTGACCTTCTCGACTCAAGGCGCAACAGATCGAGACGCTGATAACTGCCGTAGACCTGCGCTGCGTGTTGCTGATGACAGTGTGACGCTGCCGCCCCGAGCGACTGTTCCCATCGAAGTCATTTGTGAAGACCTCCGGGACGGTGACGTGGTGGCTGAAAGCAACCTATCACTTCTGCTACTCCAAGGTGTATGTGCTGCCCGAAGTGTTGTGCGTGTCCGTAACGGACAGTCACAAATACTAGTTACGAACTTCAACTACGAGCACCGGCATCTTTTCCGCGGAACCACCGTAGCCTATGGAGACCCTGTTGCCGACGTCACGGAGTGCTTCGCGTCCGAGGAAACGCATGAGGATGAAGAATTCCTAGACCACATCGACATTAATTCGACGCTGTCAGACAAGAGAAAGGCTGCACTTCATGACCTTTTAAAGGAGTTTCGGTCTTGCTTCGCCTCTTCTTCCAAAGTCCATCAAACACACCTCGCCAAGCATCGAATTATTACCGACGATGACGTCCGCCCCATCCGGCAGCAGCCTTATCGCGTTTCTTCCAAAGAACGTGTGGCTATTCAGACACAAGTGAAAGATATGCTCGATGACGGGATTATTCAACCATCCAGCAGCCCTTGGTCCTCGCCAGTCGTTCTAGTGAAGAAAAAAGACGGAACGCTGCGATTTTGCATTGACTACAGGAAGCTTAATAGCGTCACGAAAAAAGACGTTTACCCGCTTCCACGGGTCGACGACTCTCTCGACAGATTACGACGCGCGAAGTATTTTTCGTCCATCGATCTAAAGAGTGGCTATTGGCAAATTGAAGTAGATGAACGAGACCGAGAAAAAACTGCGTTTGTGACTCCAGACGGACTTTACGAATTCCGTGTTCTTCCCTTCGGCCTCTGTTCTGCCCCAGCCACTTTTCAGAGGATGATGGACACAGTTCTCGCTGGCTTGAAGTGGCAAAGCTGCCTTGTCTACCTCGATGATGTGGTCATCTTTTCCGAGAGCTTCGAAGAACATCTGAAGCGTCTGAGAAAGGTTCTGGACGCCATTCGCACAGCTAAACTCACGCTGAAACCCCAAAAATGCCATTTCGGCTACGAAGAGCTGAAATTTCTGGGGCATTTCATTAGTGCGGATGGAGTGCGACCTGATCCAGACAAAACTGCTGCTGTCGCCGCCTTCCCTGTTCCATCAGATAAAAGAGCAGTACGCCGTTTCCTCGGCTTGTGCGCGTATTATCGCCGATTTATCGCCAACTTCTCGAAGATAGCTGAACCTCTTACGCGACTCACTCGGGATGACGTGCCTTTTACTTGGAGCGCAGAACAAGATGCAGCGTTCACAGAGCTACGGCGGAGAATGCAAACAGCCCCTGTTCTTGCCCATTTTGATGAGGACGCTGCTACAGAAATTCATACAGATGCCAGCAACGTCGGACTTGGCGCTGTCCTTGTACAACGACACGGTGGCGTTGAACATGTAATAGCTTACGCCAGTCGTACTCTTTCTCGAGCCGAGACCAACTATTCTACATCGGAAAAAGAATGTCTCGCAGTCGTGTGGGCGACGACCAAGTTTAGGCCTTACCTCTACGGTCGTCCCTTCAAAGTGGTGACTGACCACCACTCGCTCTGCTGGCTGGCAAATCTCAGAGATCCATCCGGCCGTCTCGCTCGGTGGAGTTTGCGTTTGCAGGAGTTCGATATTACGATTGTGTACAGGTCAGGGCGCAAACATGAAGATGCCGACGCGCTTTCTCGAGCGCCTGTGGGGCACGCTGTCAGGGGCTCCGAGGATGAAGATGCCTTTCTCGGAGCAGTCAGCGATTCCGAATTTATGTCAAAACAGCGGGCAGACGACGAATTACGCCCAGCTATTGATTCCCTGGAAGGCCGGAACTCTCAGGTCCCTCGACACATTGCTCGCGAACTGTCCTCTTTTTGTCTAAGAAGAGGCATTCTTTACAAGAAAAACGCCCGTGGTAGCGACAAAGCCTTCCTACTCGTTGTTCCTACCGAAATGCGGGACGAGATGCTCCTTGCGTGCCACGACGAGCCCACGTCAGGACATTTGGGCTATTCGCGAACTCTCGCCAGAGTACGCCAACAGTATTACTGGCCGCGACTATCAACAAGTGTACATCGATACGTGAAAGGCTGCCGTGAGTGCCAGCGTCGCAAGACTCCGCCTGTGAGACCCGCAGGCCTGCTCCAGCCGATCGCACCACCACAGACACCGTTTGACCTCGTGGGAATGGACCTTCTTGGACCCTTCCCTTTGTCGTCCTCTGGGAACAAATGGATTATAGTTGCGACAGATTATCTCACTCGGTATGCTGAAACAAAAGCGTTACCCCGTGGCACATCCTCTGAAGTCGCGCAGTTTTTCGTGCACCAAATCGTCCTACGGCATGGTGCCCCGTCATGCGTGATTACGGACAGAGGGACGTCATTTACAGCACGAATGATGGAGGACATTTTTAAATTGAGCTGCACAACTCATCGAAAAACGACGGCTTATCACCCGCAATCGAATGGACTGACAGAGAGGCTTAACAAGACCATAGCGGACATGCTGTCAATGTACGTTGACGTACAACACAAAACCTGGGACGAAATTCTTCCGTACATCACGTTTGCATACAATACGGCAACGCAAGAAACAACGCGATTTCCGCCTTTCCGACTCGTTTACGGACGCAACGTGCGAACCATGCTCGATGCTATGCTTCCGTGTGACCAAAGCAATGAAATCGCTCCAGACGCTGAGGAATACACTCAATACGCCGAAGAAGCTCGTCAGCTAGCTCGCATAAACACCAGTCGCCAACAAGATGAAGACGCACGACGTTACAACCTCCGCCATCGAAACGTCACCTACCACCCTGGGGACCGAGCGTGGGTATGGACCCCTGTCCGGCGACCAGGCTTATCCGAAAAACTCCTAAGCCGTTATTTTGGACCGTACAAGGTTCTTAGACGTGTCACCGATCTTACCTACGAGGTATTTCCGGACGGCGCAGCGTCTTCTCGTCGACAGCTTCGGCCCGAAACCGTGCATGTCGTTAGGCTGAAGCCGTACTTCACACAGTAGCCCTTGTGGTTCACGTGTTGCGAGAAGCCGTGACATTGTGCTGCTGCTGCTGCTGTTCGTGTTCTCCTGTGTTTTTATGCCTTTTGTTTTTGCGCTTGGCGCAAGCATTGGCGCAATTTCCTCATTTGCGCTGCGAGTACTGGCACTCTCCCTCCTTTGGTTCTCTGTATCTGCGTGTGTATGCCTTCATTTTTTTTTTCGTTACGAGCATCGAGTCGATGCTTTCAAAGGGGGGACTAATGCCACCTGATATGCTTGGGTGAGATCCGGGAGTGGAAGAAGACAAAGACGATCTGTCTGAGCTGCTGCTTGGTTAGTCGACTCAACGAACCCAATAAACCGAGTTTGTCTTAAGAAACGTGACAATATGATGAAAAGATTCGAGGTGGTGGTACTTGGAGTGTTCACTAGATAAACGGACGGACGAATGGACCTACAGGCAGACATGCGGACAGGCAGATGGACGAATGGACGGATGAATGGACGGACGGACGTGGCCACGAATGATCCACGTTTTGCCGATAAGTCTTTGAAGCTTCGCCCCAATCACCATCCTTCACTACGTGGATATGCTGTGATCTTTTTTCGACCACACGGTATGGTCCGAGGTATTTAGCAAGGAGTTTTGCGGAGGAGCTGAGTGTGGTAGTGGGTACCCGAAGCCACACCAAAGCAGCAAGGGGAAACGTATGTGCCGAACGGTTTCTAGGCTGCCACTGTTCTTCGGTTGAAAAGGGGTTTACAAGCTGGCAACATTCTTCAGCATATCGGACTGCTTCAGACAGGAGTGCACTTTCGGACTCGTCATGTTTACATAAAAGAATAGTGACAAGCATATCAGAAGGTCGTTGGTCATATAGAGGAAAGTATGGCAAAAGCCCGGAAGCAGCTTGTGCCGAGTACTATTAGCGTAGGGGACGAAATGGTGAACCTGGCCACATTAATGAATAATTAGAGGTGATGTACACTGATAGCATATCGCAAAAAAACACTTGAATTGCTCTGTCATGCCTTAGCTCGCGGATGCTACAGCGTACTTGTACGGCGTATGATTCGGCATTCGTCTAGTAATGCCATCATATGTCAGAACGTAAGGCATGGCCTCTATTGCTTAGGAGCTCGCGGGGGCATCACGACGCAGAGCGAAATGCCACAACAGAAACGTTCCGACGTCACAGGCTATGACAGTCAGCAGTTCGGCTGTTTCGGCATAGCTTGTCAGGTGGTCGATCACCACGATAATCTAGCGGTTGCCTGCTACAGTTGGTGGCAGTCGTCCCCTAAATGTCAATGCCAACGCGATCAAAAGGGCGACTCGAACAGGTTGTGACGGGTAGACTTGCGCCGAAGGTAACTTTCGCCGTTGCGACTGAGCACACGTGTGAACGAATTTCCGCACATACTTGCCGCGATTGTGAAATCGGAGACAAAGCCTAGCATCTGTCTTAAAGAACCCTGCATGCACGAGTTGTGGATCTGGGTGGAAAGTGTCGCATATAACAGGGCGGAGATGGTGGGGTATCACAAGAAGCCACTAGCGACCTTTAAAAGTTATATAGTTGCGTCGATAAAGAAAGTCCTCCTGAACGCGAACGGTGGTAGGCCAATGGTGGATAGCACGACATAGTGAAGAAGCGAAAGGGTCAGAAAGCATGCTCACCTCCTCTTCTGCCTTCTGCCTTGCGTTTAAAACCGTTTCGTTTTTAATATAAGTGGTTCCGTAACAAACCTCTTGAGGGCCAAATATTTGAACTCCGAAAAAGTTGCAGCCGCAGTGACGTTATCATCCCACCACGCAAAATCGTACGCCGCGCCTACCATCTTGCATCGTGCTATGCAGACCAGCTCACTATCCCGCCATCCACCCAAGCGACCAACCTGCTCCAAAATTTCCAAGAAGACCCCAACATCCGGGCCCGTATCACCTCCCGTAAACGACGAAACCATGTAGGCTAACATTAACGCACTCATTTCTAGTGGGTCGTCTCTGTTGGTCATCTTGGTAGCCTGCTCGTTCACTTTGCTGCCTCTCCTTCCCTAGTACGAGGGCGAAATCTCGCACCGTTGCCCCAGCAGTAATCCCACCGCTGCCACCACTTGAGACGTCTCCCGCTACGCCACCGATCGCCAAAGGGAGGGAAGAATACTCAACCCTTTTTCTATCCGGTTCCTTCTTGGCTACGTGTCTCAATCACTTTCCACATACAGGGATTCGTGCTGGGGCCGGGAAGTAAGAGACGCTACGCCCTGTTCCTGTTTACTGATTCATTTAATTTATTACTAAATGCAAACATCGTATACGCGCGTACATCAACCACTACACAAAATTATAACACATGATTTACACACTCGCGAAGTGCGACGCAGGATACATAAGGGAAATAACTATGACAATAAAATGGTGCGACGATACAAAGTAGACGATCACGACACAAATGGTAAAGTCATTAATGAGTAAAACCCCACAATGTCTCAACACGCCACCTCCCTTTCCGCAAAGCTAATCTAAATAAGATGCCTAAAGTCCGTCTCACGAAAGGTCCATGTTGACGGGGGAGTCGGCTGTTCGAGTCGGGGCTCAGGGCTTCTTCCTCGGGTCATTGTCCGATTCGTCGGCGCCTTCATCGTCTTTGTCATCGTCGCCTTCGTCGTGCCTCTCGGTGATTTCCATTTTAGTCCTCTTTGGTAATGCTCCATCCACTCGCCTCCTATCCCCAACTTTCATTCCTCCTCGTACCGTCCTTGCCCCAGTCATCATCTCATCGCCCCTCGTCGCTATCTCTTCGCACCATTATCTTCCTTTTCCATTCCGTCTCTCTACCATCTAGAGCTCATCGTATCGCGTCTCTTGACTCTTCGCATCGTATCTCTGACTCCTTTTTGTAGGACCCGACTCCGCCCTACCGGGGCACCAAACCAGTCGCCACTCCACGCGGCATATGTTTTCTTCTCAGTTCGAGTGTATCTTCTTCGGCGGCCGCCCCCGCGGCCTACACCAGCAGAAAACCCTCTCCCAAACAAAGCCGAGCAAGTAACAATGTACAAACTCAAGCCTCAGGGAGAGTGATGGGCGAGCCGTCCGAAGACACTTTAATTACGGGCGAACAATGGTCTCGATGCTTCCGGTACTTGGTGAGCCGATGTCCAGACCAAGTCTCAACGTTTCCATGCAGCTCGGTGTCTCCAGCGAAATTCTCCGTAGCCGCCGCTTCTTCGTCCTTCGCGGCCGGGGGTGGCCATCCGCGCAGAACGCAGTAATGAGTCCTGGAGCCACAGAGGCTGACTGAAGTCAGACCGGACCCGGCACAGGAGCGGCGGCAAAGGTCGCATTCCTCGAACCAACAAAAGGTGCTCTGCTGCTCCCCCATGCCGCAAATCTGAAGGGTGCGCGCGGGTTATCTCCACCGTACGCTGTCACATGGTCTGTAGACGACAAGGCGCCACCCGGTCCTCGTGTTTGCGTGGGGGAGCCCGCGAGAATAGTAGAAATAATCCTTCCGGTACTCTACTCCGGAATGCCCATTCGTTACACCGAAGGTTTTCTTTTCCTTTTTTTGCGTGGGATTGAGAAATGAGCATACACATCTTGAAAGGAGCGGGGTTCAGTCCGTGTTTGCGGGGACGTCACAACATTGAAGACATGCCAGTCATCATTTTCATGTTATGACTAGTTAAATATGTGCTTCATACAGTCATGGTATGCCATACGAAGTTTGGTATCGATACAATTATCGAAAGAGACAGGAGAGCAAAAAGTCGTAGGCGGCCAGATAGATAGATAGATAGATAGATAGACAGATAGATAGATAGATAGATAGATAGATAGATAGATAGATAGATAGATAGATAGATAGATAGATAGATAGATAGATAGATAGATAGATAGATAGATAGATAGATAGATAGATAGATAGACAGACAGACAGACAGACAGACAGACAGACCGACAGATAGATAGATAGATAGATAGATAGATAGATAGATAGATAGATAGATAGATAGATAGATAGATAGATAGATAGATAGATAGATAGATAGATAGATAGATAGATAGATAGATAGATAGATAGATAGACAGACAGACAGACAGACAGATAGACAGATAGATAGATAGATAGATAGATAGATAGATAGATAGATAGATAGATAGATAGATAGATAGATAGATAGATAGATAGATAGATAGATAGATAGATAGATAGATAGATAGATAGATAGATAGATAGATACGCTCAAAGTCGCCGAAGCTCGCTAAGAATTGCTTCGCATGTAAAAGGTATGTGACTGGTGCAAACACGATAATTATGAGATGTGTGTTATGAGAGAACATGACTGCATGCCCCAGTCAAGGCGCCAATACATTTCGGCGTGAATCGATGCGCGCGTTCACAGGCGTTCATTTCGACGCGTCACGCCAGTTTTGCGACGCCAGGCGCCGGTCCTGCCATACAGTCGCAGGCGCGCGCCGCGCTTCGTTGGTTTGACGCATGGGCGTTTCAGTGGCTCCGGCGTCCCTCCGTCACGACAAGAGGGAGACGCAGTGTTGTCTGGGTAACGCATCGGCGCGGAATGAAGCATGTGGGATTTCGCACCGGTTGCTGTCGGGCCACGCTGACGGACGCTGGTCGCGCCTGGCATCAGACTATAGAGTGCTCGCGTTTTGCTAGCGTAGCGTTGCTGTGCCCAGCTTGCGCGCGCGTCAACGCTACATGGGAGTGTATTGGGCCCTTCTTGATGCCCTCGTGGTAATTTCGCTAGCTTCGCACGTACTAAATTTGGTATCACGTGACGTGAATAAATGACGAAGGTAAACAACACATCATAATCATGACACGGAAGTCATGTATGGCCTCATTTACCTCCACCTCGTAACATTGTGCTGATTTCAAAATGACATATCAACCTTTCTCATTCGTGCTTCGCATATCATCGATTGCCACTGTACGTTGGATCTGTCAGTCTTAAATTCGAAACGTTTCTCGGCGAACATCAGGGACTTTGAGCGTATGTATCTATCTATCTAGCCGCCTATGACTTTTAGCTCTCCTGGCCGTTTCGAAAATGGTATCGATACCAAACTTTGTATGGCATAACATGACTAAATAAAAAACACATTTCATTAGTCATAACATGATATTCTTTATATTGGTGTCATGATTGCCATGATTTACTATTAATGGTCCTCCAGCTTTTCAGGTGGTTTCGTTCACATGGCATAGGGCAAAATTGGTAAGGTATGACAAGATTGCATGGCGAACACAAGCGACAGACCCTAACATGAAAATCATAATATGCGTGTCATGTAACAGCATGACTACATGCCACGCTCATGATGCGCTCGCGGGCGTTTCGCTAGCGCCACATAAACCAAATTTGGTATTACAGTACGTGAATAGATGACGAAGGTATGTGACTGGTGCAAACATGATAATGATGAGATGCGTATCGTGTAACAACATGACTACATACCACGCTCATGATGCGCTGGCGGCTGTTTCGCTAGCTTCATATACACCAAATTTGGTATTGTGGGACGTGAATAGATGGCGAAGGAGTGATACTGGTGCAAACATGATAAACATGAGATGCGTGTCATGTAACACCATGACTACATGCTACGCTCATTATGTGCTCACGGTCGTTTCGCTAGCTTTACATGTACTAAACTTGGTATTACGGTGCGCGAACGGACGACTTAGGTCAATGACACATCCAAACATGATAAACACGACATGCGTATCATGTAACAACATGACTACATGCCACTCATGATGCTCTCACGGCCTTCATATATGCCAAATTTGGTATTACATGACGCCAATGGAGGACGAAGGTATGTGGCTGGTGCAAACATGATAATGATGAGATACGTGTCATGTGAGAACATTACTTCACGCCACATTCAAGGCGCCAATAAATTTGGACGTGACACGGTGCGCGAGCTCGCCGGCGTTCATTTCGTCGCGTCACGCTGAAGTTGCAACGCCAGGCGCCGGTCCTGCCATATACTCGCATGAGTGTGCGGCGCTGCGTTGCTTTGACGCATGCGCTTTTCAGCGTGTCAGGCGTCCCTCCGTCACGAAAAGAGAGAGACGCAGTGTTGTCTGGGTAACGCATCGGCGTGAATTTCGCGCCGTTTACCGTCGAGCTGCGCCGACGGACGCTGGTCGCGTCGGTCGCACCTACTGTCAGACGTTTTGCTAACGTAGCGTCACTGTGCCTAGCGTGCGCGCTCGTCAGCGCGACATCGGAGTATATTGGGCCCGTCATGATGCGCTCGCGGCCGTTTTGCTAGTTTCACATAAACCAAATTTGGTATTACAGTGACGAAGCTATGTGACTGGTGCAAACATGACAATCATGAGATGTGTGTCATGTAACCACATGACTACATGAAACGCTCATGATGCACTGGCGGCCGTTTCGCCAGCTTCACATATACCAAATTTGGTATTATGGGACCTGAATGGATCACAAAGGTATGATAATGATGAAAACATGATAAACATGAGATGTGTATCATTTAACAATATGACTGCATGCGACGCTAATGAGGCACTCGCAGCTATTTCGCTAGATCATCAATTACCAAAGTCGGTATTACCTGACGTGAACGGACGGCACAGGTAACTGACTCAATGAAACATGATAATCACGACATGCCAGTCATGTAACGACATGACTACATGCCACACTGATGATGCGCTCGCAGCTGTTTTGCTAGCATAAATGCTAAATTTGGTGTTACGTGTCGCCAATGAATGACGAATTTATGTGACTGGATGCCATAGAAGCCATCCTTAAAGATAACTGCTCCGAGATTTCAATCTTCACCGAATCCTGGCTTACCGCAGATATTCACGACAACGAACTCATCGAGAACAGTAGACTGTTTAGTGTCTATAGATTTAACAGAGGTGGCGGTGTCCTTGTTCTCGTTAAAGCTACAGTAGTCTCACATTTACACTCGGCTACAGCTTTTCTTGACATTGGAGCGAAGGCTACGGAGGGGGGGGCTCCGCACATTTGTGTTACTACGCAAGTAGTCCGGCAGCTTGCAGCCGATTTCGGCTCCAGTTTCGGTTTTCGCTTGCTCGCTGCGCTAGTGTGTTTAGCAAAATGTATGCATGCAAAATGGGAACGTCAGAGTTAAACTTCGATGAGAGTGCATTCATGCAGCTAGTTACTGTGCTGTTTATATACTGGTACATATAAAAATTTCCGTTGTTCAGAACGTCTTGCCAGCAGTATTCAGCCTTTATAACAGTGAAGTTTAGGTTCCGTGTTCAGCCCAGTATATATGGGTACGCGCCACACGTGATCGAATGTTAACGTTTACGGTATTGAGCCCTGGTACAGGTGAAATGGAAGGCCGGTTGCGGCACGATCCGGCCATGGGCCTGTCTTGTTTCAGTTTTGCTGCATTCGGTTTACGCCCTCAAAGGCTGTCAGCAATGATCGGCGCAGACTGCGCCTCAGTGTTCGAGAAGCCTTACAATTGTTGTAGATTGTTGTTAAGATTGCGCGCAAGAGGCGAACAGTGAAGCTCATTTCAGAGCTTGCGCGGCCACCAGTGATAAGGCTGGAAAGTTCGATGCGTGGTGTGTAAAAGACGGCGCGTCCCAGCAGACGCAGCCGGTGTGCGGAAAACGTGGTGCTGTCCAAGAAATAAAAAAGAAAAAAAACTAGGGCGCACGATAACTTCTTTTCCATGAACAGCGTCCCATACTTGTTCTATCCTTATAATGAAGAAAGTTTTATTTATTGGGGCCAAGTAGCGATTAGAATCAGAAATTAAAATAGGTACTGTTTCCTGGCACTCGCGCATGCAGGCGGTTCGGCTCTATAGCTTCCACAGTGCTGTCAAGAAAAGCTGTCGCCGAGTATAGTACCCATGAATTGTAGCCTTGAACTAGTGTGCCTTAATCTGTCCCTTACTTTCGGCAAAGCCATACTTGTCGCATGCTACCGCCCGCCAGATTCCGATAGTTCTTTTGTTGATGAGTTGTATTCTGTCCTTTTACATCTACAGTCCCGATATCGCCGTGCCAAGTTAGTGCTTTGTGGAGATTTTAATTATCCTGACATCGATTGGGAGGAGCTGTCAGCAGGCTCTCGTCAGTCAAAACGATTTCTTGATCTAATCCTTACCTTCAATTTGATTCAGCGTGTTAAAACTCCAACGCGTGGTAGCAGCATCCTCGATCTCGTATTTGTCTCAGAACCAGAGTTGTGTCAGTCTTTATCGTGTACCAGTGGCCTTAGCGATCATCACTTGCTTTTCTTTAATCTGGCCATCCCAATTCCTACCCGTAGGCCATCATTAAAATATATTTGCGACTACAACAAAGCCGACTATGAGAAAATCAACCAGGCTCTGGAAGAGTTTCTACATCCATTCAGACTGAGTGCCCATACTCAAACAGTTAACACTAACTGGCGGCTTTACAAGACAAAAATTCTGTCGCTTATGAAATCATATGTGCCACTTATCTGTATTCGTGGTGATGCTGATAAGCACTGGTTTTCAAATGCCCTACGACGGCTGCTAAATAGGAAAAAACGTCTTTTTCGGGTCGCCAAAAATCAGACTGTCAATCCAAATGGGACAGGTACTTTGAATGTCTCCGTGCTTACACAAATCTTTTAAAGCGCTCAAAAAAGAAATTCTTCCATACGGACTTGCAAAATATGATTCAAAATAACCCGAAAAAATTCTGGAAGGTTCTGTTACCCAACCATAACTCTTCACAAAATATAAGTTTGCATGACAAAGATGGCACAAACATTCCTTCTGATCGTTGTTCTGATGTTATTAATGACTACTTTACCTCTATTTACTCGCGAGCCTGTAGGCAATATACCCCACTTTCTCAGCCTTAACTTTAGCCAGATGCCTCCACTTTTCATATCAGCTGAAGGCATAGCTAAACTTATCAACAGCTTGAAGCCATCCAGTGCTCCGGGGCATGACGACATAACTGCAAAGATCCTAAAAGGTACTAGGGACATTTCATGCCAGATATTAGAAACAATTTTCAGTCAGTCAGTATGCACTTCTTCAATTCCAGATGATTAGAAATTAAGCAAAGTCACTCCAGTTTTCAAAGCAGGTGATCGTTCTGATTCATCGAACTATAGACCAATCTCATTATCAGATTTGGGTGCACGTTAAAGAACCCCAGGTGGTCTAAAATTCCGGAGCCCTCCACTACGGCGTCTCTCATAATCATATGGTGGTTTTGGGACGTTAAACCCCACATATCAATCAACCAATCTCATTAACGTGTATTGTTTGTAAAATGCTAGAACATATAATTTATTCAGAAGTCGCTTCTCACCTGGACAAAAATTCTTTCTTTTTCCCAAGCAACATGGATTCCGCTCTGGATTTTCTTGCGATACCCAGCTTTATGAGTTCACGACTGACCTTAACTTAAATTTAGATTCTTTATTGGAGACTGATATTATCTACTTAGATTTTTTTAAAGCCTTTGACCAAGTCCCACATCAACGCCTGTTGGCTAAACCTTCCTCCCTATCTATAGATCCCTTAGTACTGTCCTGGATTTCGTCGTTCCTTTCAGACCGCACTCAGTTTACTGTTATTGGTAACCACCGCTCCAATATATCTCAAGTTATTTCAGGCGTGCCTCAAGGCTCTGTCCTCGGACCACTTTTATTTTTAGTCTTCATTAATGACCTTCCTACTGGTATTTCGTCCATGATTCGCCTGTTTGCGGACGATTGCGTTCTTTATCGTCACATAACTTCCACCACTGATCAGCAACTTCTGCAAAGAGACCTTGATTTAATAGAAACCTGGTGCGCCCACTGGCTGATGAAGCTCAATGTATCAAAATGCAAGAGCATGCAAGTGTCACGAAAGCATTCCACCTTAGATTATTCATACACATTAAACTCTACGGCTCTTTCATGCGTAAATTCGTACCGTTATCTAGGTGTCCTTATCACTGACAAGCTCAATTGGTCCGAACACATCACGAAATTAGTTGCAGATACATCGAAAACTCTTGGCTTCATTAAACGCTCCCTTTCTTTGTCTCCGGGTAACATCCGAAAACTTGCCTATGAGGTATACGTCAGACCTAAACTCGAGTATGCCTGCGCTATATGGAGTCCACATCAAAACTACTTAATTGAATTATTATAAAGCGTCCAGAATAGGGCCACTCACTTTATCAGTTCTGAGTATAGTAGTTGGGTCAGCATTAAGGACATCAAATCATCCATCAGTCTCGACTCCTTAGCCCAACGAAAAAAGACACTGCGTCTGGCAATGTTTCACAACCTGTATCATAATTGTCCCGACCTTCGAACCTCCACTTTAATAGCACCTGTGCGAACATCATGCCGACTTCTCAATTCCATGAGTGTGCAGCGTATAACTGGCTCTACAACCGCATTCAACAAATCTTTCTTGCCTTTGGCCATAGAGGAATGGAACTCGCTTCCCGAATCAATAGTACATCAACGTGACAATTCGAAATTCAGGCAGTTAGCATCAGCCCATTTAGCAAAATGAATTTGACCGACAACAAACACCTGTACTCCACCGACTCACACAAGAAAGTGGAAGCTTACTTTTAAGCTGCTGCTTCTTCCAAGTGTATATTAAATATTTTGTACTGTACCTTTTTTATTCTTTATTCTTTCGTAAATATTGTACCACTAAAGTTATATAATACCACTGTCCTCGACTCCGTAACAATGCAAAACGAAACCACTCCTTATTGTAGATTCTGTTTACAAAATCAGTCCATCTATCATTTTGTAAACACGTACTATGATGTTTGTTTGTTTATTTGTTTCATATAGGTTTTCTTTTTTTTTCCTGTGTTTAGTGCATGTCAGACCGCAATGCAAATACTTTGCAAACGCAGAAAGCACTAGCGAGTTTCATTCAACAAAATTTGAAGCTGCTCAAAATTGATGATCCTTTCCTCATCCGTAATTCGCAAGAGGTCATAAGCTTCATCAACCAAAACCCGAACGAACAGCTCACCGCCTTTTCAATCGATGTGAAAGACTTGTATTATTCTCTGCCATCCAAAGAACTAATTTCATGTATCGAAGAATGCATCGATGAATTTGGATCCGTAGCATTCCAGAACACGACTTGTATTAGTGGCGGTGCTTTCCTTGACCTTGTTTCGTTTTACCTTAAATCTACCTATGTTGAATGGAACAATGAAATTTTTCTTCAAAAGAATGGTGTGTCTATAGGCTCATGCATTGCCCCATTGTTGAGTGACCTCTATCTAGCAAAGCTAGACAGAGCTCTTAACGCACGGCTCAATGGTAGCAGTGTTCTGAAAACCTTCCGTTTTGTAGATGATTATCTTGTGATTCTCAAGCGCAATGCAGATAACTTTCAAGTTGCAACAAGTCACCTCATATCATTATTTAAAGAGTGCCTGTCGCCTCTGTGTATCACACATGAAATGCCAGAAGACAACAGCATTCGTTTTTTAGATCTCAGACTAACATTTGCCAATCAACATTCATGTTGGATGTACGAACCACGAGCACAAAAACCGTTGTTGCCGTACCCATCGTCACACACAAAATTAGTCAAGCGAAGCATTGTTCAAACATGTCTTTCCAACGCATTAGATAAATCATGTCACCACGTTGTCACTAGAAGTTTCTTGGCGCAGATTCGTCGGCTCGAAGCAGCAGGTTATCCACAAAAGCTGCTCACATCGGTAGCGGAAGTAATTTACAGAAAAAAGAAGAAAAGCTGCCAGGAAAATGTTCAGCAGGCAAGCATGGAAACCGGTCGAGGCAAGAAGATTTCGGTCATACCATACATGCATAATATTTCACATCGTCTCAGGAAAATAGGGCAACAGTGCGGCGTTCGAGTGGTTTTTTCAGCACCTCACAAATTGTCATATCTTTCACGTGTCACCTGTCCTGTTAAAAAAAGGAAACGCCAGTGCACTACCAAGCATCGTAAGAAATTTCTAGATTGTGCACATAATGTCATTTATCGCATTCCACTTTCATGCGGGTGTTGTTATATAGGCCAAACTGGAAGGTGTCTAAATGACCGCCTCCGAGAGCACAAGAATAATGTGCGCAACGCCAAAGAAGGTTTTTTGGCCATTCATTGCAGTTCCTGTGGTTGCACACCCCTGTTTGAAGAAACAACAATCATCGGCAGACATCAGGACATGCGTACTCGTGAAATCATTGAAGCCGCTCATATCGCAAAAGAAGGGTCGCTATGCATCAGCATGGCTTCCATCGGGTTATCGGCCAAAGAATTATCTTTTTTAGAAGAGCGCGTGTAACAATAACATGGAAGAATCCTTGTCATGCTGTAATTTTTTCAGTTTTCTTGTTTCTGTTGTTTTTTTCCGTATATATTTTTCGCTTCTGTGTTAATAAAAATTCAGTTGCTAGTCAGCGCTTGTCTGTGTCCCCTCTTTAGTATTCCCGTCTTGTGTTCGCGCTGTACGTTCTTCATTTTGCAAACGCATGTGGAAACGCGTAGCGTGTGTCATTTTTGTTTTTATTTTCACTTTCGTAGCAGTGCACAGAGCTAACATGCCTTTTTCCTTTGTAAATGTGACCTTGTATGCATATTTCGATGCTCCCCCCCCCCCTTATGTAATGGCCAACCCAGGGCCCTTAAGGGATATTAAATGATGATGATGATGACTGGCGCAAACATGATAATCATGAGATGCGTGTCATGTGAGAACATGACTACATGCCACACTGATGATGCGCCCGCAGCCGTTTCGCTAGCTTAAATGCTAAATTTGGTATTCCGTGACGCCAATGAATGACGAATTTATGTGACTGGCGCAAACATGATAATCATGAGATGCGTGTCATGTGAGAACATGTCTACATGCCACAGTCAAGGTGGCATTACATTTCGACGT
The DNA here is from genome assembly GCF_013339725.1 of Rhipicephalus microplus. Lineage (NCBI taxonomy): Eukaryota > Metazoa > Arthropoda > Arachnida > Ixodida > Ixodidae > Rhipicephalus > Rhipicephalus microplus. The sequence continues at coordinate 38,218,017 of NC_051175.1, forward strand.
GACGTGGTGCGCGTGCTCACCGGCGTTTATTTCGTAGCGTCACACCAGCTTCCACCCCAGGTGTACGCCACGCTGCGTTGCTTCGGCGCATGCGTGCTTCAGCGCGTCTCCGTCACAAAAAGAGGGTCACGCAGTGTTGTCTGGGTAACGCATCGGCGTGAAATGCAGCATATCGCATTTAGGACTGGTTGCCGTCGGGCCGCGCCGACGGACGCTGGTCGCGCCTGGCGTCAGACAATAGAGTGCTCGCGTTTTGCTAACGTAGCGTCGCTGTGCCCAGCGTGCGCGCGCGTCAACGCTACATTGGAGTATATTGGGCCCTTCATGATGCGTTCGCAGCCATTTTGCTAGATTCACATATACCAAACTCGGTGTTACGTGACGTCAAAGGATGACGAAATATACGACTGGTGCAAACATGATAATTCTGACACGCGTGTCATGTAAGAACATGACAGCATACCACGTTCATAGCGTGCCCGCGGCCACTTCGCCAGCTCTGCCTATACTAAATTGGGTATCACGTGACGTGAATAGAAGGCGAAGGTAAACGACACATCCAAACATGATAATCATGACACGGAATTCATGTACGGCAACATTTATTTCCACCTCGTAACGTTGTGCTGATCTTAAATTGACATATCAACATTTCTCATTCGTGCTTGGCATATCATCGATTACCACTGTACGTGGAATCTGCTAATTGTTTTGGTATGTGAGTTGATGTGCCAATCTCATTGAGGCATAGCTTGCATAAATCTGTGCCACGTGTATTTGGGTGGTTTCTGTTATAAAATGGGGTATATGGGTACGTGTGGTCTGCAGTATTCTGAAAGCTGCCGCGAAATTAGAGGCTATAAGCGTTCATATAGGCAGTGATTTCAAAAAGAGGTATTTAGAAGCACCTATAAGAATTTGGGCACAAACATAAAAAATAGGCATTCATAGGCACTATACAAACACCATAAAAGTTTTTCGTAACCTCCCCATGCTCATATACCAAAGTGGCATGATATAAATGCAAAAAATAAAATAGCATTTCACCTTCCAATGTGTACAAACACAGGCCCGTTTAGAAACAAATTCATTTACAGTATGTACAGAACATCAGGTGCCTGCTGCCACAGCGACCGAGAGGGCTGACCGCGTCAATGGATCCCAGAAACAAGTAACGGGGGGGGCATACTGCCAGAGCAGAACAATGGTAGAATTATTCAGCTAGAAAGGGAGAACGCTGCACTAAAAGAGGCGATCGCGCAACTTAGAGTCAAGATAGTTGCACTTAAGAATGCTAATAACGCTAAAAGTGAGGCTCAGCAACCTTTTCAGGTCACTCGACTCGAAACGCCTGTTGAAACGCCTAAGGAAACACCCGTGGAAACACCTACGGAAACGGCCATGGAAACGCCCGTAGAAAAACCCACGGAGACGCCCGTCGAAACACCCATGAAAGTGCAGAGTACTGTTCGTCCAGCCAAAAAGCAGGCTTTGAAGAGGCCCGCGTTTGATGACGAACTGCATAGTTTTAAAACAGAGATCAGAAACATTTTCCAGTCACTTAGCCAAGCAGTCGCATTGGTTCATGTTAAGGTCGATACCTTGGCGGACGAGTTCAGTTTACTGAATGCCAAGGTCAATACGTTGGATGCTAACTTCTGTGCGTTGGACGCTGAAGTCAACGCGCTCGAACGCAGGCACTTATCTTTCGAGTCTAATCATGGCGCGTCCGCCTAAAGAGATCAGGATTTGGCAGTGGAACTGCTGGGGGTTTACCCGCAAGAAGGCAGTTCTTCAGCAATTCATTCGTTCTCACTCTGAAAAGCCGCACGTCATTTTGCTTCAGGAGACGCTTTCGAATTCTGTCATGCTGCCGGGTTACCCATCTAACGCTGTTTATTGAGATGGACAAAGGGGCGTTTGCACGCTCGTATATAAGGGATACACATATATCTCGCATGATCGTTCTATGAACAGTAGTAAAGGGGAACACTCATTGGTCCAAATTATTCCGGAAGGTCAATTAAAGAGTAGCGTTTTCATTCTACATATTTATTGTTCGCCAAATGACTCGAGACAAAGGTTTGCGGCGCTCTTGAGTAGGGCTGCCGCCAGGGCCGGTGAAGCTTGATGTGGAGCGTTGAAATCACCCACCACCACAATCTCCCCGCTTGTGGCGGTGGGTGATTTCAACGCTCCACATCAAGCTTGGGGTTATCTGCGGTCATCCCGTAAAGGCGAGGATTTGTGGCAAGCAGCGGCGAACTTGAACCTCACCCTAGCCACGGACCCAGCATTTCCGACCAGGATGGGTAACTCCTGCACGAGGGACACCACGCCGGATTTCACCTTTGTTAAAAATGTTGAATCCGCTACTTGGCACAACTTGCACGTGAATCTGGGTAGTGACCATAATGCCTTAGCTAGCCATATCAGTGTAAAAGGCAAACCCGTAAGAGAGCTTAGTTTCACAGATTCGGATTACTTTCGGCATATTAGAAAAAAACGCATACAAGCTGAAGACTCAGGGGAGCTCAAGGGAGACGTTGGTGAGGCGACAAAAAAGATACACTCAGATTTGGAAACAAATAGGATGAACGGCCGCCTTGCGCACCTCCTAGAGGCGAAGAAATCGTTACTGAATAGGTGGAAGGGGCAGAGGCTCAATCGTCGGCTCCGCACGAAAATTGCAGAACTTAACCGAAACATCGAAGACCACTGCCAGACCCTCTCTAGGCAGCAGTGGGATGAGGTGTGCAAATAATTCTGTTGATGGCCAAATGAGAATAGGGGGAAAATGAAATTTGCTAAAGCACCTTTTGCACGAGTCGAATTCCAAGAGTAATCAAAAGCAAGCCATTGCTAAACTGATACATGCCGCAAGACAGTCTGATTCTGAAGACGCTATACTGGGTGGTTTGGCTCACATACATTTACCCATTGGCTCCTCGAGCAGTTCAGACTATCCGTCTTACACTGGACCCCCTTGCAATGAGCTCGGAGAGCCCTTTACCACCAGCGACGTTTGGGAAGTTCTTCAAAACCTTAATGGACGATCGGCTCCGAGGCCGGATGGCATCTCGAACAAGGCCCTCAGGAACTTGGAGTGAGTGAGTAAAAACTTTATTGAACATGTCCGGCGTCATATAGCGGGGTGGGGCTACAAGCACCCCGGCCTAGGTGACGGCCTCGAGTTCTTGGACCCGGGCGGCATCCTGGGCTTGCCAGACGGCCCACAGTTGATCGGCAAGGTCGTGGCTGAGCAGAGCCGCCTCCCATCGCGCCTCGCGGTTCGAGACTGCCATGTCTACCGGGTTCGTAGGGGACTGCTGCGCGTTACCGGTACACTTCCACAGCATGTGCTGCAGCGTCGCTCTGGCTCCGCACGCCTTACACGCGTCGGACGTATAAATGCCTGGGTAGCAGAGGCGAAGGATTACCGGATTCGGGTACGTGTGTGTCTGTAGTTGTCTCCAGGCAACCTGCTGTTTCTTGTTTAGTTTGGCGTGGGGTGGTGGATATTTGCATCTGTTCAGTTTGTAGTGTTGCGTGATGTCTCGAAAAGTGGTCATGCGATCCCCTCACGTCCAATCCCGCATCGCTGTCGAAGTGTGCGAGACATCGGGACTGTCGGCAGGCGTCGCAGCTCGGCGTGTAAGTCCTCGAGCCGCGGCGTGGGCAGTCGCGTTGCCCGCAAGCGGTGGGTTCGTGTGGGCGGGGGTCCATACGAGGAAGCTGTCGTTTTTGCGGCAGATGTTGCGTTCGTGAATTTGGAGAATGCGGGCCGCTTCGCGGGAGATCCGGCCGCTGGCGTAGTTGCGTATCGCCGCCTGCGGGTCGCCTATTATCACTCCGGCGTCCGTGGTGGCTATCGCGAGGGCTATGGCAGCTTCTTCGGCCGCCTCCGTGTCTTCCGTGCCTATCGTCTCACTCGTGACGCAAGTTCCTACATGATCCGTGATCGCGACCGCGAAGCCGTGGTGGCAGTCGTAACGGGCCGCGTCCACGTAAACTGTGTCTTTGCTATTGCCGAATTTCTTTTCAAGGTCTTGGGCGCGCCTGTTGCGCCGACCGATGTGATGTGTCGGGTGCATGTTCTTAGGCAACGGCATAACGACGATGTGCTCGCGAATACATCTGGGTATCCCGACCTTTTCGCCGCACTGCGTATGGTAGTTGATACCCAGTGTCTCGAGGATGTGTCGACCAGTTCTGGTCTTCGCCAGACGTTCGTACTGGGCGATGTTGTGTGCTTCGATTATCTCATCTAGAGTATTGTGGAACCCCAGCTCGAGAAATTTTTCTGTGCTGGTATTGGCTGGTAATCCGATTGCGCGTTTGTACGCCTTGCGGATGAGACAATCTAGTTTGGTGCGTTCAGTCGCCTGCCACTTGAGGTAGGAGGCGACGTACGTTATATGGTTCATAGCGAAAGCATGTACCAGGCAAATGGTACTGCTTTCCTTCATTCCGCTATGCCGATTTGTTATTCGTTTCAGCAACCGGATTGTTTCATTGACCGCACCCTCTAGTCGGCGAACGGTTTCGCCGTTGTGGCCGTTGGCGGACAGGCGCAAGCCCAGTACCCTAATGGTGTTAACTTGTGGGATGACAGCGCCGTCTGATGTGTGTACACTAATTTCTCTATATGCGCACTCGAATGCGGAATCGGCGTTTTTGGGTTTACGGCCCCTGCGCGATGGTCTATAGAGCAGGAGCTCCGATTTAGCGGCGGAACATTCGAGGCCAGTGTCGCGAAGGTAGTCCTGCACCACGTCGACGGCTTCCTGCAGCGTTTGCTCTACGTGGCCGTCATTTCCCTCGGCAACCCAGAGGGTGATATCATCGGCGCACAAGCTATGGTGGAGGCCTTCTATCTCAGCGAGTTTTCGTGGTAATCCGACAAGCACGAGGTTAAAGAGCAAGGGCGAGATTACGGACCCCTGCGGCGTGCCCGTACAACCCATGTATATGTCCTGCGATTCTAAACCGCCGATCGCTAATCGGGCCCGGCGGCCCGTAAGAAAATTCCGTACGTAGTGGTACGTTCTCTCGCCCAGTCCCAACGCTCGTATACTTTCAAGTATCGCAGCATGGCTAACGTTGTCGAACGCCTTTTTGAGGTCGAGCCCCAGTATCGCTTTGGTGGATCGCGTGGGATTGTCTACGATATCGTGCTTGAGTTGAAGCATAACGTCCTGCGTGGAAAGGTTACGACGCAACCCCGGCATCGTGTGTGGGAGCATGTTTCGGTCCTCGAGGTAGTTGGTAAGGCGAGCGAGAACCACATGTTCCATGACCTTACCAACGCAGGACGTCAGGGATATCGGTCGAAGGTGGTCGATCTGTACTCGTTTGCCCGGTTTGGGGATCATAATTATGCGCGCCGTTTTCCACGAGTTCGGTATAGCGCCCGCATTCCAGCACTCGTTCATGTAAGCCGTCAGTTGTTCTATCGACTCATCGTCCAAGTTACGTAGCGCTTTGTTGGTTATCCCGTCCGGGCCTGGCGCCGACTTTGTGTTGAGCCTGTGCAGCACCGCCCTCACCTCTGCAACGCTGAAGTCCTCGTCTAGCTCCGCGTTACCCTCACCCTCCCAGGCGTATGCCGAGTGCGCGAGGGGGCTACTTGACTGAAAGTAACGGCTTCGCACGTCATCTAGGAAGTCCGCGTGGGTGCCTTTGTAGTCGTGCAGCAACTTGCTAAGCTTATGTGCGTGCGATGTTTTCGTCTCCTCTGGATCCAAGAGGTGCCGGAGGAGATGCCACGTCTTGGCCCGTCCCAGCTGGTTCTCCATCCCATTGCAGATCTCTTCCCATTGCGTTTTGCATACCTGTAACGCGTGCTCTTCCATGTTCCTGCTTAGCCGTGCTATGCGTCTGCGCAGCGTTCGATTGTGGCGTTGATGCTTCCACCTGTCTTGCAGGCTGCGCTTGGCTTCCCACATGTGTAGGAGTTTTCTGTCAACCACTTCGAGCTGTGCTTCTGGCAGAACCTCCCACGTCGCCGTTTCTAAATCCCCCTTGAGCGTCGCAGTCCAGCTACCTATATCCTCAATAGCCGCATTGCCACGATTCTGCTCTTTCTGGACTTTGCGAAACGCGTCCCAATCCACCAGCCGGTGGTTCTTGCCCTTGGTACCTTCCCGATGAACGCGGTGGTGAGGTTCAGCGTCGACCTGGATCTCGATCACTGAGTGATCGCTACCCAGGTCCTCCTGTGTATTGTGCCATCGCGCGCTAGCAACGCTCTTGGTAAATGTGAGGTCTGGTGAGGTGTCTGCACATACACTGTTGCCCCTGCGAGTAGGTGCGGAAGGGTCTGTGATGAGCTCGAGGCCCTCATTCTGCGCATCGTCCCAAAGGCGCTTACCTTTTGGCGTTTCGTAGCCGTACCCCCACGCCGCGTGGGGCGCGTTGAAGTCGCCCGCGATGAGCAAGGGCCCGTCGGCAGCTGCCTCGCGCGCCTCTCGCAGTAACGTGCTAAAGCGGTGTCTGGCTTTGGGTCTGCTATACACGTTCAGCACAAACAGGCCGGGGCCGCGCCCTTTCGTCGGGATGAGCTCTATGAATACATGCGGTATGCTAACGTTCATAAGTTCGCGTCGCGCCACGGTGAGGTTGCGTCGCACTAGCGTTGCAGCGGCCGGTGGGGCTCCCGCGGTCACAGCTTCGTCTATAGATTTGTACCCCGTCAGCTTTACCGGGTCATTGGTTTCCTGCAATAGTATTACGTCCGGTCGTTGCCGGCTACGTAAGAATTGTTGGAGAAGCGCCCGTTTCCTCCTGTACCCCCTGCAGTTCCACTGCCAGATAGTGAACGTGTTCCGTGTGTTATGCTTTTGTGGGCGTTGTGTTTGTGTGGTTTCGTGTCGAGCCATGGTGACTGTACGTGTTATGGTTTGCCGTCTGGCTGATCCTGCGCCTCTTCGTCGGGTAACGGCCTAAAGTACGGTTTCCCAATCGTTCGTACTGGGCGACCCACTGTGCCCGGAAGTCGCATTTCGATATTGTCTATGCGCGTTTGCAGCGTCGCGACCATTTTTGTGAGCCGAGATATTGCAATGCTCAACTGTTCGGTTTGTGCGGTTTGCTGAGCGATTGCGTTGTTAAGTTGCGCGGTTTGCTGCGCGTGTTGGGTCATCATCGCGTCTACCTTGTCGTCGAGTCTATCGACTCGTTCGCGGAGTTTCTCCTCGCGTTTCTGCGATTTGACGTCGAATTGTTCCGGGTCAAGTGCCTTACGTTTGGTGGGTGCGGGGTGCGCGTCTTGAGCCTCCATGACTTGCTCCACTCTCTCGGCTGTACTACCAGCCGCGTCGGCTGCGACGGGTTTAATTGGAGGAGGAGGAGGAAAGAAAATTGTCGGGGCCTCCCCCTTCAACGTGGCAATTTCGTTTCTTAACCTTGCATTTTCCTGCTTTAGTTCTTGGATTATTGATTCGAATTGATCCAATCGTTTCTGCACTAGACTTTCTGGGTCGCTGTTGCGTTTGTAAGCAGAGCTGCCGCGTCTGTCTACATCTGGGTTTCTATCAATGGCAGTCTCGGTTCGCGTTAGCGGTGCGCTGGGCGCGCGTCCGGAGGCGACGTCCACGCACCTCAATTTATGGGGGTCAACCTCTCCTCCGCCTTTGGCTGCAGCTGTGTGGTTGGCTCGGGCCGTCGACGTGCTGCGAGGCTTCGCTGAACGGGGTCGGGAGACGCTGCGAGAGCGGGCTCGAGAACGAGTACGGGAGCGAGTGTGGCTCCGCGCGCGGGTCTCCCTCGAGGCCGATCGACTGTTGCCGCGACGTCGTCTCGGTGCGTGGCGTCGTCCGTAGCCCTCCTCCCCGTCGTTGACGGTGCTGTTACTGCTGTAGGCGGCCTCAGCCTCCTCGCGCATTCTGCGTTCCCACTGTCGGCGCTTGACTAGGTAGGGTGTCTTGTACTTAGCTTTGCACTTGCGGTCTCCGGTGAGGTAACCCTTTCCGCACAGTTGGCACACCAGCTCGCACCGATGATCACCGGGCGGGTTACCGCATCCGCACCCACGGCACTTCTTGCGTTCGGGTTGGGGCACACGTCGGCCCTGTGTCCCAGACGACCACACTCGTAGCACATATCGATATGTTTCTTGTAAAGAGTGCACCTTATCACCATCCCGCCGTAGTTCACGTAACGAGGCACGTAGTAGCCGTCGAAAAGGATTATCACGTTGGTCGTGTTTCCCATGCGCTTGGCATGCAGGACGTTCGGGTTGCGGTGGTTAACCAGACTTATCACGACGTCCGCCGGCTTTTCGTCTAGCGATATGCCCCTGATGAGGCCTTTGGACGTGTTCTCCGGAGCCGCTCTGTAGGCACTCGCTTCGAACTCACGGTCGCCAATACGCAGCTTGCAAATGCCTCCATATCGTCTAGCACGATCTTCTGACGGCGTGCTTACCACAATAACGTTTTGTCGCTTATTGAGACAGACGCTGTCCTCCTCGGCTACCTCGCGCCCCACCCCTGCAGCGTTGCGTATGAAGCAGTGGACGCGGTCCTTCTGGTAGTGGGATACGTTGAAGCCATCCCGGGGTCGCACGATGATCTTGTAGTCATCCGTTGGCAGGTTGGGCATTCGGCTCGTCATGGTGATCTTCCGCATGTACTGCGTCGCTTTCTGTATAAACGCCGCCTTCTCGGTAGACGCTGGCGTTGCTTGCTGGTTCTTCGTCGGGTCGGCGTCTCCACCCGCCTTCTTGGTGTTTCGTTTGATCTCGCACCATCCCTGCTCTTTTCCGAACTCTGTCGGCGATATCTCCTCCCCTTCGACTTGCACGAATTCCATTTCGGGCGCCGGTGCAGCGGATGGGGCACCCGCTTGCTCCGACGACTTGTCAGGCCCGCCGTGCCTTGTCTACTGGCTTGACTGTCGTGCCAGCGTGGCGGTACGGGCAATCCTCGAAAAGTGACCAAAACACGGGCTCACCTGAACAAATGGTATCGGGAGAGACCGCAGGACTTTCGCAGTCACTTGGGAATACTCTGAACTGAATGGCTTGAAAGAAATCGCCGAAAACCATAAAAAATCTGCGGAGCCGATGCGACGCGCGTCCGCACACCGTGGCCCCCTAGCGGCCAACCTCCAGGAACTTGGAAGATTAATCCATTCCCTTACCGATAAGATAAATCGCATATGGAGAGAAGGTTCTGTTCCAGACTCATGGAAAATGTCATTGGTTGTCTTCATTCCCAAGCCTGGGTGACCTCCAGGTTACGCCAATCTAAGGCCCATATCGCTAACGTCCTGTGTCGGTAAGGTGGCGGAGCACGTCATTTACAACCGTGTCTCTAAGTACATCAAGAAGAAAGATCTTTTTCCTTACAACATGGTTAGGTTTCGTCCGTCTTTGTCCGCACAGGACACAATGAAGCTGCTCAAACATCAAATCATAGACGTGAACACAAGGGACGTAACAGGCATCCTGGGTCTTGACTTGGAAAAAGCGTTCGACAACAACTCTCACGCGCACATCTTAAACTCCATTTCAGATCTTTGACTAGGCGAAGCCTTCCCCAGATACGTCAGCTCCTTTCTCGAATCCTGGAAGGCCACGCTCAATGTCGAAGACCTCAAGTCCTCTCCCATAGCACTGGACCCTAAAGGCACGCCGCAAGGAGCTGTGATGATGTTCCGGGGAATAAAGTATACACTGACGAGCAAATGCGTACGGGCGAATATACTGGCGAGCAAATGCGTCCAACGCTCCTGAAGTCCGAGCATGTTCACGTTCAGCACTTCGTCGTCGTCATCCTCAGGCATCTACTTAGCCCTTGACATTACCCGCCAACGGCAGAAGCACCGTCCCGGTGCGATCAATACTCGAGGCGGGAGTAGTATAACTTAAGCCATGAGACGTGCACTATATCGGCTGGGACTGAAGCTGGTAGTGACGTGGTATGGAGTGGAGCTATCTCATAGGTCACGCAGGTGACCTTGCGTATAACGCGGTAGGGGCCAACGTAACGGGACATCAGTTTTTCGCAGAGACCAACACGACGTGATGGTAACCACAGCAAGACGAGCGACCCCGGAGAGTACTGTACGTCGCGGTGCCGGCGATTGTAAGCTCTCTTTTGGTTAAGCTGCAAGGCACATAACCGATCCCGGGCGACATGGTGGGTGATGTCAGCTCGGGCCAGGGCATCATGAGCATAAGCAGTCGATGAGGGGGCGTCAGATTGGAGCATTTTGTCCATGGGCAAAGGCGGGTCATAACCAAACAGTAGGTAAAAAGGTGAAAATCCAGCTGTATCATGACGTGAACTGTTGTATGCGAAGGTAATGAAAGGTAAGTTGATGTCCCAATCCTTGTGATCCTTGGAGACGTACATCGCTAACATATTCGTCATGGTACGGTTGAGGCGTTCCGTGAGGCCGTTGGTTTGCGGGTGGTACGCTGTAGTGAACTTGTGGTGGGTAGAGCAGGATCGCAGGAGCTCGTCGAATACTTTTGATAGAAAACAGCTGCCGCGGTCGGTGATCTACTGACGAGGATCACCATAACGCAGATTGATGTCATGAAGAAGGAAATCGGCTACATGAGTAGCGCAGCTGGTGGGGAGGGCGCGTGTAACGGCATACCACGTTGCGTAGTCAATAGCAATAGCAATCCACTTATTACCGGTGGCCGACACGGGAAAAGGTCCTAAAAGATCGAGGCCGATTCGGAAAAATGGCTTATCTGGTACTTCAATGGGCTGAAGGGTACCACCAGGTCCCAGAGCAGGTGTCTTGCGGCGCTGGCAGAGGTCGCATGCCACAACGTACTGTCGCACAGTACGGTAGAGGCCAGGCCAAAATAATCAGCGGCGAATGCGGTCATACGTGCGTGACACCCCTAGGTGTTTAGCGGAGGGAGAATCATGGAGCTGGGCCCAAACGTCTGAGCGAAGATGCACAGGAACAGCGAGCAAAATCTCAGCACCATCAGGGCGGGCGTTGTAGCAATGCAAGATGTCGTTGTGAAGAACGAACAGTTGTAAGGAGTGGTCAGGGTGGGGAGAGTGCAGACCATTGATAATAGCACGCAAAGATGGGTCGCGGCGTTGTTCAGCAGCTATGTCGGTGAAGTCGGTAATTGAAAGAACGAGGGACTCTTGTCCATTTTCCATCGTGTCAGGCGGATCGACTGGGTAACGGGGCAAGCAGTCGGCATCCTTGTGAAGTTGTCCGGACTTATAGGATACGGAAAAAGTGTACTCTTGTAAGCGCAGCGCCCAGCGACCAAGGCGTCCTGTAGGGTCCTTGAGTGAGGAGAGCCAGCAAAGCGCAGAGTGGTTCGTAATAACTGAGAATTGTCGGCCATACCAGTACGGTCGGAATTTCGCAATGGCCCGGATGAGAGCTAAGCACTCGTGTTCTGTGATGGAATAATTTTGTTCCGAGCGCGACAACAGTCGGCTTGCATATGCGACGACGCGGTGCATGCCTTGTTGCCGCTGCGCCAGCTTTGCGCCTATGCCGTGGCCACTGGCGTCAGTACGAAGCTCCGTGGCGGCAGATGGGTCGAAGTGTGCTAGGACTGGTGGATTGGTGAGAGTGTCCACGAGCGACGAGAAGGCGTTTGCTTGCTGTTGACCCCAGGTGAATGCGACATCCGTTTTGAGGAGGCAGGTTAGAGGACGGGCTACTTCAACAAACTTCTCGACAAAACGACGGAAATAGGAGCACAGTCCCAGAAAACTTCGAACGTCCTTGGCTGAGCGGGGTGTGGGGAAGTCGGGAACTGCTCGGACTTTTGGAGGGTGTGGTTGAATGCCCGAAGCGTTAACAAGATGGGCGAGTACGCAGATTTGGCATTGCCCAAAGCGGCATTTGGATGAGTTAAGTTGCAAGTTGGCACGTCAGAAAACATCAAGCACTGTGGACAGACGGGTAAGATGGTCGTCCAAAGTAGTCTAAAAACAATAACGTCGTCAAGATAGCAGAGGCAGATGGTCCACCTCATGCCTCGAATGAGGGAGTCCATCATGCGCTCAAAAGTCGCGAGGGCATTGCATAATCCAAAAGACATCATCTTCAACTGATAAAGTCCATCAGGAGTCGCGAAGGCCGTCTTCTCTCTGTCTTTGGCGTCTACAGCGATCTGCCAGTAGCCTGAGCGAAGGACTATTGAAGAGAAATATTTGGCACCATGCAAGCAATCGAGTGCATCGTCTATGCGCGGCAGGGGATAGACATCTTTCTTGGTAATATGGTTGAGATGGCGGTAATCAACACAGAATCTCCAGCTACTGTCCTTCTTTTTAACAAGTACAACGGGTGAGGACCAGGGACTAGATGAGGGTTCGATTATGCCCTTATGAAGCATTTTATCGACTTCTCCCTGTATAATAGCACGCTCCGGGGCTGACACACGGTAGGGTCGTCGGCGAATGGGTCGAGCGTCACCGGTGTTGATGCGATGGGTTACCACGAATGTCTGTCCCAAATTACGGTCGCCAAAGTCAAAGATAGCCTGATAAGAAGCCAGCACACGGCAGAAAGCAGAGACTTGTTCAGAGGTGAGCTTGTCAGCATTGGCTTGAAAAGGTCGGAACAGGAACGTGACGAGAGTGACGTTGATGAAAAATCGGGTGGCGAATCGGTGGTTAGGGCGGAAACTGTCTGGTCGACCATGGTGTCAGGTGGGCAAGTGACATGCCGCGAGGAATAACTTGCGCTGAGAAGCCAAAATTGAGAACGGGAAATGAAGTTCGGTTGTCCTTAACGGTAACCACCGTGTTGGGGAGTGCAACATTACGTGTCACGGCCACGTCAGAAATTGAGGCAGCAACATAATCACCATCAGGTACTGGAGGATATGGCGAGAGTTGGACTTGGACTGTGCCTTGCGGCGGAAGTCTGAGGAAATCGACAGAGCGTAGGCGAGGTGGGCTGGTAGAGACCTTCTCTGAGAAGGATGGTAGTTCGAGCCGAAGAAAACCTTTGGAACAGTCAATGAGCGCAGCGTGTGGAGTCAGAAAGTCGAGTCCAAAGATGAGGTCATGAGGGCAATTTTCCAGTACAGCGAACAGAACTGAAGTTTGATGCTCAGAAATCGTTAATCGCGCAGTGGACATTCCAAGCACAGCAGGAGTACTCCCATCCGCTGTACGAACGGTAGGTGCAATCGCAGGCGTCAGAACTTTTCGGAGGCGGTGGCGGAGGTCTGAGCTCATCACAGATATTTGTGCACCGGGATCAATAAGAGCAGTTACAGGTAAACCATCAACGAGAATTGTAAGAAGGTTGCACCACTGGTAGGGAGTAATCAGAGGATTTGCAGTCTGAGTCGTGTATGCAGCGTCACCTCCGGGGGCTGCACCTGCTAGTTTTCCGAGCGACGGTCGTGGGGAGACCGAGAACGGCGGGGTTGGGGCGAGCGGGACTGACGACGCACGGGCTATGGCGAGTGGCTGGTCCGACGTTATGCTCTGCACCTGTCTCAGCACGGTAGGACGGGGCATAAGGTGCATGTTCGGAGCGAGGCCCCCAATCATAGAAGCTCGGTCGAGGTGATGAGGTCCAACGGCTGCGGCAATGGCGAGCGATGTGTCCTATCCGATGGCACGTGAAACATATGGGCCGCTCATATAGAACCAGCCAGTCAGCGACGTTCATGCCACTTGTGCCATTGAATGGGCCTGGGTCACGAGGTTGCACCACAATGATTGGTTGCGGGGCTGGTGGATCTTGTTGGCATTGAGTAGCCTGGTCAGTCATCGTGGTAGCTGCAATGCGCCGTCCGCTGCGAAGATCAAGCTCGTTGGGCTGTATAGCGAGTGGTACCCAGCATTTCCACCAATGATGTTACGGGTAATAAAGTATACACTGACGAGCAAATGCGTACTGGCTAATATACTGGCGAGCAAATGCGCACACCACTGCTGCAGTCCGAGCACGCTCACGTTCAGCACTTCGTCGTCGTCATCCTCAGGAATCTACTTAGCCCGTGACAATATCTCCGCTTCTCTTTAACATCGCTATATGCAAGTTGTATACACTGCTATCTACACTGCTATCAACCATACACTTTAGGCTGATGATATTACCATCTGATGTCCCGGAGGTAGCGAAGGGGAAGTCGAGGCTGCACTCCAGGAAGCCATCGATCAGACAGAGCTCTTCCTTGCTGGCACAGGGCTGAGGTGCTCCTCGAGTAAATCGGAGATGCTTCTATGCAGGCCCAATAGAAAAGGAGCCAGGCCAAGAAACTGGAAGCCTTTATCAGAGGTAGACATTGTACTTCACATCGGAAGTGGCGCCCCCATTCCGAGAGTGGACGCTATTAGAGTGCTGGGCATGATTAGAGAGTCACACGGGTACAACGGACAAACCAGCGCTGCGATTTCAACCAAGACCGAGAACATGATCAGGTTGATTAATAGGGTTTCGAAAAGAAGTGGGGGACTCCATCCAGGTCTGTCCGTTTTCGCGAAACGTCCATCCTCGGCACAACGTAAGAAGACGCCGGGCTAGGGCCATCACACTTCTGAAGAACATCAGGAACGATCCTCATTCAGTTTGCTTTGTCGATGCTGCTCAGTACGGTCGCTCAGCTAGGTTTTCTGTTATTTCCGTCAATAATATGGGCTTTATTATCAATGCTGCCTCAATTTGGGTACTCTACTCCCTCAAGAGCCGAGCAGTTGGCTGTAGCCCTTGCCCTTTTGGATGACAGTAGATCTCGAATCTTCCCCGACTCAAGGTCAGCGGTCAAGGCTTTCGCCTCTGGTTCCGTCTGTACTGAAGTATTTAAACTACTTGAAAATAGGACACTTTCTCCACATACCATTACCTGGTTTTCTGCAGATCTCGAACCCCTACTGAACTCTCAAGTAAACCTGAATGATACTGCTCACTTCCGGGCGCGCGCACTAACCCTCCACGCTGGGGAGGACGTAGGTACGCAGGTTGGCAGTGAGATGTTCAGGGACGCTTTACTTACATTCAGTGATGTGGCTAAACACTACCAGTTGAGTAGGCGGTCATTTGCTCCACCGCACAACAAGTTAGCTAGACCTCAAGCCATCACGTTTAGAATGCTTCAGACCAGGTCCTATCCAAGCCTATTTTTCCTCAGCATAGTCTCCTCAGAGGCTTTTGACTCTACCTGTCCTGATTGTGGTGAGGCTAGTGACTTAGCACATATGCTCTGGCAGTGCCCCTCCTTACGGGGCCCAAGTCTGCTCACTGAAGAAGATTGGGACTCTGCCTTACGAAGTTCAGAGTTGCTACCACAACTACGAGCTGTCCAGGGAGCCCACGACGCGGCGGTGAAGCTAGGCCTCCCCCTTCCTACGTGGGAGTGGCTCGCGACGTTGCTCTAAAGGAGCAGCGTTTCTCAGGACCCAAAAAAGTTCTTTGTCTGTCTGTCTGTCTGTCCGTCTGTCTGTCTGTCTGTCTGTCTGTCTGTCTGTCTGTCTGTCTGTCTGTCTGTCTGTCTGTCTGTCTGTCTGTCTGTCTGTCTGTACAGAACACAAAGGCTTCATACTATTCCAGTAACAGGGCACATACGCTTCGGCACATCTATGTATCACGACCAACATCACTACGTTACAGTGAAGACATCTGCTCTAATATACATGACAATGATGACATACAGGTACACAAGAACTCAATGCGATATCATCATACAATGGTTTAACAATACAATAGATGCAATTAAACACCCTTGGTGTAAGAGGATTTAATTTCCGGATATATCATACACAGCTTAGGTGCACAGAGAAATATGTACAATGGTTATCAATGCGTATGTACAATGCAAGCTGTTATACACAAGGAAAAAAACCCATTGCGTATGCAGTGAAGTACAATGCAAAAACTCTGCAACAAAGACCGGACATTCATGACATCGAGATGATTAAACCTAAATAAACAGTAAGGCTATATGAACAAGCAAGGGGGGGGGGGGTATTCCAGTGTAGAGTGATGTTTTGCATTCACCTGTGAGGACAGTTTGCTCTCGCGCTCAAGAACAGTATTCCACAAAAGGACATGTTTGTAAAGAAGAAAAAGAAAATGCACACTGTAATGTCACAGTCGTACAAGCTGTAGCCCACCTCCTCAATAGGGGAGGAAAGGCATGGACACACTGTTGTTTTTACAATAATGAATTGCGTAGACCAGCGTTGGTGGAAAGCCTCCTCTCCCAGCATGACTAGTTCTGCATTGAGACGCATAAGCATTACGTTTCTTAGCCGATGTAGAAACGTGGCTCTCTGAGGGCGTCCCCTCATCGGGCCAATCCCCTCTGCTTCCATAGGACGAAGGCTCCGATAGCCATTAAGAGTTCGACGAAGTTATCCCTGTGGCTAGACTTCCACTGCATACTTATTTGGAACATTCTGGTAACCATGCGCCAAAAGTTGCGCGCTACTTTACATTCATGGAAGACATGGGTCAGTGTTTTGACGCGACCGCACTGCGGGCATGTGGCAAAGGGCGCCACGCCCCACGCCGCAAGGCGGTCGGCCGTTGGTAAAGCCTCCCATTCCCTAAGCCAGTTTAGGTCACAGACTTCGGTGGGGAGAGACGTGTTTGTAATATTCCAGCGTCTCTTCGCCCGGCATTTCCGGCGTTGTTCCTCAGATAGGTTTTTAAATGCTATTAGTTCGCTCATGTCGGTGGGAGACAATTCTATAGGTAATTGAACTGGAAAATCGTTTCGCAATCGTTGCGAAGATTTTATAACATGTTTTATTACGCCGGTGGCTGTTCAGTAGCTGGTCCCGTGTCGTTTGCTAAACCAAAAAAATCTTCTAGATGTTCCTAGCAGATACACTACGAGTTGTCTGCCTCAATACGATGAATTCTCTAAGAGTGCCCAGGTGTTTTTGAGAGCCAACGTGCGGCATCAAGGTTTGGCATGCTGAGCTCTCCCCATTTTCCTGGTAGGCGGGCCAAAGCTCTAGGAACAGCTTCAGCGTGGGCACCCCCCCCTCCCCCCCAAAAAAAAGAGCCGCACGCAGTGGCCACTTTCAGCGAAACCCGACAAGGTAGTCGAGAAATTCCGGCTACATAAAGCAGTGGCGCTGTTATGCTGGATTTTAATACATAAGCTCTTTCAATAAAAGGTAGTTGGAAAGTTCTCGCGACATCAATGCGTCTGTCCACTTTGTGCTGGATTTCTTTCCATGTAGTGTAGGCTACCTCACCAGTTCGAAAGGAAAGTTACACCTAAGGCTTTAACTCCTTCGACGATTTGGACGCCATCAGGGAACTCTTCAATGTGCATCCCAAAGCACCATGCTTTGCTTTTTCCGCGATTAAGACGTGCTCCCGACAGGTAACATTACGTATAAAATATTCGCAAAAAGGCTCTGTAGTCATCTATGTTCCGAATAAACAACGAGATGTCATCGGCGTATGCCGCTACTTTCACTTCACTCAAGCCTGTGAGAGCAAAACCTTATATCGGAGTGCATTTCTGAATTTGTTTCAATAATGAATCTATGCATAATACAAAGAGAATTGCGGAGAGGGGACAGCCTTGTCGCATGCCCCTACTTACTGCAATAGGTCAAGATGTATAGCCATTCACTACTAATGACGTTTCTAAGCCTTTGTACTGTAAGCGGAGGACGTCGGTTAAATGTGTCGGGCAGCCACAATGCTCAAGCACAGCGAAGAGATAGTTCCATTCTACGCGATCAAAAGCTTTTTCCTGATCCACGGAAACAAAGTTGCCAGATCTTTGTGTTCTTGTAGCATACGTGAAAAGATCGCGAGTCAGCGCAAGCGAGGAATAGAACGTACGACCTGGAACACAGCATAATTGTACGTCGCTTACTATTTCCGGTAGAATGGTAGTTATGCGGTTTGCAAGGATGGCTGTCAATATCTTATAATCTGGGATAAGCAGGGGAATGGGCCTCCACGCCCTTGGATCGGACGGCTCTCCCTCGATTTTAAGCAACAGTATAACTCTGCTCTCTCAAAACGTATTCGGTCTGATTCCGTCAGCAAGAAGCCCATTTAGTATTGTCAAAAGGTGGACTTGTATTGTTTCAAGGAAGGTTTTGTAGAAACTCAAAGGTATCTTGTCAGGGCCAGCGGCGGCGGTCGCGTTCATGTGCTGAAGCACGAAGCGTAATTCATCCAGCGTCACTGGGATGCACAGACCATCGCGAAGCTCTTCTAGTACGCGGGAAATTTCCGCGCAAAACTCATTAACTATGGTGGCGAGGTTTACGTCACTCACGTTCTCCGCCCTGAAAAAATTCGAAAAATGTGTTTCAAAGACCCCAATTATGTCTTCTGCTCGTGTCGACTGTTCACCATTCGGGAACTGAACCAAAGAGACATGCATTTGTTCACCCAAAAGCTGTTGCGAACGCTTCGATGAACAGCTGGATCTGAAACCAGTCGTCCATTAATGAAAGACTGTGCAGCCATGCGCGAACTAAGACGTAGCAAATGTTCGTATCACGCCTTTAACTGATCGAGATAGTCGTGCATTGCGAACGTCAGCGTCTCGCCTCTTCGTACAATGCGCGCTTTTCGTAGCGTGTCGTTTATCTCTGTCGTCAGGCGCGCTTTCCTTTCGCGCCCCGCTCTGATAAGCTCGGTGCGCCAACTGTGTTTGAATGCGTCCCAGTTACGGGGTTCAGGTGGCCTATCGCACACTTGCTCTAGTGCATTGCGCAGTAATGCTACGCTTTCCGGTTCGTGTATGAGGGTGGTGTCCATTTTCCAGTGGTTTCTAAAGGTAGTGGATTGTTCAAAGAAAAGTTTTACAGACACTGGAAAGTCGTCTGTAATGCATGGAGCGTCCAGTAGGAAATGTAGGGCTTCGCAACTAAGGACATGTGTGGCTAGCACTTCAGGAAAATAGTAGCGATCTAGCCGGGTCATGTTGGAACCCTGTTGCCAGGTTGCAACAGTCATTCCCTTGAGTGTCGACCCACGCATCCGTGAGCTTGAAACAGCGGATGAGTTGTCGCAATGCGCTAACTCCGCTATATTGTCTGCTTTGTCTGCGTCCGCGCGCTGCTCGGTTGGTGTCCTCATTACAGTTAAAATTCCCTACTAAGAAAGTGGGGTAGCTGTCAAACATATATAACTCGAGTGAATCGAAAAAATCGGCCGTGCCCCCCCCCCGTTCCCCCGTTGAGCTGGGGCATATATTACGAAACACCCTTGATGACATCCGGTTTCGCCGCCGATGTGCCTATAATAAGATGGTGCGCACCAACAGTTTAAAAAAATAGCCCGTTGATTTTCTATGGTTTGCTTCTCCTATTTAGCAAAATATATTCAAATAAATCTTCTGCCGAGCTACCTAAAAATTCCGAAAGATCTTTTGCACTCTACGCACGTTCCTTTTATGTGAAAAACCAAAGAGAAATTTTCCTGACCGTTGAAAAGAACTTCAAAACGTGCTTTCAGATTTCACGTTAAGACCTGGTAAATCAGGTGACCGGAAGTTTTTTGGGGTACAACGCTTGCAGCCTTGAAACTGTCTCTAGTAAAACTAACTACAATTGTTTCACCTGCGCAAGGGCTGTGCGCCTGCGTAGACAAAAACTCCACGAAATCACTTAATCAGCTAGTGTGGGCTTCTGTCAGTCACAACGTGTACAATAGGTTAAAAGACCTAAAGGTAGTGTAAAATACTTCGTACCTGCTTTAAGTTATTTGCTCCAACATATTTTTCTCAGATAACAGAATAGCGAAATCCAGCTACCCACTTAGAGGCAAGAACGTGATTTAGGCAGATCATACCAATTGGAACTATGCGTTACTAATCGGCTCCGGTAGTCACAAACGTCCAGTGTTGCCTTGAGGAATGGTTTCCCAGCTCATTTAACCAACGTCCTCCGCCTACTCTACACAAACTTAGAATTGTCATTAGTAGTGCATGGATATGCATCTGAGCCTATTGAAGTAAGTATTGGCATTCGACAAGGCTGTCCCCTCTCCGCAATTTTCATTGTATAATGCATAGATCCAGTATTGAAACAAATTCATAAATGCACTTCGATACACGGTTTTCCTCTGCGAGGCTTGGGCGAAGTGAAAGTAGCGGCATATGTCGATGACATCTCGTTGTTTATTCGGAACATAGATAGCTACAGAGCCTTTTTGCGAATATTTCCCACATATAGTTACCTGTCGGGAGCATGCCGTAATCCGGGAAAAAGCAAGGCATTGTGCTTTGGAATGCACATTGAAGAGTTCCCTGACGGTGTCGAAATCGTCCAAGGAATTAAATTCTTAAGTGTAACTTTCCTTTCGATTGGTGAGGTAGCCCGCACCACATGGAAAGAAATCCAACACAAAGTGAACAGACGCATTGAAGTAACCAGAACCTTTCAACTACCTTTTACTGAAAGGGCTTTTCTAATAAATCCAGCA
This sequence comes from Rhipicephalus microplus, assembly GCF_013339725.1. NCBI lineage: Eukaryota > Metazoa > Arthropoda > Arachnida > Ixodida > Ixodidae > Rhipicephalus > Rhipicephalus microplus. The sequence goes on from NC_051175.1 coordinate 38,238,390, forward strand.
TAACAGCGCTACTGTTTTATGTAGCCAGAATTGCTCGACAACCTCGTCGGGGTTTGCTGAGAGTGGCTACTGCGTGCGGCTCCTTTTTTTTGGGATGGCCCTGCCAAAGCTGTAGCTAGAGCCTTGGTCCGCCTGCCAGTGAAAAGGGGAGGGCTCACTGTTCCCAACCTTGATGTAATGTGCCGCATGTTGGCTCTCAAAAACACCTGGGCACTCTTAGAGGACTCACCGTATCGAGGCAGGCAACTTGTAGTGTATCTGCTAGGAACTTTTAGAAGACTTCTTGGTTTAGCAAACGACACGGACCAGCTGCTGAGCAGCCACCGCCGTATTACACACATGTTATAAAATCTATGCAAGCATGACTAAATGATGATTGATATGTGGGGTTTAACGTCCCAAAACCACTATATGATTATGAGAGACGCCGTAGTGGAAGACTCCGGAAATTTAGACCACCTGGGGTTCTTTAACGTGCACCCAAATCTGAGCACACGGGCCTACAACATCTCCGCCTCCATCGGAAATGCAGCCGCCGCAGCCGGGATTCGAACCCGCGCACTGCGGGTCAGCAGCCGAGTACCTTAGCCACTAGACCACCGCGGCGGGGCAAGCATGACTAAATGATTTTTCAGTTGAAGAAGTTAAGGAAATGTTCCCTAGCGACATGAGCGAACTAATAGCATTTAAAAGCCTATCTGAGGAACAACGCCAGAAATGCCGGGCGTAAAAACGTAGGACTGTTACAAACACGTCTCTCCCCTCCGAAGTGCGTGACCTAAACTGGCTTAGGGAGTGGGACGCTTTACCAACGGCCGACCACCTTGCGGCGTCGGGCGTGGCGCCCTCCGCCACATGCCCACAGTGCGGTCGCGTCGAAACACTGACCTATGTCTTCCATGAATGTAAAGTAGCGCGCACCTTTTGGCGCATGGTTACCAAAATGTTCCAAATAAGTATGCAGTGGAAGTCTAGCCACAGGGATAACTGTACCCGTCCATGCGTCCATCCGTCCGTGCAGCCATTCATGCGTCCGTCCATGCATCTGTCTGTGTGTTCGTTCATCCATCTAGTCAACACTCCAAGTACCACCATCTCGCATCTTTTCATTATATATTCTGCATATAGAAGCACCGACATCCAGCGGACATTCCAAGGACTAAACGAGAGGTGGCACACGCACACTTTTTTGCGGCTTGCGCTTCGTGTCTACTTCCCGCCTTTAACCACTTCGAGTTCATGGCATATACTAGTTCACTGTATTCCTGGCACTGCGGCCCAACGCTCGCTAAACCTTTCTAAAACCAAAGAGGTTACGCCCAGCGAGTATAACGTAGCAACCCTTTCTTGTCAGATAGGGCTCAATGTACATGCCAATCGGCTGCTAATGGGGAATGAGAGACAGGAGAACTCAGCTTTTAGTTAACACGCACGCTGCGAATTTTTCATCGTTAAACAACTGCACAGGAGAAATCTCCCACCGGCACCACCTTGCAGGTCAAAGCGTAAGACATGTTACGTATTACGATGAGGGACGTCCGGGTGCCGCTTTAAGAAGCTTCGCCCCTGAAAAAGATAAGCAAATGTGTTGTGGGAGTCGTTACTGGTGTGTGCACTAGCTCGCAGCATAGTGATCTGTAATGGTGATAGACTGGTGCAATGCGTAACTATCCTTCCATAATCAGAGTTTACGCTTCGAAGCGACGACCAAGTACTCATGTTGTAAGACTAGTTGAGGGAAGCAAAACTAGGGCTTCCGGAATGTGGGCCCTAGTTTTGCTCAGGAAGCAGAACTATGGCTCAAAAACTCCCCGTCAGTCTTCGCGTGACTTGTCATTTTTCTGTCTACGTGACGACGTCGTCTATAAGCGCGGCATTCATCTCACGCAAACCGTTTACCTGCTAAAAGTTCCTACTCTTCTCTGCGATGACGTTTTACGTGCATGACTCGCCGAGCCATCATCCGAGCATCTTGGCTTGACACGCTCATTGGCGAGCATTAAACATAAATACTACTGGTGGAAACTCGCAAAAAACCGTCAAGCAGTTGGTCAAAACTCGTACTGCTTGCCAACGCCACAAAGTTCTACCTATGACATACTAGTGAAATCAGCCGGTCTATTCAAGCCCGTCAGACCTCCACACGCGCCTTTCGAACTGGTTGGCAAATATTTGATCAGACCGTTTCCGAAGTCAACAGCTAGTAAATGCTGTATTGTTGCCGCTACAGATTGTATGACTAGATTCTGCGAAACTCAAGCCTCTTAGCGCGCTACTGCTTTTGATGTGGCCAACGTCTTTGTCAGAAACATCGTTCTCCGCCTTGATGCTCCGCTGTTGTCATCACAGATCGTGGGCCAACCTTGATGGCGTTGTTGCTCCGCAACATCTTGCAGCTGAGTGGTACCACACACCGAACAGAAACAGCGTATCACCCGCAGAACAATGGGTTAACACAGTGCCTCATCAAACTGATTGCAAATATGCTTTCAGTGTATGAAGCCTCGGATCACAAATGTTGGTGCTACGTTCATACATACATAGCCATTGTCTACACCACGGCTCTCCAGAAAACTACCAGATTTGCACCTTTTATTCTCGTTTACGGGCGCGTGTCACCACGATGCTTGACGTAATGTTCCACCAACTCTCGCTACCACCTGGCCAAGGCCCTCCCATAGAGTGTGTCTCCTGCCTCGACATCAATCCGCCTGAAGGCACAAATGATAAATTTTCTGACATGTCTTAATCTTCTTCCAGTGTTACATACATGCATGCTACCGCACCTTCTTCCCATGGCTTGGAAAAACAAAATGTACCACCTAACAAACGCTCCCACGGATTGAAGAGGTCGCGCAAGCTGCCTAACTCTCTGCCAGCAGAAAACACACCTAAGCCAAACTTGACTATTATATTTAAACCAGAAATCCAGAGCATGTTATCACACGTATAAAACCACTTCGTTGAATGCAGCCTTCGAAGAAGCAGCTCCAGATGGAGTACAGCAAGTACGGCCTAATGAATGCCTGATTCAGTTCACTGTGTACGGCCTAATAAATGCCAAGACACTGTGTTAATTGGTTTGACGGTCGCACAATAGCAGTAGACTTTGACCTTCACGGCAGACGAGTAAGGGCGCTCGTAATATATGCCCGAGCTCAACGTGGGGGCACGGCCGATTTTTTAAATTCACTCGACTCATTTATGTTTGACAGCTACCCCACTTTCTTAGTAAGGGATTTTAACTGTGTTGAGGCCACCGACAGAGATGCGCGCGGACGCGGCGGAAACAGACAATATAGCGGAGTTAGCGCATTGCGACAACTCATCCGCAGTTTCAAGGTCAGGGATGCGTGGGTCGACACTCACGGAAATGTCTTCGTTGCAACATGGCAACGGGGTTCCAACATGACCAGGCTAGATCGTTACTATTTTCCTGAAGTGCTAGTTACACATGTCTGAAGCTGCGAAGTCCTACAATTCCCACCGGACGCTCCATGCATTACAGACCACTTTCCAGTGTCTGTAAAACTTTTCTTTGAACAGTCCACTACCTATAGAACCCGTTGAAAAATGGAGACCACACTCGTGCACAACCCGGAAAGCGTAGCATTACTGCACAATGCACTAGAGCAAGCGTGCGATAGGCCGCCTAAACCCCGTAACTGGGACGCATTCAAACACAGTTGGCGCGCCGAGCTTATCAAAGCGGTGCGCGAAAGGAAATCGCGCATGACGACAGAGATAAATGACACGCTACGAAAAGCGCGCATTGTACGCAGAGGCAAGACGCTGTCGTTCGCAATGCACGACAATCTCGATCAGTTAGAGGCGCGGTACGAACTTTTGTTGGGTCTTAGTTCGCGCATGGCTGCGCAGTCTTTTATCAACGGACGACCGGTTTCAGATCCAGCTGTTCTTCGAAGTGTTCGCAACGGCTCCTAGGGTGAACAAATGCATGTTCCTTTCGGGCAGAGAACGCAAACGACGTGAACTACACCACCATAGTTAACGAGTTTTGCGCGGGAATTTTCCGCGTACCGGAGGAGCTCCGCGATGGTCTGTGCAGCCCAGTGACGCTGGGTGAATTACGCTTTGTGCCTGAGCACATGAACGCAACCGCCGCCGCTGGCCCTGACGGGATACCTTTGAGTTTCTACAAAACTTTCCTCGAAACAATACAAGTCCACCTCTTGACAATGCTAAATGGGCTTCTTGCTGACGCAATCAGACCGAATACGTCTCGAGAGAGCAGAGTTATATTCTTACTTGAAAGCGAGGGAGAGCCGTCTGATCCAAAAGCGTGGAGGCCCATTTTCCTACTTAACTCGGATTATAAGATATTGACAGCCATCCTTGCAAACCGCATAACTACCACTTTACCGGAAATAGTAAGCGATGTACAATTATGCTGTGTCCCAGGTCGCACGTTCTATTCCTCGCTTGCGCTGACTTCGCGATCTTTTCACGTACGCTACAAGAACACAAATATCTGGCATTTTTGTTTCCGTGGATCAGGAAAAAGCTTTTGATCGCGTAGAATGGAACTATCTCTTCGCTGTGCTTGAGTGTTAGGGCTTCCCAGCGCATTTAACCTGACATCCTCCGCTTACTCTACACAGACTTAGAAACGTCATTAGTAGTGAATGGCTATACATCTGAACCTATTGCAGTAAGTAGGGGCATTCGACAAGGCTGTCCCTTCTCCGCAATACTCTTTGTATTATGCATAGATCCATTATTGAAGCAAATCCAGAACTGCACTTCGACATGCGGTTTTCCTCTCCCAGTCTTGGTCGAAGTGAAAGTAGCGGCATCCGGCCGATGACATCTCACTGTTTATTCGGAACATAGATAGCTACAGAGCCCTCCTGCAAATATTCCACACCTATAGTTACCTGTCGGTAGCACGTCTTAATCCTGGAAAAAGCAAGGCATTGTGCTTTGGAATGCACATTGAAGAGCTCCCTGATGGCGTCCAAATCGTCCAAGGCGTTAAAGTCTTAGGTGTAACTTTCCTCTCGACTGGCGAGGTAGCCCGCAACACATGGAAAGAAATCCAACACAAAGTGGACAGATGCATTGAAGTTTTCCAGAACGTTCCAACTACCTTTTACTTAAAAGAGCTTATCTAATGAAATCCAGCATAACAGCGCCACTGTTTTGTGTAGCCAGAATTGGTCGACCACCTCGTCGGGTTCTGCTGAGAGTGGCTACTGCGTGCGGCTCCTTTTTATGGGGGTTGCTACGCCGAAGCTGTTGCCAGCGCCTTGGTCCGCCTACCAGTAAATTGGGGAGGGCTCAGGGTACCCAACCTTGATGTAATGTGCCACATGTTGGCTCTCAAAAACACCTGGGCACTCTTACAGAACTCATCGTATTGAGGCTGGCAACTTCTAGTGTATCTTCTAGGAACCTCTAGAAGATTTTTCAGGTTTAGCAAACCACACGGGACCAGCTGCCGAACAGCCACCGGCGTATTACACACATGTTATAAAATCTTTGCAACAATAGCGAAACGACTTTCCTGTTCAAAAACTTATGGAAATGTCCCCCACCAACATGAGTGAATTATAGCATTTAAAAGCCTATCTGAAGAACAACGCCATAAATTCCGGGCGAAAAGACGTTGGACTTTTACAAACACATCTCTCCCCTCCAAGGTCCGTGACCTAAACTGGCTAAGGGAATGGGAGGGTTTACCAACGGCCGACCGCCTTGCGGCGTGGGGCGCGGTGCCCTCCGCCACATGCCCGCAATGCGGTCGCGTCGAAACACTGAACCATGTCTTCCATGAATGTATAGTAGCACGCATCTTTTGGCGCATGGTTACCAAAATTTTCCAAACAAGTATGCAGTAGAAGTCTAGCTACAGAGATAACTTTGTCGTACTCTTAATGGCTATCGGAGCCTTCGTCTTAAGGAAACTGAAGAGGACTAGCCCGTCTGAGGGGACGCCCCCAGAGAGCTACGTTTACCCTACTACATCAGGCTAAGAAACATAATGCTTATGCATCTTAACACAGAACTAGTCGTGCTGGGAGAGGAGGCTTTCCTCCGACGTTGGTCTACGCAATTCATTATCGTAAAAAACAACAGAGTTTCCATGCCTTTCCTCCCCTATTGAGGACGGTGGGCTAGAGCTTGTACCACTGTGACATTAAAGTGTGTATTTTTCTTTTCTTCCTTAGAAACATGTCCTTTTGGGCAGTATTTTTCTTGAGCGCGAGAGCAATTGTCCTCACAGGTGATGCAACACATCACCCTTCACTGTGAATGACCTCCCCTTGTTTGTTCATAGCCTTACTGTGTATTTAAGTTTAATCATCTCGATTGCAAGAATACCCTCTCTTTGTTGAAGAATTTTTGTATTGTACGTCGCTGCATACGCTATAAGTTCTTTCGCTGTATATAACACCTTGCATTGTACATACGCATTGTTCACCATTGTCCATTTTTATGTGTACACATAGGCTGTGTATGATATATCAGGAAATAAAATTTTCTTAAACCCAGTCTGTGCAAGACTGCTACTGTAATCGAACTTTCCGTGTACTGGGCAGTAGGTTCGCCCAAATGAACAGTCTATTATTCGACTCGCAGTGTGTTCAATTTGTCGACGTCGTGACCCCGTGGTATCTGGTGGCCCATGTACCGAACGCCCAACTCCAGCCGTGAGCCAAGCCCCCACCGTGACGAGGACGTTTATACCAACCTTGATAAGCGAGATAGCCACCAGTAGCGAGAACTACAGCAAGAGTATGGGGCTCCACATGATAACATTTGCAAGACCAAGGCCACCATCACTGCAGGGATCACTATGACCGCCCCTACGCCAACGCCCGCCACGGTCGTAATGCGACAGCGACGAACGACACTGCTGACTAGGCCAGCCGGACTTCTCTTGCCCATTGAGACACCTCGCTGACTGTTCCAGCAATTCGACATGCACTTACTTTGGTCGTTCCCGACGTTGAATTCCGGGAACAAAATAATCGTCGTAACTCTTGACTACCTCGCATGCTACGCCGAGATAAAGGCCCTGCCCAAACGCAGTTCCTCTGAGGTAGCAAGGTTCTTCGAGAACATCGTTCTGCGTCATGGAGCTCTACAGGTCCTCGTTACTGGTGTAAGTATGGCCTTTACGGCAGGCCGAATTTAGGCGATCCTGAGGTACAGCCACACAAGTAGCCGCCGGACCACTGCCTGCCATCCAGAGACCATCGGCCTCACCAAACGTCTCTTGCTAAAGCATCAGGTCGGTGCCTTTTTCAGAGGGGGGCAATGCCAAGTTACTTTTCGCAAGTTCTGTTATCACGCCGTTCACTACATTCAGTGCCAAACGCACCTACGATGTTCGACAAGCTTCGAGACTGCCTTAGATCGTTTTAAGATTACGCCCACGTTGTGAACATTACAGATTATACAGGAACCTACGTTACCGCTGCCGATAACGCTAGAATATTCGATGGCAAGAGTATAAATTCTGACATGGTTCGCCGCTTGTCAGTTGATCGACGGCTGACTATCCGTTCGCCGCTATCAATGCAAGACTGCTACTGTAATCGGACTTTCATTTTACTGGGCACAAGTTCACCTAAATTAAGTTTATTATTTGACTCGCCATGTGCTCCAATTCATTCACGTCACGAACCCATGACAATATCATGGATTGCTACGTCGGTGTGTCAAAGATGTTTATCCACCTCCGCAACAAGCCAGTCGGAAGCCGCTGAACTCCTTCACTAATTCTTCTGCACCCTCTGTCAAAGAAAAATAAAGTTTGTACAGTGTGTTGGGTAGCTACTGATTGCACCATCTAGTAAGTAATGAGACAAAGTTAAAGCGTTCACACACCAAACATACCCCTTTTCTATTTTACAAATGTTGCGTCTGCAAGTGAACACATTGGATCCCTGACTGAGCACCAAGTTCACTGACTTGGCACTCAGTTGTTTCTAGGTACTCATTTTGAAAAGTAGCCCCATGAGCTTCTGCGAAGGCCCCTGAGTGCGCCTAATTTCTCCACATTCTTGGCGAAAAAGTTGACCACACGCCGTTCCTGTAGGAAGCAGAGAATTGCTGCCGCCCGACACCTACTGGCTCAATAGGTACATGTGCACTTCTGGCCTAATGTTCGGCAGAACGAAGTTCATAGTCGCTAGTGAAGGCACCAATCCTGTGGGAAACTTGCGACGTGAGACCAGCCGACCTAAAATGAAGGCAATCTCCTTTTTTGAAATAGAATAATATTGCAATATGATCGGCAATAGCTGGTGTGACAGAAAAGTAGCAGAAGAACAGCAGTTAGTTGCAATGTTTGCTCCACTTCACCCTAAGGCACATAACACTTCATTAGGTTTACTTTTTTTTGCCTTTCTAATATGCGCGATAAAAAAAAAACATCACAATTCTTATCTGAAGTGTTCTCGCTCTCGTAAATGACAGTCTTCTGGTCAAGGGCGTGGCGTGTGTTGTAGGAGTCATAATTAGAGACCGGAACTTTAGGCATGAAAAATTCATGTTTCAGGTGCCTCTATTTGGCCATAAAACCGTTGCGCATGCATTTGCCAGCGCCCTCGATGACAACATTCAGATAGACACCATTTTTCTAGACTTTTGTAAGGCCTTCGATAAAGTTCCTCATGAGAAATTAATCTACAAATTAAATAAAATAGGTCTTCCGAAGGTATTGGTCGCATGGGTAGCTGAATACCTGAATCATCGGGTGCAGTACGTCGCCATCGAGGGTCAAAATTCGAGTCTTTTGCCAGTCACGTCGGGTGTGCCCCAAGGCAGTGTATTGGGGCCCTTACTATTCTTGTGTTACATAAATGATATTGTAGATGTAATTGAGCCAACCGTCCAGATTCGTTTGTTCGCAGACGACTGCGTTTTATTCCGTGAAATTCATAACAAACATGATCAAATAGAGCTACACAAAAATCTAGACTACATATACAAATGGTGCAACAAATGGGGTATGATTGTAAATACAGAAAAAACAGTTTCCATGTGTGTAACTCGAAAAAAATATCCCCTTCACTATGCTTACTCCATTGGTTCTTCTACACTTAAACAGGTCAATAACTACAAATATCTAGGTGTTACGTTCACTACTAACCTGTCTTGTCACTACTAACTTTGTTATTTATTACGTTCGTCATCAATCTTAGTCCTCTGTTTTTGTGATTCCTGATTGCCCGTCCTGCTTGGACCACGTTTTGTAGTCTGCAGTATGAATAAAATAAAATAAAATAAAGTTTGCTGTTTAGGCATAAATAGGCATCCAAAAGAATCGTTCAGGCCTATTTTAGCACAATTTATAAATACTTCCGTATCGTGCTCAGAAAAAATATTCAACTTCTAACGAACACAGCAGGCACATTCGGTGCTATATGAAAGCTTAATGTATAGTTTCCGTGAAAATAAAAGTGGCATAATCCACGTACAGTAGGAATCGATGATATGCGAAGCACGCATGAGAAATGTTGATATGTCACTTTAAAATCAGCACAACGATACGAGGTGGAGGTAAATGATGTCATTCATGACTTCCGTGTAATGATTATCATGTTTGCATTGCCGTTTACCTTCGTCATCTACTCACGTCACGTGATACCAAAAGTAGTATATGTGCTGCTAGCGAAAGGGCCCCGAGCACGCTATGAGCGTGGTATGTTGTTTTGTTCTTACATGACACGCGTGGCAGGATTATCATGTTAACATTAGTCATATAATTCGTCGTCCATCGACATCCAGTAACACAATCTTTGGCATATGTGGTGGTAGCGAAATCGCCGCGAGCGCATCTTGAATGGCCCAATATACTCCAACGTAGCGTTGACGCGCGTGCACGCTGGGCACAGCGACGGTACGTTAGCAAAACGCGAGCATTGTGTAGTCTGACGCCAGGAGCGACGAGCGTCCGTCGGCTCGGCCTGACGGCAACCACCGCGAAATGTGACATGCTGCATTTCGCGCCGACGCGTTACCCAGACAACACTGCGTCTCTTTCTTTTCATGACGGAGGGATGCCGGACGCGCTGAAACATGCATACATCGAAGCAACGCAGCGCGGTGCGCGCCTGCGATTATATGGCAGGAGCGGCACCTGGCTTGGCAACGCTGGCGTGACGCGACGAAACGAACGCCGGTAATCACGCGCACCGCGTCACGTCGAAATATATTGGCGCCTTCACTGTGGCATGTAGTCATGTTCTCACATGGCACGCATCTCTTGATTATCATGTTTGCATCAGTCACATACCTTGGTCATCCATTGGCGTCACGTGATACCAAATGGCATATGCAAAGCTAGCGAAACGGCCACGAGCACATCATCAGTGTGGCATGTATATTGTCATGTTGTTACATGACACGTATGTCGGGATTATCAGGTTTGTATGAGTCATTTACCTATGTCGTCCGTTCACGTCCCGTAATACCGAGTTTGGTACATGTGAAGCCACGAAACGATTGATTGATTTGTGGGGTTTAACGTCCCAAAACCACCATATGATTATGAGAGACGCCGTAGTGGAGGGCTCCGGAAATTTCGACCACCTGGGGTTCTTTAACGTGGAAGCCACGAAACGGCCACAAGCGTATCATGAGCGTAGCATGTAGTCATGTTGTTGCACAACACGCATGTCATGATTTTCATGTGAGGGTCTGTCGCTTTTGTTAACCATGAAATTTAGCCATACCAAACCAATTTTGCAACGTGCCATCTGAATGAAACCGCCGCAAGAGCCGCAGGACCATAAAATGTAAATCATAACATTCATGGTATACACATCACAATCTTCATGTTATGACTAGTCAAATACGTTCTTCATACAGTCATATTATGTCATACCGAGTTTGGTATTGATACCATGCAAGGTCATTTGACTGGTAATGAAAAGCGCACGGCTGCGTTGCATCCCCAGTCAAATGGCCTTCCAGAGAGAGCTGTTCGAACCGTGAAAGATGGGCTGAAGAAGGTTAACTAGTGCCGTTTAGAACATTGCCTTTGCAGACTACTCTTCAATTACCGGAGAACACCCCTCACATCAGGCAAGTCTCCTTCGGAACTTCTCCTGGGCTACCGAATTCGATCTGGTCTGGACAAGTGCTTTCCCCCTTGATTGCAGGAAAATCAGGTGAATCAGATGAGTGGACCCTGGCACCGGACACTAAAGTATACATCCGCAACTTTGGCAAGGGTGAAAAGTGGAAGACTGCCACGGTAAAGTCGTTTGACGGAGCGAGCTTGGTGACAGTCGAGACGCCAGATAGTCTTGTTCAGAGACATGTGGATCAAGTTCACAAGGAGAGACTCGTTTGAACCCCACCGTGACAGGAAAGGGGAAAGTATGCCGTTGTCGAGAAACACGCAAGAAACTTCTTGATCAGGCCAAACCTATAGGCGGAACTCCGTGAGCCACCACACCAGCTGCAGTCATCATCCCCTACCCAAGGCCAGAAAAAGCAGAAGTCCAAGGAACCTACAGTGACCACAGAACTCCGGCGCTCAACACGACAATGGAAACCTGCGCAGCTTCTCCAATATTAATGATGGAGAAGTGTTGTAAGTGAAGTGTAGCCTTTATTAGTTTTTGACTCAGTTCTAGCCAAAGCTTCAATCTCTTGTTCAACTTACCTTGTTTCTCTTTTCCTCTTTACTTTGAGTCTTTATATTGTAACGTACACTGCAAATAAACGCCCCATTTTACCAGCTTGTCGGCTTGTGTCTACTTCGCTTGCGCCAACGCGCAGAGATCAATGAACGACGGAAAACACAGAGCTGGTCTGACACTCTCCCCTACTTGTCCGAACTGCGAAGAATCAGAAACTATGGAACATAATTTTGTCCCATGTAGTAACTATGCAGTAATTAGGAAAAGACTTCTATCTATTTCATTTGCGAAGCTAGGTTTCAATTTAACCACAGAAACTGTTCTAAATTTTCGTTCCTCCGTTTGGGGAAATGGCCACAGAGATGTAGTCGATGCAGTGTGTAATTTCATTCAATTCTCTAAACATTCTTCGACACAAGACCTACTTTAACAAATACTCAGACAAAACAAGCAGGTAAAGCAGTAATTTTCGAAATGTGGATAAATCTGAGATACACATACAAAATAATCGGGTTTGGCAAACTCATCTGTCTGGTTGGCTCCCAAAATCAAGGTATAATTATTATATTACTGTCTATTTTCTTGTTGTTTTTACTCTCAATGCCTTAATCTTTCTTTTCTTTTTTATACTGTCTTTCTTCTACTTTTTTTTTCTTTTTTGTAAGCAATAGGGCAGTTATCGTCCATATGGGACTAAATGTTTTTTGGCCTATCCCCAGAGTGGGTATGAGCCATGAGTTCTTGGCAACAAACAAACAAATATGACGTTGGTCTTGTTTCTTTACATAAGGTGCCGTGGAACCAGGGACCACGACTCCGGCTGGAACTAAGACCACTAGGATCATTCATGAACTGACGTGAGTGCATGCGTCGTCTAGCGGCTCACGAGACGCCAGCTCTCACACGCACTTCATTTTCGACTTGACTTGCCCTCCACGATAACGGCTCAATACTAGGAAGGCAAAAAAGTCCATCAAAGTCAACGTCGACGTACATCTCGACAGCGCTGCCACGTCAGTGCAATCGTCGTCAGGCTCGCGAGACGGGAGCCCTCACATCTACTTCAGCTCGGTACTGACTCGCTCTTCACGACGACGGCCTGGTGTTAGCAAGGCACGTCAAGATTAATGAAGTACATTTTGACAGCATAGCCACGTGTGTGCACGCATCGTCTGGAGGCCCGTGAGACGGGACCCCTCAGGTCAACCTCGGCTCCATCCTGACTCGCCCTTCACGACGATGGCCTTACATTCGCAAGGTTTGCACGCAAACGTAGAATGAAAAACACCGAAATCCCACTGACTACTCAATTGTATACCTCCGCCTGTCGCAACAGTTCCCTGACAATGACACCTTTCCGCCCCGTGAAGCCAGCGCGACCAACTTTTTTCCCGACACATCCATCCTGCACGCGCAGCCTTCGAAGCAGCAGGTACACGGCATGAGGTGGTTCAGGGGTGGATGTCGGTTGCCCCACCGCGAAGCGAGGCTTCTCTCGTACGTCTTAATGATGCTACAATAACTGCAGCAATTATAGTGCTAAGCTGAGCTACTAGGCTAATAGTTACAACAATGACATCATAATAATATAGAGTAATAAAAAGAAGTGAAAGCAACACAGGCATCTGCTCGGGATTTCCAGTTCGCCAGTGTTACACCGTTTATCGGACGTAATAGTATTCGAAAACTGATGTTTGTGCATCCATCTCCCCATACCCGATTGCCTTTTGGCTTGGTAGAACACTGTGCATTGTAGCCACCTTGCGATGCAGGTCAATTTATAGCCTGTATCTAACACAATCATGTGAGTAAGACAAACAAAGAATCCGAAGCTGGAAACACTCCGCGCTTGGTGCTGTCGTATGCAAATACTAGCAGCAGTAGTGTTTCTTTTTTTTGGTAGTGCTTAAAGCAAACAGTAACGGCAAATGAGAAATATATTTGCCGTTATTGCTGTTATCAGCCAGCGAAATGGAAATGGGAAATTCATTTGACTTTCGGTGGCTGATTTTGCAATAAAAGAGACGCAAATCAGCAGCTCGGCATAAAACACTCAAAATTTTTTTGGGAACGCCATTTCGGGCTAGAAGCCCAGTGCAACCTCATGAAACTAACTTTCCTTTATCTATCCACCCATACTACACCACTTGTCCGAGCACACGCCCTCACATTCCATGCAGTCGTGCACGTGCCAGAAAAGAAGAAAGCGCTTGTTGCCAGACCGTTCCTCGCCGGATGCGAAGGTACATACGTCTGATCCGCCATGGTGCACTAGTGGTTAAGGTACTCGGCGCCTGACTAGCAGGTGGCAGGATCTACTCCCGGCTGCGGCGTATGGATTTTCGATGGAGGTGAAAACGCTGTAGGCCCGTGTGCTCAGATTTGTATGCAGGTTAAAGAACCCTAGGCATTCAAATTTCTGAGAGTCCTTCCACTATGGCATCCCTTATGAACATATTGGGTGTTTTGGGACGTTAAACCCCACATATCGATCAACCAATCAATCGAGGTAAATACGTCGGCCGCCCCGCCATTCCTTGTGCTAGCTGGCACATTGCCACACAGTTTCTTCCGTTTCCACTTTGCTATGCTGCGCGATCATTTTAGGTCGGTAAAAACAGCCCACGACTAATTGAGAATTGCTGTGAGGTTCTAAAGCAGCACTCATAACATTGGTTTTAAAAATTAAGTAACTGAACCTTATCGATTTTATTTTTATTTAGGCTGAAGCAGTCGGGAACTTTTTAAGCGTTATCGTTTACTGACATATCGCCACATTATGAGGCACGTCTTGTTAGGCTTATGGGAACTATGATCTATTTGTTGCTTGCCACACGCCCTGAAGTAATGAAAATGTTATACAAGTAGATGTTTTTTTTTTCAAGACTAAGTGCTGTTTCACGCTCCGAATTCAACGTATTTGAAGGAACGCCAGTGGTATGTGGTTAAACACTAAAACCTAATATTTTGTTTAACACGTCTTGAAATCAATCACTGTGTCTGGCCATCTCTTGCATTTGGTCTTGATGCAGGAACTGGCATTCATCATGTCTAGCATTATCAGAGAATCATTGCGCATGACATTGGACATGAAAGAGAAGGCCGATGAGCAACTGTCGGACTGAGATAAGCCCACATAAGTCTGAGTTATTTAGCGCCTCGAGAAGACAGATTAGATGACACGCTAAAGCGCGCAATGCTGGTATGTTACTTCTTCCAGTTGTTCAGCGATCCAAGTGATCGCAAACACTTTATAGAGATGAATGCAATGGTAGGAACTTCCTCAGCAATAGGCGTGGGCACTCATGAGGGTGGGTCTTAATAGGAGGGGGTTGGCCTCCCTATTTATTGACGGGCGGCGCCATCTCATGCGAACCTGTAAAACATAGATTGATGCCATCATAGGTTCTACTGTGAAGCCATCACACGTTTAAATGGTGTATAATGTTCAAGTTTCGACTGTTTCAAACACAAATATTATGCATGTGAGGGGGTGGGGTTCACAGCAGTGAATCTTGCAGCCCCCTATGCAGAACGTTGAAGGCGCCTATGTCCATGCCATATTTCTCTACTCACATGTTCAAGAGAGATGCAAATAAAGGCATGTATTAGTGGGAGATCACTATCGGAAATCCTGGGTCGGTGGATGCTGAAATCGTTGGTGAATACGGTGGAAAGAATAGTGGATATAGTGGAAACATTAGTGGATATGGTGAAAACTGTAGTGTGCATATTGGCTGATGTGGGCGAGAATAGCAAAATGATGGCAGATGGTGGTGGTAGTGGCGAGCTAATGGTAGTGACGGTGGGAAATGCCGGCTAATGACGGCTAGAGTGGAAAATATGGTGCAGGTGGTGGTGGTGGTAGCGAGCCAATGGTGGTGACGGTAGAAAATGCCGGCTGGTGGTGGCGGGGCAAAATGTGTTTGGTGGAAGGCTTGGTAAGCAAGGTAGATGACAGTGGTGTGATGGAAGCTTGGTGGATGATTGTAGCATGATAAAAAGCACATGACAGTTTGTGAAATCGCCTATTTGTAGTGTTTCATTCTTGATTGCGCAGAAATATATTGTTGCGGTTAAAATCGAAGGGTGTTTATTAGCAGGGCGGAGTTGATGGTTCGGTAGTAATGGCGTCGGTCTCTGCGCCAGTTCACGTCTTATTCCTCTTCTCCTCTCTCGGCTCATATCCGCTGCATTTCCCGGCTCCCAGACGTAGCCCGCTGGGCGAGTATGAATTATTCTGAATGTGGAGGGTGAAAACGTTTAAGGTGGGCGACATGTACTAGTTGGGTCCGGTTTGACCGACGGCCAGCTTATATCAGCCGTGCTACCACGTATGTCAAATCGCTCAAGCGATCAACAATGACCAATGGGCCACTGTACTGAGGTAAAAACTTTTCGCGTAGGCCCTGTTTACGTTGTGGCGTCCACAACCACACAGTCTCCCTCGCAGTATTATACAGACTGATGGCAGCTGCCATAGCTTTCCTTTGATCGGTGTTCCGAAGCTACGGTACGAAGACGAGCGATACGCCGGGTTTCTTCGGCTAGGCAGAGTTTCCTGGAGACAGGGTAGTCGCTATGGAAGTCAAATGGTAGAATAGTGTCGATGCAGCTTAACGGTGAATGTGCGTAAAGGAGGTAAAAAGTGCTGTAATTGGTTGTCTCATGTTTGGCCGTGTTATATGCATAGGTAATGAAGGGGAGAACGTCGTCCCAGTCCTTGTGGTCAGACAATACGTACTTTGCCAACATGTTAGTCAGAGTTCTGGTCGTACGTTCTACGAGACCATTCGTCTGAGGGTGATACGGGTACGACTGGCGGAACTGCGAATCGAACAGATGAAAGAGGTCTTCAATGGCGTCCGCAACGAACTGACGATCAAGATCACTAATGATCACTCTAGGAGCACAATGCCGAAGAATAATGAATCTAAGCAAAAACGTGGCCACGCATGCCACTGTCGAGGATGGTATCGCTGCAGTTTCTGCGTAACGAGTTAGATGGTCGGCGCTCGCTATAACCCATAGATTGTTGTTAGACTAGCGTGGAAACGGGTCCCAAAGCTCGATACCAACTTAATGAAATGGTAGAGGAGGAGGCGGCAGCGGATGGAGAAGACCTGGCGGAGGAGTCGTAGGCCGCTTGTAGCGTTGGCATTGTTCACAACTTGCAACATAGTGCTTGACTGTGTCCCGCATTTTGAGCCAGTAAAAGCGCTCTTGTGTCCTATTCAAAGTTCTGATGAACCCTAAACAACCAGCTGTCGCATCGTTGTGCATAGCCTTGAGTATGTCAAATTGTAGGCTCTCTGGTACGACTAGAAGGAAGCGTGCACCTTTAGCCAAATAATTTGTCTTGTATAGAAGGCCGTCACGGACACAAAAGCGGCCGTTGGCTTGAGGACGCGATGCCGCGGCAAGTAATGGCTCCAAGCTAGTATCAGCCTCTTGTTCTTTCTTGAAAGTACTCAAGTCTGGGAATGTGGAAGAAATGGAGCCAAACAGTCGTCAAAACTGTCTTATAGACGCTCAGTCGTCTTCAGGGGAAGGCGGGAGAGACATTCGGCATCTGTGTGGCGGCGTCCAAACTTGACCGAGATGACGAAGTCGTACTCCTGAAGTCGAAGAGCCTAACGTGCCAGTTGACCATTCGGGTCATGAAGATTCACCAGCAAGCATAAAGCGTCATGGTCGGTAACGATAGTGAACGGTGTTAAGTTTGGCCTGAAAATTTGTCTGAGCAGACGCCTTTGTGCGTAAGCCGATCCACTGGTGAGGCTCTCAATCCCTTCGGAGCCCAGTCTGACAGACGCTGTCGAAGATTTGAGCAATTATCAAGACCAAGCAGCAAGCAAAGGCGAGTTCCAGTCCTTCAAATGCGGACCCTTTCGTCGTCCTTTCAAGCAGCAGTGGTGCCTGATGGCCTCGGCGACTCATCAGGCGACAGTAAAGCTGGTGTGACCGGCGCCAGAGCTGACGGCGGAGCGGCTTTCTTTAATCCTCAGTCAAGTGCCCGACCGGCCGACTGCCTATGCCCGCCAGGCATTGTCCCTGCTGGACGGCGGAGGAGACGTCGTGTCGCCGCGACGCGACGACAAAAGAGGGCAACAGGGACGGCGTCTTCCTGAAAGAGACCGCGACGGACACCGCAGATTGCCCCGCTAATTGGGCGAGCTGTGCGGCGGACCCTTTGATGTACGTTTTCCGGATCGTGGGAGCTCTCGACTAGCGGCACACACACGACGAGGAAGAGCCCTGCTGGTGCCACCTTGCAGTGCAGTGTTCACGTGGACCGTGCATGCTCGTCTTCCTCACCTGTTGTGTGTGTGTGATTGGTGTTCCACTCAGAGAGAAGAGCCCGACAGGGCTTAAACAACACCAACTGGAAAGGGAGAAGGCCTCAGTTCTCCTCCTTTTCCAGTCGCGCCACGTCAGCTAATGGGGCGGCTGCAAGAGGCGGCTTGACCGGTTCGGCCGGTCCCAGCACGTCGCAGCAACGCACGTGCGGCTTCAGAATGTTGAAGGTGCGACGGTGAGATGCCGTGCAAATGCTGTGTGCCGCGATGCCGTGGCAACTACACCGTGGACACGAAAGTGCACGTTTTCAAGTTCCCAAGGGATCAAACTCTGAGGAACGCGTGGATACGCGCTGTGCCACGGGAAGACCTCTCCGTGACCGAGAATTCCAGGGTCAGCTTTCTTTCTGGTAGAGCATTGTTGTTTCATTGGAAATGTAAATTCAATATTTGCATATGCTCGAATAAGTGGTTCACAAGCCGCACTTTGCCAAATACTCATTGGTTTGCTCATTGTATGTAAATTTCCTTGGTAGGTATGCGAACTTCACTTCAGAGAGGAGGACATCATCTGAGAAGCCTCGCATACCGATGTAACTACTGGCCGCACAATCACAGTGCCATTATCTCATGTTCGCCTCCGCCCGGACGCTGTACCGTCCAAGTTCCCGAGCTTCCCGAGAATTCAAAGTTCCCGAGAATTCAAAGAAGTTGCGCACATCGTGCCCGTGCACCGACTAGACGCGGAGTTCCTGCACAAGATGCTGAAAAATGTGATTTCCGGGCTGGAAAAGATTGGGTACCGCGTTGTGTGTGTCGTGAGTGACAACAACTCCGTGAACAGGAAAGCGATGTCTCACTTCGAATCGACCCCTTCCAACAGAATTGTGTATCAACACCCGCCGAACCCTGCGAGGCCGCCGTTCTTCGTTATAGACCCGGTACTAATACTAAAATGCATACGAAACAACTGGATCAACCAGAAGAATGACCAAGTATGCTTCTACTTCCCTGAGATGCAAACAGACGCAGCACAATCAGAGCGCATGCAAACAGCGTCATTTTCGGCAATCAGGGATCTGCACAGCAAAGAGTGTGACCAGCTGTTGAAATATGGCTATGGGCTGTCGAGAAAAGCCCTTTACCCGTCGAATATTGAAAGGCAAAACGTAAAGCTTGACTTTTTGCTCTTGCTTTTGAAATGGCTGGATGAGTGGAAAAACAAAGGCTGCATTTGCTGGCCAACGAAGAGCCATCTGACTTCGACACCTGTGAGAACGGTCACACAAGCGAATCAGTGCTGAAACACATCCTGCGGTGGAGCACTAACATTTTACTGAAGAACGTTTGTGGAAAGCTCAACGACAAACTTCTTGATGCAGCTGACAAGGCAAAAAAAACGGAAAGCCACAACTCTCCAGAACAAATAGGTGAACAGCTTCTGATAAAGCGCAAACACAAAACGAAACTAGTTTGTGTAAATAAATGTTTCGCTCCTATAATTTGCTTCGAGTGAAATTTATTTTAAACTACGTGCATGCTCGTTCTTGCAAGAAAAAAAAAGCGCCCGCTTGGTAATTCTATGCGACAACCTCTCTTGAATAGTGTTCCGTACTTTTACCAGTCCGCCCATCGCCTGACGCCACTAGAAGAAAGCTAAGGCCTTGCCTTTCTAGAGGGTGTTGGCTTAAAACGACGCCGCAGAGTGCTGGACGTCGCTCTGAACTATGTAACGTTCAACCACCACGCTCGTGGTTTGTGAAACCACTAACCTTTCTTTTCTGTAAATATGTGTAAATAAGGACATAAACCCGTGTTGTTCGTTCCCATATCCTCCAGCGTTCTTCCTTCCAACCTTTACAACTGGTGGCAGCGGTGGGATGCCATCATCAGCGACCATTCCTTCTCCAACCCGTAACAACTGGTGGCAGCGGTGGGATGCCATCAGCAACGACCTTCTTCATCATCTTTACAACTGGTTGGCAGCAGTGAGATGGACTTCACGACATGGTGCTGTGCTGTGGTGAGTGCTTGGTCTTTGCTTTGACTTTCCAGGCTTCAATTGGGTGAGTTTATTAGGAGCTGGGTTGTGTGTGGATTAGGGAGATTACCTTTTATGAGTTTTGAGTTGTAGGGATCACCTAATTATGTGTGAAATGCAGGACCAAAGTACAACGGCAATCATGTCGTGGAAGGCAATGCTAAGAGATGAACTTTTGAGTGTGAGTAAGCATCTAGGCATTGAAGTAGAGGAAGGAATGGGCAGGACAGCGATTTGGAGGCTGATCTCGCAAAAAGCCAGTGAGGACGAGATTTGAAACGCAGTAGAGAATTTTGAAAAACAGGGAATGGAGGAAAAGGAGCGAGAGGAACGCGAACGAGAGGAACGGAAACGAGAGGAACGAGAAAGAAAAGAAAACGAAAGCAGGGATAGAAAAGAAAGAGAAGAAAACGAAAGATTGGAACGACAGAAAGAGAGAGAGCAGTGAGAGGAAAGCCTGAAATTAAAACAGGAAGAGAGAAAAAGATCAATACAGTGCCTTAGATGGTGTCAAGTAAATTCGTGGATCCATGCATATGAAGAGGGTGAGGACTTAGAGAGCTATCTAACCTCTTACGAGAAAGTGTGCAGAGAACTAGAGCTCGACGAGGACTATTGGTCTATCGCCTTATCTAGTGTCCTTCCGTGCAAATTGATGGGTAGAATACTATACCTTTCCGAGGAACAGTTCAATAGGTACAATGTAGCTAAGGCAGCTTTACTGCGGTACTTCGGCATCAAAGTTGACAGAAAGCGAATAGAGTACAACCTCACGAACGCTCCCGTGAAAAACGCGCGACGTTTTGCTGGTAGAAAAACCAAGCCTGAGAGATGTCCGCGTGTCTTTTATAGCACCAAGGTGGATAGTGAGCGAAAATGGGAGATAGAAAAACGGGAGCGAGGTGAAGAGCATGAGCGAGCACTCAGCCTAGTAATTGAACTGTCGGAAGAAAACGTCGAGGCAAGGCGGCGGAATATTCGGCCATCCGCAAGTGTAGCGCACGAGAAGTGCAATGACCAAATAAGTGAGGTGCAGCCCAGAGCTTTAGAGAAGGCTAGCACGTGTGAAGAGCGCAGCAGGTTCGAAGACGAACCAATTGTGAGAGCTGCGAAAGATGCTACTCTAATGAGAGAGGCCACTGAAGGTCAGAGCGAGTGCGACGAGGTGTTGTGCCAGTTAGCTGTTAGCGAAACAGCTAGGATAGCTGTAGAAAAGCTGGTACAGACCTCAACTGTGTTTGTCGCAACGGTGAGTCTTGCAAATGAGGTAGTAGGCAACGAAACCGGAGAAAGCTCAGGAGCAGCAGCGAAAGCAGAGAGTGAGAAGAACAGTGCGGTTGTAGGCAGCTCACAGCAATGCGAGCTAGAGTGTTTGAGGGAAGGCAGCTGCACTGTTCCTAAGCGCGTCAAGCTGTCCGCCAGTCTAGAGTGTGAAATAGGTGATTTTTTGAAAATCATTTAGACTGCGTGGATTCAACAGCTGACGCAAGGTGTGAGAGGGTTCACGAGTGTGAGTAGCTATTGGAAAGCTCGGAAACAACCCGCAAGAAGCGGCGCAGACGCAGGCGACGTCGGAGAGTTACGAGCGAGACAAAATGCACTACGGGTGTAAAGAAAGGCTCGACACGTTTGAGCGTAGCGAACAGAACTAGGGGTTCTGCATTGGCGTTAAACTCTGCTTGCATGCGTCCTAGCCGCCGGAAGAAAAGTACAAAGAAAGCGGATTCGCAAACGGAATCTCTTGTAAAGCACCAGTCGTCCGATTCCGTCCACAGCAAGTCTTATGGGTTGCCTTTGATCTGTAACACTGCCGATGACTCAACACGCGACCAATTTCAGACCAATGAGGGAAAGTGTGGTCGCAAACGTCGCCGAAAAAGGAAGAAGCGTACGCGAGTGACAATGCGAAGGGATGAAGGAGGTAGCAATCAGCCGGGAGGACGACGGAAAAGTAGATCATCGGCCAGTTCAACGAACAGGCCTTTGTGGCGTACAGTAAGGCACAGGCGGCAAAACGATAGGCCATGGCGCAAGTCCTCGTGACGGTATGCGCGATCGAGATTTAGAGCTTTTCGGGGAAAAGAGTGTCGACGTGGTCCCAGAAGAAAGGCCACAATAACTAAACATCGCTCGGGAGCTAGACCAAAGAGGACACCGTCACTCTTTCCCACGCGTTGCTCGAATCCCCTCCGCCAAACTGACAGAAGTCGGCCGAAATCGCAAATGAGGCGTAACGCTGCAGTTCAGCTTGTTGCTCGTGCACGTTGTTGTTTCGCGCGTTTTCAGAATCGAAGACCACGACCGCCGCGTGTGCGATTGAAGTGAGGGACAGCTGTAGGCTGGAGAAGGTGACACAGGAATTTACTGGGAAACATGTTTGCTTATTTTTTTGTTTTAAAGTAATATTCCTTTGTCATCTCCCCAGCTAGTTTGTTTAGTTAATTTTTCACTTCAATGCTTTTTTGTAAACTTTGTGAGGGCTTTGAGTTAAACTATTAAGCGTTATGCGGAAGCAGTGACCCGCATTAGTCAGCCAATTGCGTGTAATGAGCTTCTCTGAAATAAGAGCACGTAAGTCAAGGAAGATTTGGTACGCCCGCTAAATTTGATTGAGTGATGGCTATAGGTTATCGCGATATTACCTATGACTAGGGGTGTGTTAGTATGCTAGCATTCTTTGAATGAGAGTATGATGTCGTGCTAGAGCGCACAGCAGTCATGTGCGTTCTTTAAAGACAGGGGCTGACATGAGGCTACATTCAGTTAACGAGGGTGCTAGTATGTGAGGGTAATTTGCTTTTGTTGTTTTAGGGAGTGCTCATAGTTCAAGTGATCTCTTGAGCTGATGAGAGTAGCGTTCGCCACATTTTGAGGCTAGATACATTTCTAGGATTTATAAGACGCAGTTCGACCTGCTGTGAGTGAGTTTTGTGTGCGTCAGGGTGTCATAAAAGTAGGTACTCTCGACTACGCCTTGCAAGTATGAAATTAGAGAATGAAGAATGCGCACAATTACCTTTTATAGGTTTAGGCTGCATTTGTGCGGAATTCAGGTGGTTGTGTTAGTAGCAATTAGTAGATGTTAGTTACAACTTAGTAGTGCGGATGGTAGGAGAAAGCTATTTGTGAAAGAGTGTAATTTTGGTTATTTGGGGCCAAATTATATTTGCCTTTGTGTGCTTTTCTCACACGGCAATATGTTACATCTTTGGTAAGCATCTCCACGTCCATGATTGTTGTAACTTTGGCGGCACCAAATTGTCTCAAAATTTTAGCCTACAGGTTTTCCTTTTTGTGTTGAGAAGCCTGGAGGGTTTTAAGCGGGTCCAATGTGCTTGACGGCAGAGGGTATTGTGTTGTGTGGTTCGCCTTGCTGTTGTCAATCATTGTGAGCTGGTTTAGGAGTTGGTTTCGAGTTCGCAGCTGGAGGGAGAAAGCCAGGCCATCGTCCTCGTCACCAACCATTCTCTTCGTGCCCAGAGGTTGGGAGTGCTGGCCAGCCGAGATTTTTCGGGCGGCGGAGGAGCTGTTAAGTTTGGCCTGGAAATTCATCTGAGCAGACGCCTTTGTGCGTAAGCTGATCCACTGGTGAGACTCTCAATCCCTTCGGCGCCCAGTCTGACAGACGCTGTCGAAGATTTGAGCAATTATCCAGACCAAGCAGCAAGCAAAGGCGAGTTCCCGTCCTTCAAATGCGGACCCTTTTGTCGTCCTTTCAAGCAGCAGTGGTGCCTGATGGCCTCGGCGACTCATCGGGCGACAGTAAAGCTGGCGTGACCGGCGCCAGAGCTGACGGTGGAGCGGCGCTTTTTTAATAATCAGTCAAGTGGCCGACCGGCCGACTGCCTATGCCCGCCAGGCATTGTCCCTGCTGGCCGGCGGAGGAGACGTCGTGTCGCCGCGACGCCACGATGAAAGAGGGCAACAGGGACGGCGTCTTCCTGAAAGAGACCGCGACGGCCACCGCAGATCGCCCCGGTAATTGGGCGAGCTGTGCGGCGGACCCTTCGATGTACGTTTTCCGGATCGTGGGAACTCTCGACTAGCGGCACACACACGACGAGGAAGAGCCCTGCTGGCGCCACCTTGCAGTGCAGTGTTCACGTGGACCGTGAGTGCTCGTCTCCCTCACCTGTGTGTGTGTGATTGGTGGTCCACTCGGAGAGGAGGAGCCCAACAGGGCTTAAAACGACGACGCAGAGTGCTGGAGGTCGCTCTGAACTATGTAACGTTCAACCACCACGCTCGTGGTTTGTGAAACCACTAACCTTTCTTCTCTGTAAATATGTGTAAATAAGGACATAAACCCATGTTGTTTGTTCCCGTATCCTCCAGCGTTCTTCCTTCCAACCTTTACAACTGGTGGCAGCGGTGAGATGCCATCATCAGCGACCATTCCTTCTCCGACCCGTAACAACGGACGTCCATAGATATAAGATCGAAATTTGTGTACCGCAAAAACAGCTGCCAAGTATTCTTATTCTGTTACGGTATAGTTGCGTTCAGGTTTGTTGAAAGAGCGACTGGCATAAGCGACTACGTGCTCAGCTTCTTGATGACGCTACACAAGTACAGCACCAATGCCGATGCCACTAGCGACGCATCGAAGTGACACAGTATGGGCCCCGACGTTAGCAGAAACTTTAGCTGGCAGAACGCATCGTCGCAAGCTGAAGTCCAGTTGAAAGGGACATCCTTTTGAATCAGACATGTTAGGGGATGCACCCCGTCAGTGAACCTCAGAACGAAACGACGAAAATATGAGCTTAGGCCCAAAAACCTCATCAATTCCCGCACTGATTTTCGTGATTAGAAAGAGCTGACGGCCTCAATTTTTCGTGGGTCTGGCCTCACTCCATTTTGGTTAACGAGATGTCCAAGTACTAATGTCTTCGTTTCAACAAAACGACATTTCTTAGAGTTTAGGATCAAGCCGGCCTTTTGTATGCAATTCAAAACAAGACTGAGGCGTCTGTTATGCTCGTTCAGTGCGCTGCCGAAAATCACCACATCATCTAGGTAGCACAAACGAATTTCCCATTTAAATCCTCGAAGTATTGTGTCCATAAATCGTTCGAATGTTGCCGGTGCATTACAAAGACCGAACGGCACAACATTAAATTCATAAAGGCCGTCAGGTGTCACAAAGGCCGTTTTTTTTTGTTGTTTGGATGCATGGGTATTTGCCAATACCCTGATCGCAAATCCAGCGAAGAAAAGTAGGCAGCAGAATGCAGGCAGTTAATGACGTCATCAATTCTATGAAGCGGGTAGACATCTTTTTTGGCGACCGTATTTAGTTTTTTCTAATCAATGCAAAAGCGCCATGTTCTGTCCTTTTTACTTACTAACATCACAGGCGCTGCCCACGTACTAGATGACTCTTGGACAACACCTTTCCGCAACATATCGGTGACCTGTTCAGCTATCTCTGCCCTCTTTGTCGACGAAACGCAGTAAGGTTTTTGACGAACGGGGTGTGCAGATCCGGTGTCAATTCTGTGATGAGCACGAGAACGCGGTAGTGATGTCTCTGTGTCACCTTTTGTGAAATCGAACACCGAAATATGTGTCATAAGGACACGTGCAAGAGCGTGGCGTTCATGTGAGGGTAGCGACTTGTTGATCATTCTTAAGATCTCTTCTTCAGAACTGCTTCTCTGGGGTTCGCTTGTATCGGACTGCTGATCTTCGCTTAAAATGGTGATAGTGACATACGTGATTTCGTCAAACTCGGCAAGCTTCACGTCACGTGGAAGAACAGCAGGCACCGAGAAACAATTGAAAGCCCATAAGCTGGATTGGATTGGATTTGTGAAGTTTAAGTGCCAAAACCACTGTATGATTATGAGAGACGCCGTAGTGGAGGGCTCCGGAAATATCGACCACCTGGGGTTCTTTAACGTGCACCCAAATCTGGGTACACGGGCCTACAACATTTCCACCTCCATCGTAAATGCAGCCGCCGCAGCCGAGATTTCATCCCGTGACATGCGGGTCAGCAGCCGAGTACCTTAGCCACTAGACCACCACGGCGGGGCAAAAAAGCCCATAAGCTTGAGGCGCCATTCACAACTGTCACGAGAGAACGAGGCACAAGTACATTTTTCTTCTCGCAACCCGTCGCAAGTGTTTGAATTTGCGCGTCAAACGCTAAAAGGTTGACAACAGCAAGATTAACAGGAACACGTGATAAAGACCACGGCGCTAAAAGAGAATCGTTCGACATCACGAAACAGTTTTTCCCCGGTGATTATGTCTGAGCAAGCATAGGCAAAACACGTAATTGACCGTAATTTCACCTGTGCCACAATTAACGGAAGCACCACAATCGTGAAGAAAGTCGATCCCAAGAATCACATCATGAGTGCACCATGGTAATTACCGAAAATTCCGTGACAAGATATTCAGCACCAAACAAAACACTTGCAACACAAATACCTAGAGGAATGAGGCACTCTACGCTGACACCACGAAACGTCACACCACCATTCCACGGAAACATAAGCTTCCGACCAAGTCTTTTCTTGAATGTGGCACTCATGACGGAAACCGTAGTACCAATATCCACTAACGCAGTTGCAGGCACACTATCAATTAACACACACACTTTCTTTTGGAACATCATAATCGGAAAAGGAGCAGTTTGCAGAGACGGAGACCGGACGGCGACCTTTCCATCGGCCGCACCGGCTAGTTTCCCGATGGAGGCGGTGGTGTAGAACGTCACCGTGGAGATGGTGAACGGCGTGAGCGACTGGTTGGTAGTGTCAGGCTGCGGTCTGGTGCTGGCGAGTCACTCCTTATGTTAAAATGGCGGAAGGAATTCCTGGGTGGTGAGCCTATAGCGTTTGTTGTGCGATGTTCTGCCGGCCAATGATCATCGTTGACGCCTTCAAAGTTAGGCCAAGTCGGTGGTGGGCCATACCTCGTCGGGTGGCGACGGCGACGAAAACGAGAGATGTGTCCTGTCGCACCGCAGCTGTAGCAAACAGGTGAAGGGCGACCGACGTTGTAGACTTCGGCATAAGCCCTCTCGGACGCTGCGTGTAGTAGATACGATCTTCCAAGTGCCGATTCCTCGTCGTACCCCGATAAGCGCGTCGGTCATGCGTCACGTCGTCAGGACACGTATGGTGGTGTTGCTGTAGGGGATCGGTTCGACTGTCTGCAACGCCCGACGTAGCTGACAGCGAAGAAATCACTCGTGCAGCTTCGCGAGGTTGATTAAAAACGCAATGGAGCTTGACGGCCTTCACGGCGTTCATTGATTTGCTGTGTCGCTCGAGTTCCTCACGGACGATTTGCCTCACAGTGGTAGCAAGGTCCCTATGGATACTGCAGCTGTCCTCAATGCTTGCAACAGTCACAACATTCACAACCTGCCAAACTTTGGCGTAATACGGTGTAGCGTCAAGCTCTCAAACTTGCGGCAATGATGGATAACGTCAGCTACCGAATTGAGGCTCTCTTTACCAATCAAGTTGGTATACATGTCTTCGGCAATACCTTTCAGAAGGTGCCCGACTTTGTCCTTTTCGGACATACGAGGATTCGCCGTCTTACACAGCTTCAGGATCGTCTCAATGTACGTGGTACAAGTCTCACCTGGCACTTGAGCACGCTGAAGTAATATCTGCTCGGCTCTCTTACTTTTCTCAGTGCAATCCCCAAAGCACTCTGTGAGTTGGATAGCGAAGTGATCCCAGGTTCTTAGCGACTCTTAGTGGTTCTCGAACCACAGAAGAGCAGTGTCTGTCAGGATGAGAACAACATACCCTAGCTGAGCCGTAGCATCCCAGCCGTTGCACTTGCTCACGCGTTTTTAGTGTGTCAGCCATTCTTCCACGTCTTCGCCGGGTTTCCCTGAGAAATGGCGTGGCTCCAACTGACGCATCCAGGCACCGGGTGTCCGCGCCAAAAGAGTTAAATATGACTGTAGGTCACCGTTGTTTGACATCGTGAGTTCCGGTAGCGTTGGAGGCAGTCGCGCTAGGCGTCGACTTCGGCGAGGACCTAGCGGCAGTGGCCCCGTCGTCTTCGGCGAGTACCCAGCACCTCCACCACAAAACCGTTGCGGTAAAAGTCGAAGGGTGTTTATTAGCAGCGCGAAGTTGATGGTTCGGTAGTAATGGCGTCGGTCTCTGTGCCAGTTCACGTCTACCTCCTCTTCTCCTCTCTCGGCTCATATCCGTTGCAATATGTTTACAGTCAAAAGAAACCAATGCTGCTCCTTACACATTCTGGCAGGTTTATTGTTTTTATTCCTGTGGTGTCAACAACACGTCAATTTTCCTGGAGCGCAGAATATGCAGCCGTGTGTTTTTTTGTTGTGATGTTTAGGAGACTAGAATTGTCACTGTGATCAGTGACAATAAAACGTTCGCTCAGATCTACCAATGGCCACCGCCAATCCACAACAGTTACTACGAGACAGTAGTTTGCCAACCCCATCTCAGGTAACCTTTTTTTCACCGCTGGTGCCTGATCGCTTTGGTGGTGGAGCACATGAAGACGTCGAAGAATGGCTTGATCACTATGAACGTGTCGCTAACACCAACCAGTGGTCCCTTGAACAAAGGCTTTCCCGCGCCTATTTTTATCTCGACGACAGCGCTAGAACTTGGTACGAGAACAGAGAAGGCAGTTTGTCATCATGGAGTGACTTTGAAAGAGGGATGATTGACACATTTGCCGATGTCGACCGGCGTGAACGTGCGCAGCATTTACTCGAGCTACGCATTCAGATACCCAATAAAACGGTCACAATGTTCGCTGAAGACATGGTCCGTCTCTTCCGTAAAGCTGACCCGCACATGACCGACGACAAAAAGTTGCGTTACCTCATACGCGTCGTTAAAGAGCAATTGTTCGCCGGACTTTTGCGGAACCCGCCAAGCACCGTGACAGACTTCATCAAAGAAGCTGCGGCTATCGAACGGGCGCTTCACCTACGATGCCGACAATACGATCGCTTGTCCGGCAGCGCCCACATGCAAGTCGCCGCTACGGCATCTGACAATCAAAGCTCGTTGCGCGATTTGATAAGAGAGATTGTTCGCGAAGAGCTGCTGAAGTTCCGGAATCTGGTCACGGAACCACCCACGGCGTCTGTCACTGAAGTCGTCCGCGAAGAAATACGCCAAGCGTTTTCAACAGCTGATCCTACTGACAATCGGCGACCTATGAGCTACGCAGCCGCGCTTCGCCGCCCCCCGCCCGTTGCGCCGTCGTACCGCCAGCCATCGGCAGCCGTTCCTTGGTCACCACTGCAAGAACAGACACCGCGGCACCCTGCCGTCGTACCGCCGTACAAAATGCCGCCGTACCAAGAGCCGTCTCCCAACGAGACACGGCATTTGCCACATTACGAGCCGTTGCGGCGTCCACAGCTTCGTAAAACAGACGCCTGGCGCACTGTAGATAGGCGCCCGCTTTGTTTTACCTGCGGAGGTGTGGGCCACATTTCCCGCCATTGCTGGCACCGCGTAGATATGTTTCGACCTCTTCGGCAACGGTCTGACGATCGACGCGCCAACGACGGCTACGCACCACGCCGGGACACTCATTCTAAAGGACTCCCCTTGTCTCAGTCCCATTTTGACAACCGCCGTGCCAATAATGACGACAGTGTGCCTGATTACCAGCCAGGTTTGGGACGTCGACCACGCTCTCCGTCTCCAGCATATTCGCCTTCGTCGCGCCACTGAACTACAGCCGACGTCAGTGGAAGGAGGTCACCAAGTCCACGCCGGGGAAACTGAAGGCGGCGACCTCCGGGGGTGAGGTTGCAGGCCGTCAAGGCGACGAAAAAAAGCCCCCGTTATTTGTACCACAGGACGCCGTAAAGCCGAGAAGTTGTAACACCGACGAAACTGTGACCACAGATCTTACCGTTTCGGTATACGGACAGCAAGTAACAGCCTTAGTTGACACCGGCGCCGACTTTTCTATCATAAGTGAAAACCTTGCCGTACGCCTCAAAAAAGTGAAGACTACGTGGATGGGACCTCACCTGAGGACAGCAGGTGGCCAGCTGTTGATGCCTGTCGGAAGGTGTACAGCAAGACTCGACATCGGTGGCTCTTCTTTCGTGGTGACGTTCGTCATCCTCACCTCGTGTTGCAAGGACTTGATCATAGGGATGGACTTCTTAAGAGAATATGGTGCCGTCATCAACATCCCGGACTGTTCAATTACATTCCGCAACAGCCCTGGTTTAGTTGACTGTTCAGACGCAATACGCAACACTTTACGTATAATTGATGATGATGTGGTCGTCCCGCCTCGGTCATGCACTCTTGTTTCAGTAGAAGGCGACGAAGCGCTTGATGGCGAAGGCATTGCTGACCAAATTGGCTCGCTGCTATTTAGTCATGGCATTTTGGTCGCACGAGGTATCGTCCGTCTCACTGGTGGACGCACGAATTTACTTCTGACGAACTTTAGTGCTGAGCGCCGGCACCTTCCGAAGGGCACAGCTATCGCTTCGTACGACAATATTGTAGAAATGGGAGGCAGTTTTTGTTTGTCGGTATTAGACGAAGAGCCTAATCAAGAACCAGAACCCATTCTCGATGTTGGCACCACTCTGTCAAAGGACGAGCGACAGAGACTTCTTCAGCTGCTAGCCGAATTCCGCGACTGCTTTTCAACGACATCACGAGTTGGTCGAACACCTTTGTCAAAGCACCGAATAATCACCAAGGACACGGTGAGACCTATCCACCAGAACCCTTATCGTGTAGCTTCACAGGAACGCGAAGCCATACAACAACAAGTCGCAAAAATGCTTGCAGATGACGTCATTCAACCGTCACAGAGCCCCTGGGCATTGCCTGTAGTGCAAGTAAAGAAAAAGGACGGCACTCTGCGTTTTTGCGTGGACTACAGGAAGCTGAATCGGGTGACCAAGAAAGATGTGTACCCGCTCCCACGTATTGATGACTCCCTTGACAGACTTTGGCACGCTCACTACTTTTCTTCCATGGACTTGAAGAGTGGATACTGGCAGATCGAGGTAGACCCAAGAGACCGAGAGAAAACCACTTTTGTGACCCGAGAAGGTTTATACGAAATTAAAGTCTTGCCTTTCGGTTTGTGCTCCGCGCCCGCAACTTTTCAAAGGCTTATGGACACGGTACTTTCGGGATTGAAGTGGAAGACGTGCTTAGTCTATCTGGACGACGTTATAGTGTTTTCGACCACTTTTGACGAGCATCTCAAAAGGCTGGAAGTCGTTTTACGTGCCATACGGTTCGCGGGCCTAACATTGAAACCAGAAAAGTGCCATTTCTGTTTTCACGAACTTCAGTTTCTCGGTCACGTCGTCAGCAACGCAGGCGTCCGGCCCGATCCTGGAAAAATTGCCGCCGTCGCACAGTTCCCAGTACCCTCCAATAAGAAGGGTGTCCGACGCTTCCTAGGCCTTTGTGCCTAATATCGCCGGTTTATCGCAGACTTCGCGCGCATCGCATCGCCACTAACTCGTCTCACAAGAGATGATGTTGCCTTTGAGTGGAAAGAAGAACAGGAGGCTGCCTTTAATGACCTGCGTCAACGTCTCCAAACGCCCCCTGTGCTCGCCCACTTCGACGAAGAAGCCCCGACGATGCTTCACACAGACGCTAGCAATGTAGGTCTTGGGGCTGTGCTTGTGCAACGGCAAGAGGACACAGAAAAAGTGATCGCTTATGCAAGCCGAACGCTAACAAGCGCAGAGGCTAACTATTCAACAACAGAGAAAGAATGCCTCGCCGTAGTATGGGCAGTAATGAAATTTCGCCCGTACTTGTAGGGCCGACACTTCAAAGTTATTAGTTACTATCACTCCCTTTGCTGGTTAACTAATCTAAAAGATCCCACCGGCCGATTAGCGCGTTGGAGCCTAAAACTGCAAGAGTTTGACATGATGGTCGTGCACAAGTCAGGCAAGCGACATATGGACGCTGACTGTCTGTCCCGTTCACCCATTGAGTCGGCAACCCTACCCGAGGAGGAGGAAACGGCATTTCTCGGTGTCCTCGACACGACCGCCATTGCGCAGCAACAACGTGACGACACTGAGTTGCTTGGCTTAATTAACTACTTGGAAGGCAGATCTCAGAAGGCGCCAAGAGTTTTCGCAAGAGTATTGTCATCGTTTTGTTTACGGGGCGGAGTACTTAACAAAAGAAACTTTTCGTCGACAGGATCCGCCTATCCACTCGTCATACCAGCAGCCCTTCGTGCCGAAATACTCAAAGCATGCCACAACGAGGTGACCTCTGGCCATTTGGGTTACATGAGAACGTTGGCCAGAGTACAGCAAAGGTATTACTGGCCGAGATTAACCACAGCCGTGAAGCACCACGTTCGTACCTGTCTCGACTGCCAGCGACGCAAGTCACCACCGACTAAACCAGCTGGCCTACTGCCACCCGTGCAGGTCCCAACAGCTCCATTCTACCAGATAGGCATGGACATTTTGGGCCCACTTCCTATTCCCACTTCAGGAAACCGCTGGGTTATCGTCGCGACGGATTATCTGAACGTTATGCCGAGACAAAAGCTATTCAGAGAGGTACAGCAGCGGAGGTAGCAAGATTTTTCATCGAAAATATTGTACTGAGGCATGGTGCACCAACTGTCGTGATCACAGACAGAGGAACCGCATTTACGGCAGCTCTTTTGGATCACGTCCTGATGCTGAGTGGAACAATGCATCGTAAGACCACTGCCTACCACCCACAAACAAACGGGTTGAGGGAGCGTCTGAACAAAACCATTGAAGACATGCTTTCCATGTACGTAGACATTGAACACAAAAATTGGGATGAAATCTTGCCATACATAACGTTTGCGTACAACACGGCCAAGCAAGAAACGACCCGCATGACCCCGTTCAGCCTCATTCACGGACGAGAAGTACGAACTATGTTAGATGCGATGCTGCTGCACGAAAGTGACGACATCGACCCAGACGCCAACACGTTTACGGAACGCGCGGAAGAAGCTAGACAACTGGCACGTTTACGCATCCGCCAGCAGCAAGAGTACGATGCAGGCCGCTACAATTCTCACCGCAGAGCAGTTGTCTATCAAACTGGCGACAAAGTATGGATTTGGACACCCGTACGGAAACGAGGACTATCAGAAAAGCTCTTAAGAAGATGCTTTGGGCCATACCGAGTGCTGCGACAACTGAGTGACGTCACTTACGAAGTTGTTCCCGACAATTCGTGTAGTACCAAGCGTCGCCAGCACCATCCTGAACTCGTTCACGTAGTGCGCATGAAGCCTTACGTCAGCGAGTGATTGCGTGAGACTTATTTTTTAACAAAAACTGCATTATTGACTTCGCATCGGGTCGACGCTCTTTGAGAGGGAGGCAAATGACCCGTGTCTACATGTGGACAAAAACGATGATGGGGGGATTTAGCGGACACCAGGTAGTGGGCCTCTGGCTTGACGCGAGAACGAAGAAGATCTTGTGGCTCAGCTGTTGAGAACACGCTGCTTTCGCTGCCTCAAGGCGTACTTGTGCTTTGTTCGCGTTGTACTGCGACAATATAGTGGTTTTGGGACGTTAAACCCCACATATCTATCTATGCTTACTTAATTGATATGATAGCATAATGTTTCTGGTGCACTGCATTCGTCGTTATGTAGTTGTTCCAAACGACAGAGCAACAGTGGTGCGCTGGCACGACTGCGCTGTGCGTCGCACGAAAAACATCACAATAAATTGTGTGGGCGTATCTATCGAATTAGCACGAAAGCGTCATAAAGCCTTAACAAATATCGCCCTTTGGAAGAAGCGAGAAACAGATAATGTAAACTTGGCAGTAACCACCGATAAACTCTACCTGCTCCTCAGTCCACTGATTTGCTTTGGCTTTCAAATAACACACACACAAAGCAAAGAAACACTCAACAAGAAGCACAAGGTTTGTGTGTGTGTGTGTTATTTGCGGCTAAAGCATGTCATTAAGCAAGTACCAACTAGGCCAATAATCAGTATCAGTCCACTGAGTTGTTTTTTTTTTCTTCCGGTTGTAAATTGTAACAAAAAGCGCTGTTCTAATATCGGTGTGGCAATCGTTACACGCAGCAGTTGTTCGTGTTTATCAAATATGCAAATTTTAGAAGCAGGTGCAGATACCGTTCATATCAAGTAAAGAACGAGTAGAACTGAAGGTAAACAGTGGGTTGGTGAGTCGCCACCTTCTTTAATACCGAAGTTGTCAACTGGCGACGTGGCGTTGCGGTGAGTGTGCTAAGGTTGGAATCCGATGATGGGAGGTTTGATTCCGCCCTGTGGCACCTTTTTTGTTTTTACGGTTGTGTTCTAAACCTTTTTTCATTCAATTATGTTTATTTTTTCTTTAGTGGGCAGCTCGTCACGGCGGTTCTGAGGCTGCTTCGTGCTCTAGCATTGGCGGCTGGAGCGCGCGATCTACAATCCGCTCCACCATACGTCACCATACACCATGTGCCACCAACATTTCCAGCACCATAATCCACCAAAATAGTTGATGGTGGAAGCCACCATTCCTATGGTGGATGTTTTTTCAATAGGGATGTTTTACCTAGCGCCACTAATCGCCTATCAACGCTTTATTTCAATCGTGAGCAAGCACAAAGCAGTAAAAGACGGCCTAGAAAAGGCTATTGATAATTGACGGCCCGGCAAGGCGTCGTAGATGGCAACAATGAGCACTTGGGGGAGTCAAATATTCTTGCTCTGTTGAGTCATCCCACGTCCGCGCCACGACACGCATACCCTTTTCTCTCCAAGAACTGGCGATGTGACTATCGTCGACCATCATGGTCGAAGACATGGACACGCGAGTCAGCAGGCCGCATTGGAAGCAGCATTGGTAGATCCACTCAGCGGTCAACGCCACCAGATGCCGGCCGAGTATCCTGTTACTTAGCCTGGATCACTTCACATCGGCGTATGGCCAGGCGGAAGGCCACCAGACCAGTTCCTTAACGAGCGTTTTCTTATATCTTTCCAGCGCGAAAAGAAACAGTGGACTGGACGATACCACCACAACTCGTCGGGACATGTCTAGCTACCAGCGGAAGAGAGCTGATGAAGTTAGCCGCGCGGACGTCGTGATCATCGACTTGCAACATGAGACGGACGTCATGGCGCTGAAGGCTCCAGAAAATATCTTCCACCATCCTCGGGTTTGTGGCAGCGGAGGAGGTCCCAGTTGACGGCACCCTCGATGGGGAGGTTAAGATCAATTTACATTCATTGGGTACCCACCCGCTTCGCTTTCCAGACAAGTTCTAGAAGTTCTATTGGTCAGTCGCGCATTCCGTCCAAGTGCAGGAGTACAGGCGGTAGCCTTCCCTCGTCCTCTCACCAGTCTGTGAGGAGAACCTCGGCAGCCAATGCTTTGTCGGTGGACTGGGCAAGCACAGCATCTTGAGCGACAGCGCTAAAAGCGTAACGCAAGCAGATTTCACCATCTGGGACACTATTATGGCCTTCGATAATACAGAGCATGCCTTGCGTTTGAGGTTATCTTGCCGTATACGTCGTCACCAGCGGTTTTACCATATCGGCTCGTTTTTTTTCCTGCTTTGTAATCAGCAGGGACACGAGTGAAGGGCCAGCTGTTCAGAAGGGCGCTGAGGCTTTGCCTGTTTCGTTTGCTTCCTTGAAAATATGGCACACACCAGCTCTGGCGTATCAGCCACGAAAGCGTGGAGAAGTTTCCTTATGAGTATTAAAACTAGGCTTGGAATTATTTCATAATAAATTACAAATAACGCAAGAAAACCATACAGAGTGTAAACAAGAAAAAAATTAAAAGTGAAATTGAGAGATTTCTAGATGATAACGAAGCTGCGTTTTTCTCGTAAGCATTCGAAATCTACGTGGTAAAACCTTTTTGATGTGACCCAACATTACTTATTACATTGGAATTTGTGCTAGAATACGTTTGGATACCTGAATAAAATCGGAAACCGCATTGAATGCGTCCCTCTCGCAGTTTCTCACAACTGAGGCCCAAAAGTTCGCAACAATTTCTACCGTAAACCCAAAATTTATCTTTAAAAAGGGAATAACTAGAACCCTTTTTTCAAGTAAAGAGTATCGGCCACAAGATATAAAATAATGTGCAATTGATTGTATTTATCCGCAGAATGCACAAATGTTTGATATCACCTGACCAGCTGTTTGCAAGTTTATATTTATAGTCAGCCACGGCACAAAAATCCAGAAATCATAACTTCGAGCTTGCTAGATTCATCTCTGAGGTCGCAATATAGGTTGAGGGAGGTGTGAGGAAGAAGACAGACACGTGCAGAAGTGCATCGCCATCAGCTGAGTCACTGCGTTCTACAATATTCATTATAGCAAGCTTTCTTTCTTTTGCCGCACAGTCTGCAGAGTCGGCGGGGCGTGCCCCTTTACATAAGCAGCACTGCTGTTTCTCAGAGCTGCACTCGTAGCGGTTGATGTTTTCTCCACACCGGCGGCATCTAACAACTGATCGGCAACCTTTGACGCTATGTTCATATCGCCAACATTCCAAACACTGTAGTGGTTAGCGGGAAAGTGGCTCTACCTAATAGAATAGTGACCATGCCTTTAATTCTCAAGGTCGGACTATTCCTAAAAAGGTCCCTATCACTGATTTCAATGGGGGTTTTCTCTTGTCAATCGTACGGGTGAACCTGTTTACTGACTGAAATTACGCTCGCCACCAAAAAGAAATCCAGTATTTCTGCAGGTGTCAGGCTTGTGTCAACACCATGGACTAATCATTTCGAGCCTGAAAGGTGTGTAGGAGTGAATGGGCTCACCGGATGCGCTGCCAACTCTGAACATTACAGAAGCTCACGAATGCATTCCTGATATGCGGAACAGCACAGGATGCCTCCGCGACCAAACTGGTGGATCTCACTTATCTGCTCGAAATGCGAAGTGGCTTTTCGAAGCTCCACTTGTATTGACTCTGGGTTCTTCATCGGGATAGTGCCCCCATCGCAGGTACCAAAGCCACAGGAACACTGCTCGCGCCCATTGTATATCAAATGGTCACTTGGACAATCCTTGGTTGGAGTGCAAGCTAACCGAGAGTAATGCCTCTGCTCGGGAGATCAAAATGACAGATAGATTGAATGACTCACTTCAGCTCAGAAAGACCGATACAGTTAACTAAAAATAGCAAACTGCCATAGAGGAATCAGGATACTGCCGCCCAATCTTAAGCCTGGGCTGCTTCTTCACAGTCGAGCTTTTTTACGGCCGTGAACGACGTGTCCGGCGAAGAACTGGAAGGTAGGAAAGAAGTGCCTCGAATCTGTGGCACACATGCCACGCTGGGGAATTGACGAAGAACCGGGTTGTTCTGATGAAATACTGTTAATTCTTTGGCACACGGTCTTAAACTAATGAAAATGGCAAAAATAGATTAGAACAGAGAACCAGGAAGCAGCGTTTTTGATTATGATGATGGACGATGACGGATCCAGTATGGCTCTCGCCCACTCGATCAAGGGGATTAGCCAGTAATTGAGGATAAAAAATTTAAGGTCTTTCAGGTAATGTATACGTATAATCCTGACAAAGGAGCTTAAAGCAAACATAAAAAACAAAAAGAGTGCAATATTTCCTTTTTTGCCATTGGAACCAAACAAATTGATATAGTATATAATGAATTTAAATTGCTGTAATTACGAACACATTTAAAAGTTATGTTTAGAACTTGCCTCATACTCTAATAACAAATATAAAAGAGGAATTTAGAGGCACACTAGTTTTGTTCCATGAACATAACTGCATAACTTGTTCTTGCTTCTTTCTTTATTCTCCACCCACTCCAGGCATAACTCTTCGTCGTCAGCCGCTGCATGAAAATTGCACAAATTCCCAACAAATGTGTAGCGGATACCACGCTTCTTCAAGGAATGACAAAGGATAACAGCGTGGTCCAGAGCCCCTCAAGTTTTTACAATGGTGCCTATCCTGACATCTTTTTTTAAATTATCGGACAAGACTTTGCTGGTTATAGTGGGCGTGCATTGCTCCCAAATGGATGCGTTCATCCACGCCCTCCTGTTACTTGAAAGACCCTCTTGCTAACAAAGTAATTCAAAGGTTCGTCGGGAAGCGACGCAGGCAGTGTTCATTTTCGACGCTATTATCACGACCGGCGAGTGGTAAAGCAAATAGCACACTTGTAGGAGTCCTCACCTGATACTGAGGAAAGATGTCACGGTCAGATGACTGTATTTCAGGGCAGTGGGCATGGCCGCACACACGCTCGCGCGATGTCGCGTATACTGAACGTAACAGTGCCTAACAGTTTGTATGCGATATAGCCAACACATCTGTCTGTATTCAATATTATTGAACTGAGAGCACGCTAACTGCACAGTTTTATTGCACATGCACCTAGCAAGTGAGTTTGCAGCAGTTACCCAAAGAGCGTTTAGAAAAGGCACTGAAGGGCCGCTCTTCTAGCTTTCACTGCGAGTGCTGTGCGTTGCGCGCCAGCCTAGCGTTTTCCTTGAACCTCTAACGAAATTGCGTGAAACCAATGCGGTATAGCAATCACGCACGATCACGTTCATTGTAGGCTGCTTAGCTACACCATGAGAGGGCGTATCCAACGCCCTCAAGTTTGTACAATGATGCCTATTATGACACTCTTTAAAACTATCGCAAAAGAGTTTACTACCGGATTTTACCGTTGCCTATCGGATTACAGGCAACTGCCTATTTTGCTTTTTGCGTTCTTATCGTGCCATTTTGATATATGAGCACGAATTGTATAATATATATATATATATTATATATATATATATATATAATATATATATATATATATATATATATATTATATATATATATATATATATATATATATATATATATATAGTGGGAGTAATAATTCAATGGGCCAGTTAGTCTTCGTGAAGGTATGGGATATGGCACAACGGGAGCGTTGTCAACAAGGATAAATATATTTATTTCCCAACAGTTTCGGGAGGGGACCTCCCTTCATCAGGGGATGAACTCATCCCCTGATGAAGGGAGGTCCCCTCCCGAAACTGTTGGGAAATAATATATTTATCCTTGTTGACAACGCTCCCGTTGTGCCATATCCTATATATATATATATATATATATATATATATATATATATATATATATATATATATATATATATATATATATATATATATATATATATATATATATATATATATATATATATAATATATGTATATATATATATATATATATATATATTTGCATAATATATGAGCATGAAGGTTAATAAGGGCTTTATGGTGTGTTTATATTGCCTATAACTGCGTATTTTGGTTGCTCGTGCCCAAAAGCTTATAAGTACCTATAAATGCCTATTTTCCCAATGAGCGCGTATGAGCACTATTCAAGTCCAAATTTTGTTTTCGGGCGTGTTTTGAAACTGCTATTCATGTAAAAAAAGTAGCATTGACATTTTCAAACTATATAAGGCTCAACTAAGACGAAGCTGACAGGCTGCGAGTGATTGCAGGAGGAGCATGAACAGTGCAAAAGACGCTACTTCTGTAGCAATAAGTGGAAGAATGTCACAGCGTTTCTAGAGGAAGAAGGAGAGAGAACTAAAGATGGGGTAAGAAAATGAAAGCGACACCTATGGCGAAGGACTTCGCGACCACCTTCCACAAATTGCTGTCCAGTGCATTGAAGGAACTGAAAATCCCCCGGAAAACTTGGGTGTTGTGGTGGGAAAATAAAAGCAGGTTGTTCTTGGCAGCAGCGGGTAGTTGGAAAACAAATGTAAAACCATGGAGGGCCACTCATGGAATGATATTGTTGATTCAGTGATGGCGAAGGTCGCCACATTGTTATACTTTTTAAAGCAACACCTGAGACAGGCGTCGGCATGTTTACAATCAACCGTGTACTTAGCATACGTTCACCGTATTTATTTATTTATTTCAAAGTACCTTACAGGCCCCATGGGGGGCATTGAGTAAGGGGGACTTTACATATATACAAATAAACTGGAAAAAATATACAAGACAGACAATTGAGCAAGGGGGGAAATACATATAGACACCTCAAAATGAAAAAAAAGTACAAAAGAAACAATTGCGTAAGGGGCGCAATACTTATATACATCTCAAACTAAAACAAATACAAAAGAAACAATTGGAAAATAATAAGTCAAACAAAAAGCACCAACATGTACAAAAGTTCAACATGTACAAAAGATACACGCATAGTAACCGTGGGCTAAACACTGTATTTCCTGCGCATGCAGCGGCCACAAGGCAGAATCCTCGCGCACATGAATGTGACAATTACAAAAATGAACCAATACGGACCAATGAATTATGATACGGCATCTACTTGCTGAGGCATGTGAAGTGGCTTGATAAGATATGACGGAACGTGTCAAAGTTTGTCTGCGATGCAATGTCGTCAGGCAAACTGTTCCACAGACCGATAGCACGTGGAAGTGCGGACTGATTGAACGCGTTTGTTGAGCCGTATACACGGGAATAGCTAAGATGATTGTGTAGTCTACGTGAAGTGAGATATGGTTTTTGCAGAGCAGTAACGGTGATTCGGGAAGAATGGGTAATTTTATGAAAGAATGACAGCAGGGCAATGTCGCGACGAATGTTCAAGAGTGGGAGTGAAAGTTCCTGTTTTATTTGTGATATACTAGAATGCGGACTGTAGTTATTGGCAATGAAACGGCTTGCTCTATTCTGGATTCTTTCCAATGAGTCAATTAAGTATTTTTGATGGGGAGACCAAATCGAACAGGCATATTCTAGTTGAGGGCGAACCAGTGTCAAGTAAGATAATTTGCGAATGCCTGATGGTGCAGCTTTCAAGTTACGTCTCAAGAAACCTAGTGATTTCGAGGCGCTGGCAGAGATTGCCGTAATGTGGTCGAACCAGGATACATTAGGTGTCAGTATTACGCCGAAGTACCGATATTGTGTTGCAGTCGATAGAATGGAATGATTAATACTGTAAAATAATTCGGATATGCTAGGTTTACGTGTGAACGACATTACTTTGCATTTTGAGACATTTAGTGTGATCAGCCATGCACTACACCAACCATTAATTACGTCGAGGTCGTTTTGGAGTGACAGGTGATCTTCACTGTTGTTGATTGGACGGTAAATAATGCAGTCGTCAGCGAAACCCCTGATGCAAGAATAGACATGTTGCGGAAGGTCATTGATGAATATGAGGAAAAGTAATGGCGCGAGTACACTGCCCTGTGGTACACCTGAAGAAACGTCAGATAGGGAAGAAGACAAATTGTTAACTGTTGTGTATTGCTGACGATTCGACAGGAAATTGCGAAGCCATGATAATGTACGGGAGTCTAATTTCAGGGCGGAAAGTTTCGATATCAGGCGACAAATTGCAACCCTGTCAAACGCCTTCGAATAGTCAAGGAACACGCAATCAGTTTGATAATTATTGTCCATATCCATATTTGCATGAAGCTCTGTGGTAAATTCAAACAACTGAGTCTCACACGAAAAGCCCTTTCTGAAACCATGCTGATTTTTGAAAAAGAAATGATTGGATTCCAGATGCCTGTAAATATGTGAAGCGATGATGTGTTCTAGAATTTTACAACAAATACACGTAAGGGAAATAGGACGGTAATGCTTAAATATGCTTGTTCCGTAAGAGATCTCTAGTCATTTGTCTTCAGTAACGAACAATAAAAAATACAGAACAGTGATTCGAATTGGTTGCTAAGTCATTACTCAAAAATTACCGCTGTCACAATATCAAAATGTAATTAGGATGGTAATTGCTATCATCGCGTCCAATTTAACTGCGGTTGAAGCTCCTATGTCAAGCATTTCATGCTCAGCTCATGTTAGAAGAAGTTTGTTTGTTTGTAGCTTTGAATACATGGCTCATACCCACTCTGGGGGATTGGGCAAGAGAACATATAGTTTCATATGGACCAAAACTGCACTATTGCTTACAACAAAAAGGGGAGGGGGGGGTGACGTTGTAGAATGAAGACACTATAAAAAAAAGAAATCAAAGATTCTGATAGTGAGAAAAAAATTAACAAGAAAGTAGACACTCATAGCCATACCTTGATAT
Source organism: Rhipicephalus microplus (assembly GCF_013339725.1). NCBI lineage: Eukaryota > Metazoa > Arthropoda > Arachnida > Ixodida > Ixodidae > Rhipicephalus > Rhipicephalus microplus. The sequence goes on from NC_051175.1 coordinate 38,280,477, forward strand.
TGGGAGCCGACCAGACAGCTGGTTTTGCCAAACCCGAATAATTTGGTATGCCACAGATTTATTCAGATGTGAAAATTACTTTTCGGCCCGTTTTTTTTTCCCTTTTTTTTGAAAACCTCTTAACGTGGTTTTTATGTTGAAAAACGTTTAGAGTCTCGAATAAAATTACACACCGCATCGAATGCATCTCTGGCATCTCTGTGGCAATTCCCCAAAACAAAGGCACCAACATTTAGAACGTTTTCTGTGGTTCAAATAAACCTATCTTCGCAAATGGAATATCTAGAAGTTGTTTCCTAATTAATGCATAGTTCCGACATTAGCCAAAATAACGTTCAATAGTTTCTGAATCTTCGCATAACAGACAAAGGGGGGGGGGGGGTAGTCTCAGACCAGCTCTGTGTAAATAAAAATTTAATGGGGGCACACAGCACCAGAGTCTGGAGATTATAATTTCAAACTTTTTTGACAGACTCCACTGGGCTTTCCATGGAAATTGGAGGTGCTGATAATCTGTTCATTGTGTGATATTTTCTTAACTATCTGTAAAAATAGCCAGTTTCCTATATCTAACCCCTGATAAGTATTTTAACTCGGAAAGTACTGAAATTACTGGTCCATTAAGTGATGCTCGTGCCAAAGCATCTGTTAATTATTTAATTGTAATCCGCAGTGACCTGAGACCCACACTAATTTGAGGAGTTTTAAATGTGGTGGTGCTAATGTGTGGAACGCTGTTAAGGCACGAGATTGTTCGGAGGTAGTCAGAGCTGCACACACCCAAAGTGAGTCTGTTAGGATGATTGCATTGGTCTCGGTCGTAAGCAATTTTTGGAAGAGCTGAAATAATAGCTACTAGCTCGGCTTCAAATATAGGAGTGAAATCTGAAAGCCTCACTGAAAAAGACCAGCCTAGGAAATCAGACGCAATTCCTACGCCTGCTTTTTCATTGTTGACATAAGCATCAGTAGCTATTACATTTTTTTGTTTCTGCGTGTACCAAGTAATCTTTTAATGTAGTGGTCAAAAATCTAAGAGATTGCAGCTTGGCTTGGGGGGGGGGGAGATTTCATCGTACTATATCCTAACGTTTAGGGATGAGGAATTAGTTTCAATTACTGTTAATTTCTACATTTATGCAATCCTGTTTCTCTTTAATGAAAATTATCTGAGGGGTATGAAATCGAGGCCACTGTGCAAGAATGAAAGAGTCAAGGTCGCTGATAATCGCGTACTCTGATCTTCGCGCCGGTAAACTGTAGAACTTTAGGAAGGTTTGAACAGTCCGAATGCGGAATCGACGGAGGAGTGTTGGCATTCGTGCTTCTTGGTACAATATAATATTCGCCACGAACCTGGAAAGTCCCAGGCATATTCGCAGGGCTTCTTGCTCTAATATTACTAGCAGTTTAATTTTATAAGTGGCGGCCCCCGATAATAATACACACCCAAATTCCAATATTGGTCGCACATACATTTTATATATTATTAACATCGTCTGTCTGCGCAGTTCGTATTTTCTGTTGCTTAGCCTGCGTAATAAACCTAACGCCCGCTGTGCCTTTGCTGTTATATATTCTACGTGTGAGCTCCAATTCAGCTTTTCAATATAAGTCATTCCTAAGTACTTGACAGAATCTACTTGTGGAATAGGTTCCCGATTATATAATACAGAAATTGAAACTGTATCTGCTATAGGAAACACCAAGAGCGCACTTTTACTGATGTTCAATGACAATGAAATGGATTGCAACCAAATTTCTAGAGTATTAACATATCTTTGCAATTTTGATGTAGTGAGTAAATGTCGCTCTCTGCAGCGAATAACACAATATAATCTGCCAAAATGTAGACACTGACATCCTGAACAATTGGAATAGAGCTCATCAGTATATTGAATAATGCTGGAGATAGGTCGGACCCTTGGGGAACACCACGTTTCTGTTTGAATTTATGCGAACAACATCCTTCACGCAGTACAATTTCCTCGATTTTAAGAATTCTGCTATCCACTCAGTAATATGATGAGGAAACTTCAGACTCTGCAAGGCGTTCAGTAGAATAGAGTGCTCGACACTGTCATGCGCTTCAGCTATGTCGAGAGTTACTAATCCGGCGTACTGTTTCCTGTTACGAGCAAACTGTATTCGGCTCTCTAAATCCGCATGGGCGCACCAAATTGAGCATTCACTGGGAAAACTAATTTGGTATGGCTTTAATACGAACTTATTCGTCATCAAGGAGTTTGTTTATTCGGTCATTTAGGACCCTTTCTATGAGTTTCACCATGTTTGAAGTTAGCGAAATGGGTCTGATATTTTCTATGGTAAAACCTAATCGTTGCTTTTTTTATTAATGGGATTATCTTAGCTATTTGCCAGTCATACGGTATCCAGGCATTCTTTAAAAAGTAGTTTATAAGATTGAGGATGTCGCCGGGGGATAGCATGAATAATATTGATACGAAGTATCACTACCAGGAAAAACAAGGGAAGCGCGGGTAGAGAATGAAGACGACGTTGCCTTCACTGCTCCCTCTGAGTGGGTACGAGCCATGGCGGTGGAGATCGTCATCATCATACGGTGACCGCGGACTCAGCACCCATTAAAAACCCCCACTAAGTTACCTTGCCTTGTGTAACAATTTGGTGGAGGTACAGCGGCCGTTGAATCGTTCGAGCGTCCTAAATCTGTGAAACAACTGCGTAGCTTCATCGGGCTCTGCTCGTACTTCCGCCGCTTCGTACCCAAGTTTGCGGATGTCGTTCACCCCCTGACGAGCCTTCTACGCAAGAACAGCCCGTTTCAGTGGACCTCCGAGTGCGATGCCGCTTTTCACAAGCTGAAGTGTTTGTTAACTTCGCAGCCAATACTTCGGCACTTCAATCCTTCGTCGCCCACGGAAATTCACACAGACGCAAGTGGTATTGGTATCGGTGCCGTTCTCGTTCAGCGTTCTGGCAAGAAGGAACACGTTGTGGCGTACGCAAGTCGTTCTTTAAGCAAGCCTGAACGCAACTACACAGTGACCGAACAGGAATGCCTAGCGGTAGTCTTCGCCGTGCAACGGTTTCGCGTATACATCTATGGTCGCCCGTTCACTATCGTCACAGATCACCATTCCCTGTGTTGGCTGGTCAACCTTCGTGACCCATCCGGCCGCCTCGCACGATGGGCCATTCGTTTGCAAGAACATGTATTCACCATTTCATACAAGACTGGCCGTCTACACGCTGATGCGGATTGCCTCTCGATAATGCCGCTACCATCGACAGATTGTGAAGGCGATAACTTTGACCACCTTATCGCTTCTCTGTCGTCTGGCTTTCCCGATGCCGTGACTTTCGCCGCTGAGCAGCATAATGACCCAAGCTTGAAAGCTCTCTTCCCTGGAGCGAGAAATTCATTAAGCGAAGGCCGATTCTGCGTCCGAAGTGGTCTTCTTTACCAGAGAAACTTGTCCACGACGGGCGCCCGCTTTCTGCTAGTTGTTCCTGCGTCCCTCCAAACGTCTGTTCTGCGCCTCACGCATGATGACCCCACCTCTGGCCATCTAGGCACCGCACGAACACTTAGTCGCACGAAAGAGCGGTTCTATTGGCCGGAAATGAGCAAGACAATTCAGAACTACGTGGCCAGCTGTACGCAGTGCCAGAGCCACAAGCGGCCCTCCTCGGGTCCAGTTGGTCACCTGCAACCTGTAAAGCCTTCAACACGTCGAAACACGAAACGACAGGCTACAGCCCTTTCTATCTGCTCTACGCTCGCTCACCTCGACATACGCTGGACACTATCTTTCCTTTTGTCGTCCATGATGATTTAACAATTGCGGAAACTTTGTGTCGTGCGGAAGAGACACGTCGACTTGCCTGCCTACGTACACTGGCAGCGCAAGAGTCCTCTAAAACTCGCTACGACAGTCAACATAGGCATGTAACCTATGCCCCCGGTGATCTAGTGTGGGTGTGGACCCCAATACGCAGACGTGGCTTGAGCCAAAAGCTACTGGCACACTACGCCGGTCCTTTCGTGATACTCCATCGTCTCAGCGAGGTCAACTATGAAATTACACGTGTCACCACTAGTGGCCGACGTTCATGCAAGACATAGGTGACGCATGTTGCCCGCCTGAAGCCGTTTACACGAAGGATGCAAGAATGTCTCGCCCAGAGGGCTTCGTCTGAGGCCGGAGGAATGATAAGAAGTATCACTACCAGGAAAAACAAGGGAAGCGCGGGTAGAGAATGAAGACGACGTTGCCTTCACTGCGATCCCTCTGAGTGGGTACGAGCCATGGCGGTGGAGATCGTCATCATCATACGGTGATCGCGGACTCAGTGCCCATTAAAAACCCCCACTAACCCCCATTTTAATTATAGGAACTGTGATTCCATCTGGACCAGGAGCTGATGAGGGTAGATCTCGAATTACTTTTGTTGCTTCAGACAGGGTTACGTTTTTGAAGCCAGTGCTTATGCTAGACTTTTGCCAGTTGAAAGACATAGTTGAAGAAAATCTAATTTCTAGACCTCTGCCAATTGACATTAAAGAGTTCTTCGTTTCTTCCAATGACAGTTTTTAATAATCAGTATTTACTGTAGACGGCAGGATTTTGCGAGATCGCATATATTGAAATAAAGCTTTCTTATTTTTAGGTTTCAAGAGAAAATCGAAATGTCTTTTATCATAGTCTCCTTTAGCTTGGGCCACCGTGTGTTTAAATACAGCGGCAAAAAATTTATAATCTGACCAGTTCTTAGGGGACTGATTTTATATTAGCTTCTTCCAAGCTGCCTGTCGTCGCCTGTGATCTCGTGAACAGTTGGAATTCCACCAGGGGCTATAGGGTACTCTATTTGCCGATTGAACAGCGAATTCAGCGATTTTGTATGCCCTTTTAATTACGGCGCATAATTTTATAACTTTAGTGTCATCTGAATCCTGAGAGGGAGAGTCTAAAGCAGTTTTTGGTCGTGTTGAAATTTTTCATAATTTATAATGGTCCGGGCATGGAAGCATGAAGGCTTGACGGAGCAAGTGATCTCGAACATTGTAGGAAAGTGGTCACTGTTGAAGTAGATATCAAGGGCTGTCCATGGTGTACTAGTAATAGTCGAGCTTACAAAGCTTAAATCTAAGGCGGAGCGTAAATGACCTCGAATAAATGTGGAAGTTCTAGCGTTAAGAAACAATAAGTTGTTGTCTACCAACCAATCTCACAACCGTTGTCCACTTTGATCTGTTCTAAAACCCCAACGTGTATGGTGAGAATTTAAGTCGCCAACTATAATTTTTCCTTACAGCCTGAATTAGCAGCCAGATCTAACAATCTCGTGTCTTGGACGCTTACAGGAAAGTAGACGTTTATTAGAGAGAATGGCCAGTATCCTAGCAAAGTAATATCTAACGCGAAACTTTTGCACTCAGAACCCATACATTTGTACGAGTTTTTTACTTTTAAACTAATTTTATTGTTTATAAAAAAAGCTAAACCTCCACCTTCGGATGGACGGTCTAGACGAAATGTTTGGAAGTTGGGTAGGTGAAATAAGTGATGTGTGGAAAGCCGAGTTTCTTGTAATGCAATAATAACCGAATCGAATTTGGAAGAGAGGTACAACGTATCTGTTGTAGTTGAGTGAAGAGATCGGCAATTCCAATGTATAATTTTAAAAGACCCTATGATTTCGTTAGAATGGTTTCGGCAACTACCTTATCTAAAATACTTTCTTTTAGAAAATTGGTTTTGGAAAGGTCGTCTTTCTGGTATTTCTTGCTTTTTACATGTTACGGTGGGCCAGGTTTTCGATACAGGGGATCTAGAACGCTTTAGGCATTTGAGATCCATGTCCATATCTTGTGTGCACCATCGCTTTGCCTCTGAACGCCTTCCCCAGAGGGCTCTGCAGACTGTGCATCCGGTGGAGTTATCTCAGATTCTGCCGCACTTGTCAGGTGTGCAGACTAAACAATGTCTACAGCCGTACTTATATCTATCTGTGCTCCATAGACTTATGCGATTTGGTTATTTACAATGTGCGACAGCGACTCACACAGGGTGGTAGCACTGCGTTGCACAGCCTTATCCACAGCCTTCTCGATCATGACCGCAATTGATAGGGAAACGGATGCTTCTATTGCTAGGTTACGGCGGGCAGCTGCTCCTGCGTACCCTTGATTTCTGGCCTGAATTTCAATAATGGCATACTTTCGGGAGCATTGCCTTTTGTCTAAAATTTCAAGGATTTTGATTTCACGTGCCTTGTTTAAACAATTTGGGTTATCAGCACACTGTGCTTCATGGCAAAGACAGCGCTTTTCTTCTTTACTTTTACAGTCGTTTGAGTTGTGCGTCTCACCACAAATTTTGCATCTAGGTACTGACCTGCATCCTTTCACTATGTGCCCATAATGCCAACACTTAATACACTGTAGGGGACGAGATGATAGCGGCTACACTCAGTATATTAAAGGCCACGCTTTGATTTCAATTGGGCGATTCGACCCGGCAATTGTAGCAATCACGGACTCCGTTGGGACCTTGTTCTTGTCCGCAACTCGACTACATCTACAGTACGCTATCACTCCTGCTTCTGAAAACATATCTAATATCTCAGTAGGGGTCAAGTTGACATCGACACCCCGAATGAGGCTTTAACACAACCTAGGTGTAGTAAACGAGTGACGTGCCTTACACTCACGGGTAGCGGTTGCATACTCTCCTTTTTATTAGACGTTCCACAAATATATACAATCACAAGGACCCACTGTTGCCAACTCAAACACAGAAACTGAAACTACAGGTACTATATACAGGATACAACATTTTCCCTCCCTCATTTTTTTTTTATTTTGGGAAGGTGTTAGTACGTTAGGGTTAATCGCGCACAGTATGTGGAACGAGAAATACACAACAAGAAATTCTCAGCAATATATATACACACAAAACTATCTATACACATGCCAAAAATATTGAATACATTAGGTAACAGGTACGCCAAACTAAGGAATATTTACACATTCACACTTTATAACCATATCTGTCCGGTCGCCATCTCTCTCGGTGCGGCTGAATGCGACGACCAGGTGGGCACGACACCACAGGTTCTTCTGTAGTGTTCACGGGCGGGCGTGCAACACTTTCTGAAGCAGGAAACTGTCCGGCGGCTGGTCTCGTGGACGAGCGGAAATCGTAGTCTGCACTAGGCACAGGTTTCACTGCGGGAGCACTTGCCTCGGCGGACGCTGGCTGCCATGATGCAGCGAGAAGCGCCGCGTCAACGGGATCGTGATGGAACGAATATTCACGCCCTGCAGAATGTCACTGAAAGCCATTGTCGCCAGGGCGCCGAGCAGGCACCTTGCACAGCTTTGCCGCGTTCCATGTTTTGCCGTCAGTCGAGAATGAAGGGTGCTGGGCCGCATTGCTCGATGACTTTCCTTGGCTTCGAGAAAGAGATGTCACCTTTGAATGAAACCGATGGTTTCTTCACCCGCACCATGTCTTCTACTGCTCACTGTTGTCGGTTTTGCCGCTCGCCTCCTGTCGGTTTAGGCTTTGCTGTACTCTTGCCTGCGCTTGACACGTTGCCGCAGCCTGTCCAGCTCCTGGTAGGGTGCGTTTGCGAAGGACTTGGGCGATAAGCCGAAGATGTCAAGCTTCGTTGTTGGCAGCCTTCCATGTAAAAGTACCGCAGGGGCCACTCCTGTTGTGGCGTGTGGTGTACACCTGTATGCGGCGGGGTAATCCCGCACAGCAGTTCGCAGTGGACATTGTTCTAGATGGGCCAGTTGCAGGTAAGTCTTGAACGTGCGGTTGAACCGCTCGATCAGTCCGTTTGCCCGCGGGTAATTAACAGATGAGTGCGACAGGCGGATCGCTCGTTCTTATAGCAAGTTGACAAATTCCTTTGACGTGAATTGGGGCCCATTATCACAGATTATCGCTTCAGAATAACCTTCCCGTGCAAATACGTTGAGCAGGAACTCGGTCATGGTTCTTGCAGAAATTTCTCTTGAAAACTGTACTTCAGGCCATTCTGAGAAGTAATCTACGAGTGTCAGCACAAATCTGCAATCTGGAGGCGCCCTCTCCAGGGGACCAACGATATCCATTGCAAGTTTCTGCCATGGTCTCTCTGATAGCTCGACAGGTTGCAACGAGGCAGGCGACGTCTTTGCCGATTTCTCTGCTGCTTGACAGATCCTACAATTGTGGACTGCTTCTTCCATGTGACTGTCTATGCGGGACCACCAAAATTGCTCCCTAAGTCGGGCTTTGGTGCGTCCGATACCCTGATGAGTTTCATGTGCTGTTGCCACAAGTTGAGCCACAAGAGATGATGCAACTACAAGCCTCTCTGCACGCAACAACAATTCGCTCACCACTGACAATTCGTCTCGAACTCTGAAATAAGGTTCCAGACCTTCCGGCAAGTCTGTGTGTGACGGCCAAGACCCATTTACAAACTCCTTCACCTTTTGAAAAGTGGCGTCAGCAAGAACCGCTTGTTCAAACTGCTCTTTGGTCAGGCAACTTGGTTGAACCATGGAAACATTTTCCTCCTCAAAAGTCAGCTCTCCATCTGCCATATGAACGGGTAACCGCGAAAAAAGCATAGGCTACTCATAGATGAGCCTTTCTGGTACTCCACCGTGAAATTGTAACGTAGTAGCCTTGTGCACCAACGTGCAATTCTAAGTGGGCGTCGGCCTGAGCCCTGCGAAGACAGAAGCGAAACGAGGGCCTAGTGGTCTGTTCGGAGAGTGAAGCTGCGTCCCCACAGGTATGCATGCCAATGCTCGCATGCCCAAATGCATGCAAGTGCTTCCTTATCGCCAACTGCGTACTTTCTTTCAGCCGGAGATAGCGTGCGTGATGCAAAAGCAACAGTACGAAGCTTATTAACGGCGTGCTGCTGAAGGACTGCTCCAAGACCACATTCGGATGCATCAGTGGAAATGATAATTGGAAGCGCAGGATCAAACATGTGCAAGACAAGATCTGACGATAATACCTCCTTTACTGCGCGGAAACTGTTATCCACCTCAACAGACCAGGTGAAGGTTTCGCCTTTCCTAAGAAGAGCCCTCATTGGTTCTACCATCTCGGCCAAGTGTGGCACAAACTTGGCGTTGTATTCCACCAACCCAAGAAAGGAGCGGAGTTCAGCGGCATTTCTTGGAACTGGGATTTCCACAATTGATTAATTGATTGATATGTGGGGTTTAACGTCCCAAAACCACTATATGATTATGAGAGACGCCGTAGTGGAGGGCTCCGGAAATTTCGACCACCTGGGGTTCTTTAACGTGCACCCAAATCTGAGCACACGGGCCTACAACATTTCCGCCTCCATCGGAAATGCAGCCGCCGCAGCCGGGATTTGAACCCGCGACCTGCGGGTCAGCAGCCGAGTGCCTTAGCCACTAGACCACCACGGCGGGGCAATTTCCACAATTGCGTCCACTTTCCCCGACAGTGGCGAAATACCGCAAAGTGTCACCTTGTGGCCCAAGAGTTCGAGCTCCTGAACTCCAAACACACATTTGCTGTTGAGCTTCAGACCTGCGTTTTTGATACGCTGCAACACTGCCTCCAAGTTCTTGAGGTGCTCCTCAGCTGATTTACCCAAAATATTTTACATCGTCGATGATAAAGAGGACAACCGCACAATTGCGAAGGATTCGAGACATGATACTCTGAAAAGCAGCAGGTGCTGAGGCTAGCCCAAAAAAAACGCGTTTCAACCGGTACGGCCCTTCATGTGTTATAAAAGCTGTCAAGTCCCTGCTCTCAGGTTCCAGCGGAACTTGGTGGTAGGCAGACGCTAAGTCGAGTTTGGAAAAGTGCGTGGCACCCACCAAGGCTTGAAGGAACTCATCCATTTGAGGCAGCGGAAAGCTGTCCGGAACGATGACCTTGTTAGGTTCGCGTAAATCTACACAAAGCCGAATACTTCCATCTTTCTTCTGAATGACTACAATAGGGGACACCCATTCTGACGCATCGATACGTTCAATGATGTCCAAGCTTTCCAGGCGCTGCAGTTCGGAAGACACGCGTGGTCGTAACATGAAAGGAAGCCGGCGAAGTTTTGATGCTACTGGCTGAACACTCACACGTGTCTTGATACTGTGAACAAAACCTATTGCAAGGCCCAGCTCATTTGTGAAGAGCGAGCAAAACTTTTGCTGAAGTGCTGCCGGCAGCTGCATGGATGGCTCTATGGGACATGTCCGAGCTACTTCGGCGTTCGGTACCATGCTGGTTTGAAAACACTGCAGCTGAGAGCCTTCAATACACAGCTTCAAGGCCTAATACCGTCCAAGCCAACGAGAGAAGTACCCTGTTTGAGGATATAAGTACCCTGTTCGACGACATAAGTACCCTGTTCGACGGTGCGCTGCGATTCTCGAAAATGACCTCAGAAAATAAGCAGCCTCGAACCGAAATTGGTCTTTTGGAATAACCCAGAAGCATCACACTAGGAACAGGAAGAAGCGGCACACCAGAGAAATGTTGGTCATACACCTTGCCTGAAAGAATGGAAACAGAAGAGCCAGAATCGACTAGCAGCTTCATAGCGACCTGCCCGATTTGAATGTTAATGTGAATTCCGGATGCAAGAGGCTGTTGAACTACAAGATGGACGATTGGGCGAGTTGGTGATTCATGATCGACGTATGTAAATGCGCGGTAGTAAACACGGACGACAAGAAGATACAAGGACAAGCGCAGACTATCAACTGAAGGTTTATTTTTCACAAACCACATATATATGACTGAAACAGAAACAGAAAACACGAAGATCTACAAAAAATGATGACTTAGCACTTAACAATCGACAAAACGTGAACGTTTGACAAAAGCAGTCACATGGTCCTTGAATCTGCTTTTGTCAAACGTTCACGTTTTGTCGATTGTTAAGTGCTAAGTCATCATTTTTTGTAGATCTTCGTGTTTTCTGTTTCTGTTTCAGTCATATATATGTGGTTTGTGAAAAATAAACCTTCAGTTGATAGTCTGCGCTTGTCCTTGTATCTTCTTGTCGTCCGTGTTTACTACCGCGCAGTTACATACGTCGAACTACAAGAACCTCGACGGTTTCTTCCTGCAACGGGCTATGTACTGAAACCTCGTGGACAGCTGCTTGCGACCGCTTCTGGTTGCAAACGTTTTCAAAATGTTCGATACGGCCACAAAAGAAGCATTTTTTCCCTTTAGCTGGGCAGCGTTTCCAAGAAGCGCGATGTTGTTTAGAACCACACCTGAAGCAATGCGAGTATTTCGCGTGTTGCGACGACTTCGATGGAGAGCGCTGTCGAGATTGGGGTGGTTCCCCGATGTAGCTGCCTTATCGCGTTGACTGAAAGTGCGAGCACGCGGCAGTGAATTCCGTGACTGCAACGATGAACCGCCTTTTGTGCCAGACTGCGTAGATACTGGTTGCACAGAGACGGAAAATTCCTTCATTTTCACTGCTGCCTGCTCGATTTGACTCGCAAGAGCAACTGCCTTATTGAACGAAAGCGAACACCCTTCTAACAGAAGACGTTCCCGAATACGATGCGAAGACACACCGGCAACAAACTGGTCACGTAGCGACTCTTCTTGCGACATAAATGAGCACATCGTGGCAAGCTCTGTTAGCGCGGTCACGTATTCTTGAATAGACTCGCCTGGGAACTGAATTCGACGGTGAAATCGGTGGCGCTCGACGACCAGGTTGCAGGTGGCATCGAAGCGCTTAGCCAATGCCGCTACCGCGGAGTCATACACGTCGGGCGTAGCTCCGGTCCCTTCCTCCTCAGTCTTTTCTGCCGCCTGCGAAATAGACAGAGTATTGAAGATACGTTGACCTTCGGGTCACAAGGAATGTAGTGGAAGAGCCTTGCGTCGCTCTGGGGAGAACTCTGAAGCACCGGACGCCAGAAGATAGACCTTGAACATGTCGTGCCATCGGAACCATGGCTGCACGGGACGACCCGGTGTTGGAATGAACGGATCCGGAGGGGCGATGCCAGCGAAAACCATCTGGGGGGCGTGGCTGGTTATCCCCGGGAACTATCTCAGACGGGGTTTTAAACACTCGTCGCCATTGTAGTGAACGAGTGACGTGCCTCGCACTCACGGGTAGCGGTTGCATACTCCCTTTTTATTAGACGTTCCACAAATATAAAACAATCACAAGGACCCAGTGTTGCCAACTCAAACACAGAAACCGAAACTACCGGTACTATATACAGGATACAACACTAAGTGAGGTGTAATGAATGCGCTCATCGGGTTGGTAGCGAATACCGAGCATTTTAGGAGGTCTCGAACACAGAGCTGGTCAGACGAAAAGCAGAGAATGCCACACTTGCCGAACTGCCTGACCTCTGTGATGCTTTGGTAGTGAGTTGCAGCGGCTCTCAACTTTGTCGGAATCATTTTTGAATTCTTCATCCGTATAATACCATCGTTACTTGGGACCAACGCCACAGGAACGGATGAGATGCCATGCGTAAAAACAAGTCGACTGGCGATTCCTAAGAAGGAAGAGAAGCAGACCAGAGGAAAGCCCCTGGTGCAGGTGAGGAAAACGGCATCTGTCTAGTCGTACTATCTGAAAATATACTCGCTAATCAATTAGGACACTGTGGAAGCGCTTATGAAAAAAATAACTAATAAACTAAATCAATCACAACTGCTACATTCTTAGGCAAAGCCTCAGAGCAGGCAAACGTCATTCGCTGATCGCGAGGTTCTTCTTTTCCGGTGCATCAGAAAATGAATAGAAAATGAATGTACCGAAAGAGTGCTCTTCGCGCAATGGTAATTAGAATTTTAGAATGTCGTAACAGATATAATTTTTCTAATTTGTTTTTTTTTTTGTTTGTTTCTTGACAGAATGAAATGGCTTACCAATATAAAGAAAACAAGGTGTGTTTTGTCAATGAAGGCATGCTTTCTTTGACCTTGTAGCCCATCTGCTGCAGCACCTTCAGGTCCTTTCAGGTAAAAAAATGTGATGTGCACGCAGCTTTTGTTTTGTTTGTAGTTTATTTTGAAGCGCCTCTTCCTAGGTGACATAATAAGTTGCATTTAGACTCTAGAGTTTCTTGCGTGCCCAATGAAAAGCGTTGTTCCTATGGTGATTTTTCAAATTGGCTCGCTACGAACCACCACACCATGATGCGAAGCATCGAACTTGAATTCATTGCCTCTCGTCCCATTTAGTCATCGTGAGCCTTATCCCTTACCTGTTTTCTTCGGCATCCGGGCTGGAGAATCACATGACACGCGCACCAAGAAAAACATGCGTAAGCAAGGTCACGCGCGCATGACGTGCCCCAGCCTACTCGTGCGCGTATGCCATCGATGTTGTTGTTGTTGTTGTTGTTGTTGTTGTTGTTGTTGTTGTTGTTGTTGTTGTTGTTGTTGTTGTTGTTGTTGTTGTTGTTGTTGTTGTTGTTGTTGTTGTTGTTGTTGTTGTTTATTCAAAAACAGATACATGTTTTATGAATACATTTTCTGCATGCCGAATGATCAATCGGAGGTCCCAAAGTAGAAACTGTCAGGGGGTCCTCTTAACAAAAAGTAAAAAGAGGATTAGCTTTTTAGTCAGCAAACAGCGACGAAATCACAGCAATATTTAAAAGAAAATGGCGCAAAAAGGTAGGGCCATATGAGCAAGAGTGACATTGTGCTTGAAACAAAGAAACCCAAAAGAAAACATTCAAGCCATAAGTCATTTAACAATAAGACCTTTAAGCGCTTACTAAAGGAGTACATTGAGCATGATTTGAGATCGACAGGCAGCAGTGTTCCACAGTGTTATGCATGAAAATCTTGCCGTCGTTTGACCATAGTTGGTACGTACACTAGGCAGAAGTAGATTACGGTTAGCTGAAAACCTCGTGTTGTTAGTATTTACAAGAGTAACTCCCGATAAACTGGAAATGTGTAATTCATTATTAGGGATACGAAACATGATCATTAGAATTTTGTAGCTAAAGAGTTTATGCAGAGGTAAAATGCTCATGTGGCTAAAAAAGGGGGCTGATGGTGATGAAAATGATTTGAAAGTAATGAGTCTCAAAGCATGCTTCTGTAATCGTTCTGGATGATTTACATGTGACCAATATGTATTTCCCCATGATGATATGCAGTATGACAGGTGACTATGAATGAATGCGTAATATAAAGATAAAAGGATTTCAGTGGAGAAGTAAGGTCGTGTTTTGATGATCACGTGAATACCAAAAGACACCTTTTGAATGCTCACTGAATTTCACATGCTTATCTAATACCACACCAAGAAATTTAGTAGATGAACATGCATGAATGAAGGGTCCATCAAGCGTCACTGCTAATGAAGCGATGTTTGGAAACAACTGCGGGCAATAGAATACCATGAAATTAGTCTGAGGGATTGATGAGTAACAGATTCGATACACACCATGAATGAACGTTATTTAAGTCGACGTTTAGCGATTGTTGTAGCATGAGTGGATCCTTGTGTGCGGTAAAAATAGTAGTGTCATCGGCGTAGAGAAGAGCGTTAGTGTGATTCAGACGAAGTGGCAAGTCATTTATATATAACAAAACAGAAGGGGTCCCAGGATTGACCCTTGAGGAACGCCAATGTTAGTGGTTTTTGGAGATGAAAAACTCTGGTTTATCTGAACAACCTGCGTACGATCACCAAGATAGCTTTTAATGAGCTGAAGGAGTGGTCCAGATATGCCGTAACAGTCAAGCTTATGAAATAGGATGGCGTGGTTAATTGTATCGAAAGCTTTAGTAAAATCAATAAACACCGCTCCAAAAAGAAGACCTTCATCAATTGTCAATTTATTCCTGTCAGTGAAAGTTATTAGTGCAACTTCAGTCGAAAGACCTGGACGAAAGCTAAATTCGTGATCAGATAATATGTTGAACTTAGATAGGTATTTCATTAAACGGTTGCAAATTAGTTTTTCAATGACTTTACTGAAGAAAGGTAAAATGCAAATTGGGCGATAGTTGTTACAGCATTCGCGATCACCTTTCTTAAAAATAGGGATAATTTTCCCTGCTTTAAGGCCTTTAGAAACACTGCAGCCGCGAAAAGCTTATTGATTAAATAGGCTAAGATTGGGGAAGGTTCTTTTGATACAAGTTTAATTTTAGAAGAGCAGACTTGATCAAGCCCTGGGCCAGTATTCTTTAATGATAAGATGATATTGTTAACTTTATCTGCTACCGTGGGATACAAAAAGAAAGATTGAGGAGCACGTGGAAGACTTGACAGTGAGGGTTCCGACTGAGTGTTTGTATTAGTACTCACAGGGGTGCTGAAATGAGAGCTGAGAACCTCCGCAATGGAATCAGAATCAGTGTATCTGTTTCCGTTAACAGAAATAGCAGTTGGGTGCGATTTAGGCTCATTGCGGTTCAGAAATTTGTTAATTACTTGACACTTCTGCCTTGTGTTGCCACAATTATTTTTAGTATTACTTTGATAGTATTACCGTTTAGCGTGCTTTAGGGCACCTCCCAGAATATTGAAATAAGTTTTTAGCCGGCATTTCAGTGAATGATTGAATGGTTCTGTCTTGACCTTTTCGCGAAGATTGTCCTTTTTTCTTATAGAATGCATTAGTGCTTTAGTAATCCAAGGATTCCTAGGTGCACGGAACCATTGTTTAATTATGGTTCAGAGCACGACTGACTAATACATTCTCTTACCATAGCTGAAAAAAAGTTGAATGCAGTTTCAGCGTTATTTTCGTTATATATTTCGTTCCAGTTAGTCTTTCGAATGGTGTCTACAAAGGCTTTTGAATCAAAAGTAGTGTGCACGTTAGTTTTACTACGGCGATTCTCTTTAGAAACGAAACACAAAAATATCGGATAATGATCCGTGATAGCAAAATCCAATACTCCTGCTCTAATGTCATCAGTAGACATACTGACCAAAATGTGATCGATCAGTGTATTGGAGTCGTACCAAGTTGGAGTACGTATTACGGACGAAAAACCGCAACTAAGAAAACAACGTACGTATTCAGAACAGGATTGGCTCTGTTGATCAGCGATATTAATGTTTATGTCACCACATACAACTACGTTCTTGTTCTCTTCGATTAGTTTGTTTAACAATAGCTCAAGTTCGGCGCAAAACTCTGCATATGGTGAAGAAGGGGATCGGTAAAGTGATATAATGATGGTGTTACGGTTGGTCATCGACAAATAACGACAGTCAGTTTCAATGCAAACGTATTTGCGAAGTAGTGTGCTTAAGGACAAATCAAGTCGCTGCTGGTAAGGCACAGAAGATTCAACCAGAATAGCTGAACCACCTCCACGACTACCCTTACGATGACAATATTCTGATGTGTAGCCAGGGATTCCATACAAGGCGCCGTCGTGTGAAGTCAACCAAGTTCTGATAAGCATATGAGTGAAAACATATGATCGACAACTGAAAAGAAAGCGCTAAGGTCATCGTAGTGTTACGAAGGCTTCTGATGTTAAAATGAATTCAGGGACAATGCAGACGTATTGTCCTTGAGAAGTTCTTTGGTTCGTTCGAGTGAAAATGTGGTGGCGTCCTATTTTGAACGGTGACTATAGTATAGTAAAATGGGGCTTACAATCACAAGTTGTTTAAATACGGCAAGATCTCCCACGCCAAAGATGCGGTGTACTCGACTAGCTTCCGATTTCCTGGCCTTGATAATGCAGTTATCTGTCCAGAGAATTTCCATCCCTTGGCTCTCTTCAGCTCAAGGGTTTGCGCAAAAAGTCGCTTATTCTCTGGTGTCAGGTGGTCATTGGCGTAGATAGGTGCAACTGAATTCCTTGAAAGCCCAATAGCTGTTGTATTAAGTGTTTCCTTTCTTGCTTTAGCAGCGAAGTCTGTTTTTTTCAACCTTGAACAGAACCTCGCAATAATATGCGTGCCCTGCCTTCCTGGTACACGGTGCGCTATATCTACATCACTAGGGGCAATCACACAGCCAACTTTTTCGCCAATGGCCTGCACAATAGCGAAGCAGCTCTCGCCATCTGTCTTTGGAATACCTTTTATTTCGACATTGTTCGTCCAGTGAATACTGCTCAACGTCAGAAAGCCGCTGCGAGAACAGCCTGCAGTCATATTTCAGTGATTTGTTTTAATCCCTCAACTTCTTTTTTTCTTTCGCGAGAGCTTCATTTCTTGTCTTGACTGATTCGTAATGTTGTGTCGATTCGGCGCTCTCTGTTGTGTGTTATCAGATTCTGTGGGATGTATCAAACAGTGCGCGTAACTTAGAAGAGGCTGGCAAAGATGATGTATTGTGACCGCGATAGATCACGTCGCTTCGCTGAAAGTGCGGTCAGAGACGACGCACCAAAACAGAAGCTAAGCGTTGACAGGGTTGGCGAAGGCGCAATGCAGTAAAGACGAGAACACAAACGCAAGCGAAATGGGGTAGTAGAAGTAGTAGAAGTAGTAGTAGTAGTAGTAGTAGTAGCAGTAGTAGTAGTAGTGACATTGCACACCACATGGGCATCTACGTTTTCGCATCCATCTAGATGTGACCGCCGCGGCCACAATCAAACCCGCTGCATTTGGGTCAGCAGCAGCACCCTATATACCGTCTGCTCCTCTGAGGCGGACGCTAAACGAGGGCTGATTAGTGAATAGCATCTCTAGGCTATTCAAAACAAAAATATACTAACAAGCTGAGATGCTATTTGCATGTTTTATTATTTTTCTCAGCGTTCATTCACTATACTGATTTTGAAAGGGCAGGGCAGAGACACAGGGAAAAGAAAGACATAGCGACGAAGAGTGCTGTTTTTCTTTTCCCATTGTCTTTGCGCTTCCCTTTCAAATTGATATGAAGCAGCTAGCCCAAGGCAAAGTACTCCTCATTCATGCTACACAACAGAAAACACAAATTGCACATGCCAAGTAGAATAATGTCACGTGCAACACTCTTAATGAGGTACCGTTTAAAATGCAGATTATAATCAGGAGATGCAGCATTTTTCGTCTGTTTTTATATATACAGCTAGCATTTAACGAAGTTCTGATCAAGAGCGTAGAGTATGCGACGTCCACCCACCATTGTCAGCGTAAAGGAGCGACGTAAGAACGGGACCATTCCTTGCTGTACGTCACTCCGTAGATCTTGGGGCAAGTGACATTTATTAGAAATTGAGCGTTTTTCCACGACATGTAATTTTTCAAATCTTAACAGGAATGATCCGAAGTGCCCAGTGCACTATTACGCTTGTCAGATCGCAATCCTCAAACCTAGTGAGGGGCCCTTTAAGGTGTTCACCGATAGTGGAGAAATTGGTCCTACGTGATAAGACCTAGCATGCCTCTCTTCTGAAGTATCAGTGCTCTGGTTATTTGCTCCTGCGCTGCTCTTCCCAGCCACAACAAAATGTAAGAGACCTATGAGACTGTTAATCGTATGGTGTACTCATGACGCACAATGCTAGAGAACAAAACGAAAGACCACATACTGCGAATCGCGCAGGAAATGCATGCCTTTGTTCAATCGTTGGTACTTTGCTGCTATTTTAAACATCATATTTTTGTTTCTTGCCGTAGATACTGTCACTGACGTTGTCAATTCGGGATATTTCAGATTTTGTAGAAATTTTTTGTGCCTCTAATTATGATTTTGAGGGCCAAAAATGGTATTTTGTCTGCCAGTTTTAGGCACCTAAAACACACTTTTTAGTGCCTAAAAATCCAGCTTCTAATAATGATTGATGATGACGCCTTCACTATGGCTCTGGCCCGCTCAAGGGGATTGGCCAATAATTGAGGATATAAAACTTAAGGTCTTTCACGGGATGTATACGTATACTTAACAAAGGAGGTTAAAGCAAACGTAAAAAATAGAAAGAGTGCAAGGATTCCTTTTTGCCATTACCACCAAACAGAATAGTATATCTATTGAATTGAAATTGCAGTAATTACGAACACGTTTAAAATTGATGTTTGCAATTTCCCTAATTCTACAATAACAAATATAAAACAGAAATTTAAAGGCGCATTCGTTGTGTTTCATGAACATAACTGCATAACTTGTTTTTGCTTCTTTTTTTATTTTCCAACCACTTCATGCATAACGGCCAAACCTCATGAGCGCAAAAATGCACGCGACAGCGACGAGCGACGCTATGAGCCACGAAACAGGGCGTTCGCGCGACGTGTCGCGTGCTCGTTTTCACGCGATCGCTCGGTTCTCCAGATTTGAAAACCGTCACTCATCGCCCGGAAGTGCTGGGCTCAAGCAGCCAATAGCGAAATACCGGAAAAGACAAAGACTACATAGGTGCACGTGACCCTGCCCGAGTCACGTATGCGCAACAAGAAATAACGCAACGTTTATTACGCATGTGCATATAAAAAAGTGCTGCAAGGCAATAATAAACACTTTCCGTTTCATTACACAACACTACATCTTATTTTTAAATTGAACCGCTCGCTACGCGGTTTCCTTGGTGCGAGTAGACGGCCTCATGCCAGCAACAGTGGAATTCGCTCGCCGAAGCCGTCGCGTGAATGAGGTTTGCCTGCGCTAGCGACTGATCGCGCGAAGCCGATCTACGTCGCGTCGCTTGTCGCTGTCGCGTGCATTTTCGCGCTTATGAGGTTTGGCCTTAATTCTTCATCGTCGTTAGCCACTGCATTAAAATCGCACATGATTCCCAACAAGTGTGTAGTGGATACCAAGCTGCTTCAAAAATGACGAAGAATAGAATAGTGAATGCTTGCGTACTACACATAATATTATTTAGGGCGTAGTGGGGCGCCCCAGCAAGTGTGATTGTAGTAGTTTAGGCCAAAGAATGTTTAGAAAAAGGCACGAAAGGCCACTCTTCTAGCTTTCGCTACGTGTGCCGCGCAGGCCTCGCGTTTTAACTGTTCAACCTCTACCGAAATTGCATGCAACCAGTGCTTGTGTACGAATCCGGGTGATCACGTTCAATGTTGGCTACTAGGCTACACCATGAGAGGGCGGTGGTCCAGCGCCCACTCAAGTTGTTTACAATGGTGCCTATCCTGATATTTTCCGCGTAGGGCTCGACCTTCTCGGGCCATTTCCCACTTCTGCATCCGGGAACAAATGGGTTGCCGTAGCGACCGACTACTCGACACGTTACGCGATCATCCACGCTCTTCCAAACAGCTGCGCTACCGATGTCGCCGACTTTCTGCTACATGACATCATATTGCATCACGGCGCTTCTCGACAGCTCGTTACTGACCAAGGCGGATACTTTTTATCTCGCGTCGTCCAGGATATCGTACGTTCCTGTTTCACGAACCACAAGTTCACAACGGCATACCATCCACAAACTAATGGACTTACAGAGCGCCTGAATCGCACTATCACGGACATGTTGTCAATGTGTTTCTCAAGACCACCGTGACTGGGACGCAACGTTACCCTACGTCACCTTCGCTTACAACTCCTTCAGACATGACACCGCAGGCTATTCCCCGTTCTACGTTCTTTATGGACGGGAACCCTCTCTGCCTCTTGATACACTCCTTCCCGCTGGTTCAAGCTCCCCTGTCACATTTGTCCGCGATGCCATAGAGCGAGCTGACGCTGCACGACAGATTGCCCGAGAACGACTCATGCTTTCTCAAGCCTCTCAGAAAGATCAATACGATCGTCACCACCGCGAAGTTTTGTATGCACCAGGTTCTCTCGTACTCTTGTGGACCCCATGTCGTCACATCGGCCTCTCAGAAAAACTTTTATTTTGCTATGACGGACCATACAAAGTCCTTCGCAAGATCACCAACCTCACCTACGAGATACAGCGAGTCGTCGAAGAAGCGCACTCAATGCCACCACCATCCACTGTTGTGCACGTCGTAAGACTGAAGCCTTATGTGTCACCCAACACTCCGCTTTCGTGACAAGCGCCGGGTCGGCGCTTTAACGCCGCGGGGTAGTGCCACATGGCCATAGTGGGATTGAGGCATAAAGCGGTAGAGAGTCCCTGGCTGAAAGAAAAGACTACGAAGTGGATAGAGACTGGTTCCAGCCCGCCAGTGCGCCAGGCATTGTCATCGCGTGTAATCGTTGTAAATATCTGTAAATATACGTTTCCTTGTAAGAATAATAATAATAATAATAATATTGTAATAATAATAATATTAATAATATATTATTATAATTAATAATAATATAATAATTATAGTAATAATAATGGTCATCTAATTTTAACGTCTCAAAACTCATCACATGGTTCTAAGCCTATGCCGAAGTGGAGGGCTCCGGAGACGAACCTCCTGGGGATCGATTCCTTAACTTGCACCTAACTATGAGTGCACATTCATTCTGCTCTGCAACTTTTAGGGGCGAAGCTCTTTATAGCGGCACCATTCATCCCTCGCAGCCGTTGTAGTATGTAAAAAGCATAACATTTAGACCCACAAGGTGGTGCCGGTCAGATATTTCTTCTGTGCGTTGTTGAACACTACAAAATAATTCTCAATGTACATGCAATGGCTGCTAATGGAAAATGAGAGACACGAGCATAAGTTTTTAGTTAACGCGCACGCTGCGATCTCCATTAGCAGCTATTGGCATGTACATTGAGCACTATCTCACAAGAAAGTGTTGTCACGTTATACTCGCTGGGCGTAACCACCTTAGTTTTAGAAAGGTTTAGCGAGCGTTGAGCCGCAGCGCCATGAATACAATGAACTAGTATATGACAAGAATGAACTCGAGGTGGTTAAAGGTTGGGAGTAGATACGAAGCGCAAGCCATAAGAAAGCAAAACCCGAATTCTCCTGTCTCATTTCCCATTAGCAGCCATTGGCATGTACATTGTGCACTATCTGACAGAAAAAGGTTGCTACGTTATATTCGCTGGGCGTAACCTCCTTGGTTTTAGAAGGGTTTAGCGAGCGTTTGGCCGCAGTGCCGTGAATACAGGGAACTAGTATATACCATGAACTCGAGGTGGTTAAAGGTGGGAAGTAGACCTGAAACGCAAGCCGTAAGCAAGTGTGCATGTGCCACCTCTCGTTTAGTCCTCGAAATGTCCGCTGGATGGCGGTGCTTTTATATGGGGAATATATGATGAAAAGATGCGAGAAGGTGGTACTTGGAGTGTTAAATTGATGGACGAACGGACACACAGACAGATGGATGGATGGACGCATGAACGGACGCAGAGGCGGATGCATGGACGAACGCAGGGACGGACGCACGAACAGACGCACGCACGGACGGGCGGATGGACGCATGGACGGTCACACAGACGGGCGCATGGACGGACGGAAGCAAGAACGAATGGACGGAAGAACGCTTCGCCCCACTCTCCATCATTGACTCCGTGGATATCCTGCCAATTTTTTTTCAACCTCAGACGACGTTAAAACATAGACATAGCAAAACCCCCGTACTGTTTATGCAGCCGAACTCAGCGAGACCACAGTTCATCGTTCTCCATGCGGAAGCGGACAGAATTTATTGCGATAGTCCGGAGTCGTTTTGCAACGTACACTTAGTTTATCCTTAAATACAAATAAAAGTTTGATGTCACTTGTGAAAAAAGGCATTGCTGATTATCACAGTGGAGCATAATCGAATTTTTCAAAACGCGTTTTCAGAAAAAAGGCTGTCAAGATCCCTGGTACCACTACTTATAATGAATCACTCCATATTGCTATCGAGTACGCAAGTCCACATGAGAGGTTCACTTATAAATCCAGTCAACGTCCATTGCCAGGAGATGTGCATCGCGATTCCTCGTAAGCCCACCAGCCTGGTCACTCGACAACGCTATGACAATCTTTTGGGGCGGCCCAGGCATTCTGACGAGGCCCTCCCGGAAGTCAAGCGCGCTGCAGCGACGGAGTCCGACGAGGTAGTCACTTGTGAAAAAACGCATTGCTGATTATCACACTGGAGCATAGCCGAATTTTAAAAACGCGTTTTTAGAAAAAAGTTGTCAAGATCCCTGGTGCCAATATTTATTATGAATCACTGCATAGCGCTATCGAGTGCTACAGGTGATGCCATGCTTCATCGAGTAAGTAAGCCCGAATGAAAGGTCCACTTGTAAATCTAGTCAACGGCCATTGCCAGGAGATGCAGAAAAATGGTTTGGTACCGACGTTTTGTGCATCGAGAATCCTCATAAGCCCACCAGCCTGGTCGCCTTGACAGCGCTTTCACGATGTTTTGCAGCGGCCCAGGCTGCTCTGACGACGCCCTCCCGGAAGTCAAGCGCGCTGCACTGACGGAGTCCGATGAGGTAGACTCCTCGTCCACCGTCTTGGAGAGCGCATCGGGTGAGTCGAACAACCGTTCTTGTCTGAACTATGGGCTAGGCAGCTGTGAATGTTCACTGCTGTCGGACGCAAAGTTCTCTCCCACGAATGAGGACTGCCTCTCCGAGGGGGGTTCTCGTTCTTAGCTAGGTTAGGTAGCTGAACAACAGCTGGTACTCCCAAGTACCAGATGTACTGTCTTTCTAGTCTTTACTTGTAGTCTTTTCTTGTTCTGTGTGGTTTCCTTTTTCTTTTTTCAAGATGCCTCCTCTTACTATAGCTACCTTTAACTGTCGAGGTATCACCAGAAGGTCGAAACAGGCTGAGGTTATACACTTAGCTCGGTCTCACAAGATCAACATTCTCGTATTGCAGGAAACATTCGTGTCTAGATTGGGAAAAATTAAGAACTTCAACAGAACGTTTGGAACCAAATCCTATTGGAATTATGGCAGCGCCAATTACCGGGAAGTCACGTTCATTTTAATATCACGATTCAACGGTTCTGTTTTACGCCACGCCACGGATTCGGATGGCCGCGGTTTGTCGGTGGATATCAATTCTGGTATTAAGATTGTGAATGTTTATGCTCCAGTGAAGGTTCGACAACAAAAGGATTTCTTTACTTCTTTAGATTCCTATCTACCTGGCCCATCCCATGTCATTCTAGTGGGCGATTTCAATGTTACTTCAGAACAAGCGGATCGTGTTTCCTCCAGAGGAACTCCAAAGTGCAGATATCGAAATGGTCGGCGGGAGTTGGGGGAGCTTGTGAACGAACTGAGACTGGTCGATGCTTGGCGGTCTCTTGGCCTCCACTAGTCAGGAATGACTTGTACGAGGAGGAGGAGCCAGTCAAGGATTGATTTTTTTATGTCTCGCCTTCACTTGCTCCCAGCATGAACTCTAGCTGGCTGTGTTCATCCACCTTGAGTGACCATACCCTCCTTGCCTTGAGATTCGCTGACTCCAGCTTAGTGCCCTGGGGCAAGAGACCGTGGCGGCTCAATCTGCGGCTCTTTAAAGATAAGGCGCTAGAAAAGATGTAGCAGGGCTTCTCATCAGCTCGCTTCTTGGCGACCAGGACTTAGGCGGTAGTGAATGGGACACAGTGAAGGCCGGAGTTGTGGAGCGCTTCAGGGAGGGGGGCAAGAAGCGGGCGCGGGAGGAACGCGCCGGGATCAAAGTGGTCTCTGACACAATTCTGCTCTCAAAGCCGTTGTCCGGCGGCCCGGGAGTAACCGCGGCTCTTACTTCACTGCGCAAAGAATATAGGGACAGCTTGCGAGCCACACAACGCGCAGAGCAGTGGAAAATGGAGGCTTGGTGTAGCAGATATGTTCTTGGTAGACATTTCG
This sequence comes from Rhipicephalus microplus, assembly GCF_013339725.1. Classification (NCBI taxonomy): domain Eukaryota; kingdom Metazoa; phylum Arthropoda; class Arachnida; order Ixodida; family Ixodidae; genus Rhipicephalus; species Rhipicephalus microplus. Next base: position 38,305,124 of record NC_051175.1, read on the forward strand.
CTAGGAAAACTTGAGATATAACGACTTTGATCGATAAAACTACAGGCAGTTTAGTGGAAACACAGACCACTTTTACTTTGGCCGTCTCCAAGAGGTCGACTTGGAAATAGACTTAGCTTCGGTTGAACTCCACGAACTAATCGATAGACTCAGTCCGAAGTTATCTGAACGCTGTAGAGAACATGACCTGTCCCAACTCAGTTCTAACTGGCTGTTCATTACTGCCAGTTTCCTTGACGCCAAGCGCGCTAAATTCATGTACCGCCTGGCCAGAGGGCACCTGCCCGTAAAGTTCAGGCCCCTCACGAATGTGTCTACAAAAGGAGCGTGCCCCTTTTGCGAAAGTAGGAAAAACCTGGTGCACATTTTCTCCCAGTGTGCATTACCAGCAGCCCTTCATCGAAGGATAGCTAGCTTGTTTAATCACCCCGGTGTTCCTTTTGACACCGTTAGGTTTTTGCAATCTCTGTTGAGACAACTGGTTATGCAGTACGTGCTTATGCTTGTCGAGGGCTCCTATCAAGTGTAGGTGGCATGGTGCTGTGCGGTCATTGGTGGAAGACGACCCGGACTTCAAGAAGTACTTGCAAAAGTGCGGAAGGAGGTATGGTTCATCCTCCACCGTAAGTGGCAGCACCTAGGTGCAAAGAACTTTTGTGAAACGTGGCACCATTCGGCAGTGATTTTCAGTAAGTCAGGAGGGCAGATAACCATCAATTTTTAAAGATGTTATTTTTTAGAGCTCCTCGATTCAGCCTAGTCAGCCGGTTGCCCCCGAGTTTAGTTTGTGTGGTTGTTTGCCAGGTTTTTGCATATGCTGCGGTGATGTTGTTGCCTTGTCGGGATTTACCCGCAAGGTCCGTCTTGGCCCATTCTGCAGGCTAGGCGACTACTCGTCGAGGCGGAAGGTGGCTCCCTTTCTCGTGAAAGGCTAATCTGGCTTTTAGTCGCGCTGGTTCAGGAAGAAATGCCGGGTTTGCGTGCAGCGGCAATCCCTTCTGCACCAAACAGCAGTCCCGTAGTCCCCAAGGGACGTATTGTGTCTCGTTAGGACCTAGTGGTCAGGAGACGGGCCGTGACCGCAGTCACCAGACACGCTGCATTAGCCCAACTTGCCCGATTACGTCCGCTTTGTGTGTTGTGATTGAATTACCGCGCCGAAGAGTAGGCCCCATGTTGGGTCTCCCTGGCTTGTACGCCGGGAGGCAGGCCACGTCTGTTTGGTGCCTGGCGCTGAGCGGGGGCCCCCTTGCCAGTGTATGGCATTCTGTCCGAAACAAAAACTTCCCCCTGACACAACCCTGAGGGGGGGGGGGGGGGTAGGACATGCCGGGACAGTCTTATGGATGATGATGGGTTGATGAGTTATGTGAGACTCTGACACAAAGCGCCTTCAGCCCCGCGTCTTCTTCCTATCTGATAACGGCAAGTGAAGTTTATTTACTTACAGCACCATCAAGTGTGAGGCCCCCGGGATGGCTTTATGCTCTCCTATAATAGAGTACCTAGTTCTTTAAACCGTTACCCACTTTTTCTAAGTACTCCGATGCCTCCTCACTCGTCGGGGTTGGCTCAATGGTCTCCTTCCTATAGTATAGTACAGTGAACTATAAATCGTCGAACATTAGATCTACACACGCAATGGGACAGCTCATTGTTTTTTCAGAGTAAACTACATCGTACTCTAAATCCAGGAACGTTTGTTCAAAACATGTAGTCTACCGGCTCAGCTCATATAAAGGGCCACTCACTAGGCTCTCGCAATACGAATAATGAGCGCACTATCATCTCCTGAAATATCTGGTTCTTCTTACGTATTTCTGGGATACAGACAGTGGTTCCCGTGACGTCAAAAGTGTACATGTTCTTGATTGGTACGTAACGCGAAATATGAAATGTTATTTCTTACTGGACTCTTGCACCGCTTTCCCGGGGCGCCACCCATCTGCTGTTTTTTGTATGGCATGAATATCGTGCTCGATTGACCGATAATGCTTCATTGCTTAAATCTGCGCAAGTTGCGAGACGAGCGTATAGTCGAGAAGCGAGAAATCCTAGTAGGCTCTAGCACTTAGTTTTGACATTATTGTTCTCATGCTTTTTGCATCATGTTTGCAAACGGGTGTGAAGGAGAGGGGGAAACAACCTCCTCGCCTATGATCGCGCGGTGGTGAGTGACCCTTTAGGGGAACCGGATCTCCATGGTCCAATTAATCTGTAAACCTTCCAAAGAATTTGGCTTCCGCTGACGGGCATTAACAACCTTGGTCGCACGTTATTTGTTCAGTTCTTGTGGGTCAGCAGTGTGCTCTCGCACTGTAAACACTTTTGGAAAATTGTGATATCAGCACACCGAATGCTGAAGGCAACGTTCCTAAGCATCTCGGTTCCGTGATCAAGCTACAAGAATTTAGCATACAGAGGTTAATCAATTGAAACATATTTAACTTCACAATACCGCTCGATTACTACCACTGAAGCTGGCCACGATATCAAGAAACAAATGCACTACGATCTACTGTTACGAGTACAAAATACGTCATATTCCTCCGAAGGAACAATTAAACTTTAGCGAGAACACACTGAGAAACACATTGCTAATAAAACGTCGGCATGTGAGTGAAAATGTTCAAAGTTTTCATGCTTTCCACAGTAAATTCAAAGCACAGATGGCACCTGATCAGACCAGTATAAATGAAAACTAAGTGGTGGAATTCACCAACGAGACTTTGTGAAGCACACTCCCAATTTGCAAGTTTGGCACCATATAGTATCTCAATAAATACTAAGGTGACGGTATACTAAACTGTTAACCTCATTTTCACAGAATCCTGAAGCAAAAAAAAAATATCTATAAATTTAGAATTCAATAACAAAAACGGTGCCAAATACAATGAACATTGCAGGGCTATCCAAGGACCACCACATGAGAGCATCCGCGATTTCGTTTATAAGTATGCCTCGCTGTCATGAAACTATTGTCAACCGTACTGTATTCAAGGGTTTAAGAAATAAAGAGGCGAAATCATTGCAAACTGAAGACTCGAAATATTACGTTGAAGATATAGATCTGCATACGGAGAGTGAATCAGTAACTATACCAATAGTGGAATCATTTACTGAAAGTCGACTAAGTGCTAAAATAATTGCTAAAAGCTCTTCTTGAAATATGAAAGAATAGTCCGGTGGCTGTTTTATTTTCGAACACGCACACGTCGTCGTCCTGTTCCTCGTAAAACCACTACATAGTGATAGCCACAAACCCACGACAATATTCACGCGGCATGTAGCGGCAATATAGGCAAGCTGCGTACTGAGGCCCAACAGCCCAAGCGGATTACTTCTTTCCAGGTGAGGCACCAGTGTTAACTTCTAACTCGAACCTGATAAATGACCATTGTACCTAGTGACTACATGTCACTACGTGCCCGAAGTACCGTAAACAAATTTCGCAGAGACACGGTGCGCTATGTGCATTACACAGACAACGCGAACGCTTCAAGTACGTCGCTCGCGCTTGCGGAGCCACCGCGGCCGACTAAAATAAGGACGCTCCGCGTCAACAACCTGCTATCTTCTACAAAGCAGCTGCGAACTGTAATCACACTGCAGAAAACTCACTATTTGTGTTAGTGACAGCAGATGCGGTGGCCTCTGTGAATCCACCATTTATAGCTGCAACTCCGCAGTGCCCTCTCATGCTCATTTGAGCAGCGAATAGGCACGGGTAGCAGACGTAGCCCCAGTCCGTACTACTAGAACTTCATTTCAGTTGAATCAACGCCGCTTTTGCCACAGGTATAGCGAAATATTCATAGCAGATAGAGGCATGCGCTTGCGGATTAGCGAAAATCTCCCACTCATAACACTTTATTGCCTGAATTATAAAGCCGCCGAGGCAGAAAAAAATTGTTTCAATTGTTCAGCTTTAGGCAACAACCTTCAAATGTTTACGGAGTTAAAGTATTTAAAACTGAATTTTAGTGCATATTTTTGCGTATGTCACACATTCTCCATTTGCCACAAAAGTGAGATCCAGCAATATAATACGTACTTTAGAACTACGTAGCATGTTGCGTAGCACCTCTTGAGGGCGCACACACCAAATAAACAAATTCATAGAAGATATAACTTAGGTAAACAAGCCGAGAAAATACAAAGAAGTGAGAGTTGTTGGACGCGCTTCGCGCTCTTTTCCATGAGATCCAAAACAATTGGTTTTAACACAAAATACCTTGAACGAGATTCCGCTAGATGTTTCATGCTGAAAAATACATGCCGCGTCAGTGCTTGGCAGCCTGCAATAAAGGTGGCACGCCTTTCGTTAAGTACATGCTCGAAGTTTTGCTGTATCCAGCGGTAAATGGTTAAATATATTGTGCAGACTACCTAGACCAAGCCTTAAACGATTCTCCCTTTTAATTATATGTAAAATACACTACTTGAACTATTCAATTTAAAATTCGCCGATGAAATCGCAATTTACTTCGGATTCTGTTCGAACGTAAGCTTACCATTCGCCCGTCCTCATTTGTTTTTTTTTTTTGTGAAGAAACGTGGATATTTCGAGCACCTTTCATGAACGTCCATTATATAAGATATATGTGGATTACGAATTCGTAACTATACTGTTCACTGTGTTCTATAGATTTTCTGTGATTTGTCTGCGTTAGAACAGAGAATTTGATTTGCATTTGTCCTGTCATTGAAGCCTACGTACACACTCATAGGCTTCATGTCTTTGTCATTCTCAGTCTTCGAATTCTAATTAAGTCTCTGTTAAGCTTCTTTACTTCAGTGACGATCATAAACCTTCTACTGAGTTATTATTTAGCCTTACATTGATATTTGTAGGCCTTTCAGGTATAGTTGCTTTTGCCTTCTACAGTAATTGCGTGTAACAAAGGCTGCATTCCAAACACGTACTATCTCGCTACTCGTAAGCTACACCTCACAACAGCATGGACCAGCGCACTTGAACATTGTTAGTCACGCCTACCATTACATATTTTCGAGTTATCGGGAAAGAGCTAGACTGTTTCTGTCAGCACGTATCGCTCACAACTTGATGCGTTTATCTCCGCACTCCTTATTTCAAAGAAGTTTTCGCCATTCATTAAGCGAAAATTTTGAAGTTTGGGTGTGAAGGCACGGCGGAAGTTATTATTCTCCAAACCGATGTCACAACAGGACAAAATGAGTACAAGCGCTTGAGCAAGTGGAGGGGATCCACACTCATACGTACAGCCACGACCTCCCCTGATATTTGAAAAACATCACACGATCGGCGCTGCTGTACAGCCTTGCAGTGTTCTTTTCCAGGCTCTCCCGCAGTGTAGCATAAAATAAGCGCGAAAGTTTTCAGGGACGAAAAAGGGAAGTTTATTGTACACTTAACTTGTACATACACAAACTAATTATCGAAAACAAGTAAAGACAGTGCATATATTTTACAAATTAGCAATAAAATCAAATTGATCACAGTGAAAGGAAAATTAAAGGGAATTAAGTTAATCACATTTTACAGGATAACACCTATGCATGCGTACTAGAGTGGGCGCAAGGCTAGTGCGCGACAACTAAAAACCTCAGCTGTCCCTCTCTTACTTCGAAGAAACGTGTGTGCCATCGTCGAAGGAAGGCATCTTCGCCGTGTGTTTCCAGCGGCTGATCTAGGTAATTCCACATAATAAGCCAAATTTTTTGTAGAGCGGGATAGGCGCCTCTATGCGGCTTGTACCGTACTTCCGCTAAACATCGTCGCCACCACAGTACGTCCAAGGTTACTGTTAAGACCAGTCTTGCAAACAGCCCATGTTCTCTTCCCATGCGCGGCGTGCGAAAGCCAAAGAGGCGTTGTACCATGTGCAAGACGCCCCTCGCCACCGAGCACTGAAACAGAGCATGTTGGGCCGTCTCTTTTTTGCCGCAGTTTGGGCAGCGGTCATTTGGAACGACTCCCTCATGTGCTAACTGGTCTTCTCGACCAATCAAATCATCTCAACCAATCAAATTCGCGCACCTGGTTAGGTACGCGATTGCAACGCCATCGTTCCCAGTTTCTCGTGCAGGGTGCTGTTTCTTCCTCTTTGCTCAGTGTTCTACTTGTCACCATTTTGTTTATTTCTTGCGATGAAACATCTTCCAGACTGCATGAACCTATTGATTTCAATGTTCATTTTAGGCCACTGGCAGCTCTGTGAAACTTAAGCGGAATTTCTGCTCGTGGTTCGATGTACGGATTGGCCGTGAAAGTACCTTTTAGTGTACTGCTCCAGTACACATGAGCCTGTACCCGGGATAGTTGCTGTCATCGAACAGCTTCTGTGTTGTTTTTGCAGCCAGTGCTCTCGTGAACGTTGGTATATCTGGGAGGCTCAGGCCTCCATGGTTTGTGGGAAGCTTTAAAAATTTCCTCCGTACCTTTCTGGTTTTCCTCCCCAGAGGAAGGTCCCCGCCATAGAGGCGAGGCGTCCTGTAACACGGCGAGGTAGCAGGGCAATGTGTACTTTGTAAAACGCAAAAGCGCATACCTGTGTCTTGATGATTGTTGCTTTTGCCGCTAGTTACAGGTTAAATTGTGTGACTGCTGCTATGACATCGGTAGATATCCTAAGCACGTCATCCCAGGTCTTTTTTGATACATCTCCTTCCTCGAAGTAAACGCCTAACACCTTAACAGCTTGAACGTATTCTAAGTCTCCTGGCAATAGTTTTCTGGAGCCTCCAAAGCGCAATGCCTTACAATTGGTGGTGTTTATAAAAGCACCAGACAGATAGCAATACTCATCAAAAATGTCAAAGAATGTAATTTAGCTAGACAAGTTACGAAAAAATACCGAAATATCATCGGCCTATGCGACAATTTTGAAGATTTCCTTGTCTGGCATGGGGAAACCCACTATGCGCTCGCAGTGTGCAACCTTTCTAATCAAAGGCTCTAGAGACAAAATGAATAATACCGGAGGCAACGTACAGCCTTGCCTTACCCATTTTTTGAATTGCAAAGCTTCTGGTCACTGCATTGTTAAAATAAAGACAGCTTGACAGGTCGTGATAAAGTATTTCTACCAGTCACACATACTGCTCTGGGAGGTCTAATATGCGCAAAATAGCGAAAAGATACCCATGTTCAGCTCTATCAAATGCTTTGGCTTCATCAAGAGAAATATATACTCCTGAAATTTGTTTTCCTTTGGCATATGCAAACAGGTTTCTGATTATAGTAAGAGGCACGAAGACGGAACGTCCTGGTACTGCACATGACTGCAAGGAGGACACAAACTCTCCCAAGAAAAGCCACAGACGCCGTGATAGCAGCGTGGTTACTAACTTATAGTATGTGTTTAGAAGGGTAATGGGCCTCCACGATTTAGGATCTGACGGCTCCATACCCTCTTTCAGTAAAAGAATCACCCTTCCTTCGCTGAAGGACTGCGTTTTATGGCCATCACGCAACAAAATATTCACGAGATCAGTGATCGCATCTCCCAAGATAACAAAAAAACGCAGATAAAATCCCGTGAGTATTCTGTCTGGGCCTGGTGACGTGGACATATTCATTGATTTTAGGGCATAAAATACTTCTTCTTTATCAGTTTCTGCAAATAAAACTAAACAGTCTTCCGAGCCTAGTGATGGCAAACCTTCGCGAAAGGCTGAGAGTTTAGCAGTAAACTCGTCGTCCTGTGCGTCATGGTCTGCAGTAAACCGTTTTGCAAAGTAGTCTCGGAAAACTTTTTGAACTTCGTCAAGGTCATTAACAATGGTAACATCCTCTTAAGCGCCTCATTGATGTAGCGGGGCTGGCATCGACGATCTCGGTTTCCTTGCGCATATGTCAAGTTTTCAATTCCATCTGTCAATAAGTGCATTTCTCTTGCGAGCCTTGTAGCCTAGGACCTCTGCTTTAGAAGATTTTGATACTTAATTTTTAGATGCGGAGCATCTAATACTCGAGGATTGTAGTGCGGCGCCGTCCGCAAGCTTCCTCCTCCTTCTTCCACCATCTGTGCATCCCTTCCTCCTCTACACACCGCGCGCGCTTCACTCCTCCACCATCTGTGCACCCTTCCTCCTCTACACACCGCGTGCGCTTCTCCTCTTCACGAACATTCGCTGGCTGTATAATGTAGCGCGCATGCGCCGTCATGCTTCGAGAACATCGGCAGCTGACGCGCGCGCATGCGCCGTCGCGCTTCGAGAACATCGGCAGCTGACGCGCGCGCATGCGCCGTTGCGCTTCTCCCCCTTCTCAAACATTCGACAGCTGACAGTGCATGCGCCGTCGTGCTGTATATATACTCAAGGTCATGGTTACAAATAAGCAGCGCACGACGTTTTACAAAAGAGAGACGATAGGGACACCGCTGCACTCTCAACTAGTTTATTTCGTAAAAGACCTTGGTTATTATACAACAAGACGGTGTACCACGTGCTACAATGACAACGTATTTTCTAAAAAGCCAACTTCGCAATCGCTCAAAGTAATCGATGCTTGGCTTATACAGTAATCTTTTCTTTTTGCGATGTGGAAGGCCTCGATCACTTCCCTTGTCATCTTATCTCTGTGGCTGGCAAGAATTTTAGTCTCAGAGAACAGCGGGGAGCCGACCCATCACGGAATGCGTGGATGTTCTAAAGAGGACGTCAACCACAAGCGGGAAGCAACAGCACGTAAGAACTTTGGTGGACTTTGGCATTAGCAACAATTTGCGTTTTCTGACCTCTGACAAGGAGGGTTGCTTTGTTATTTTACCTGATGGGCTTTTCCAAACAAAGGCGTTATCGGCAGTTAAAAAGAATTTTGTTCCTGTTAACAAGAAAGCTAGCAAAGTCAAGGAAGAAGCTGTCGCGCTACTTTTGAACCACAATCTGGAAAAGCTTGCTTCTACTGTGAAACGTGCGATAAATTTGCACCTGGAGTTGTTTTTTGCAGCAAAAACTCACAAGCCTGACGTTCCGTTTAGGTGTATTGTATCGGAAAGGGACTCATGGCAACTTAATCTTTCTACCTTTCTTCAAGAGCAGCTAGTTAGCCTTAAGGTATCGGATCCTTTCTGTGTACCGAACTCGGAGGCGTTGGTTGCCTTCTTGACAACCTCAAACCCTGGTACTTGCAATTTTTTTAGTGTTGATGTTCAGGATTTGTACTACAACATTCCACATGGTCCTTTATTGACAGTTGTTAGAAAGTGCATTACTGATGATAATGATGAAATCGAATTTGTTAACAAATGCGGCATTTCAGTAGGAGCTTTCCTCGAATTATTGTCTTTTTACTTAAGGTCTACTTTCATCAAATGGCATGATGAGTTGTACCTACAAAGATCGGGAATATGCATTGGTTCGAAGGTGGCCCCGATACTTAGCAACATTTTCTTGGGTTACGTGAACAAAAAAATTGAAGCCAACATAAAGGGCCTTGCAAAGACCATATTTAGATATGTTGACGATTACCTAATTTTTGTAGAACACACTGTACTTGACAGGGCTATAGTAGATATCTTAAATGTTTTCAGGGACTGCAGCGAAGGCCTAGAGTTTACGTGGGAAGTGCCACGGGAAGGTCAGCTTCAGTTCTTGGACTTATTGTTATCACGTAAGCCAGACCATGTTTGCTGGTTATATAGCCCACGATCTGAGAAGCCCCTGCTCAGCTATTCTTCCGGGCATTCAAAGACAGTTAAGAATGGCATAGCCTTCTCTTGTCTCCGCGCTGCCTTGGCCAAATCTTGTCCCCACAAAGTTAATGATAGCTTCATCAGACAAGTAGATAGATTGGCTAGTGCGGGTTACGAAGAGCATGTTCTGCGCAGAACCGCACAGAAGTTGGTTCATCTTGTGCGCAAGAATATATCTTTGGAGCAGCCTCAAATTGAGAGGAATTATGAAGAAAAGAAAAAGAAATGTGTCTCCATACCCTATGCGCACAGTATATCACATAATCTAAAGAATGTAGGCAGCCGGTATGGATTACAAGTTGTTTTTTCTGCACCTAACAAACTAGGAAAGATATGCGCTAGGCTAGATAGAAAGCGATTGACAAAAAAGGATAGGTGTCGGTGCTCTGTTAAGCACATTGTTTCATTTGTTGAGTGCAGAACCGCGGTGGTTTACTGTTTGCTCATGTCATGTGGGAAAATGTACATCGGTCAAACGGGCCGGTGCATAAATACAAGGTTAACGGAGCACAAGAGAGCATTAGCTAATAATGCCTACTCGCACTTAAGACGGCATTGCTTGGAATGTGGCTGCTCCCCGCTGTTCTCTGAGACTAAAATTCTTGCCAGCCACAGAGATAAGATGACAAGGGAAGTGATCGAGGCCTTCCACATCGCAAAAAGAAAAGATTACTGTATAAGCCAAGCATCGATTACTTTGAGCGATTGCGAAGTTGGCTTTTTAGAAAATACGTTGTCATTGTAGCACGTGGTACACCGTCTTGTTGTATAATAACCAAGGTCTTTTACGAAATAAACTAGTTGAGAGTGCAGCGGTGTCCCTATCGTCTCTCTTTTGTAAAACGTCGTGCGCTGCTTATTTGTAACCATGAACTATCACCAACTCGCCCAACTTTCGGTTTTACTATACTCAAGGTCGGCGCTCGCTCGCTCAGTTGCCGCTCGTCGGCTGGTTTGTACGGCGCGTCGACGTCCAAGGTCGCGGTGAAATGAATTCCAACGAATCCACAAACACAATGATCGACGTCCCTTCGACCAGCGCCGCCCTTTCGCATACGTGTGTACGTGTTCACTCATTTAACACCCCCTCCTACAACCACGTTAACCAATTTAGCCATCGATCCAAGTAAGTCGCAATTTAACACCCCATTTCACAACCACGTTAACCAATTTAGCCATCGACCCAAGTAAGTCGCACTTTAACACCCCGTTAACCAATTATATGCTCCGCATCCTCCTCAGTGTTCCCCCGAGAGAAGCTGCGGGCAATTTTTTTGTGCTTCAAGGTATACGAGCATAGCAAACGTAGTTGGCCCACCTTTTTCAATAATTTGAATGCGTCGGAGAATCTCATTCATTTTGGTCGTGAGGCGAGCGTGCCGCGCTTTTCCTGTCTGTTGAGCTGTGAGACGCCAGCAAAATTTTAAGTGGTCCCATGTAGTCAAAGTTATGCAACCCACTTCTTCTAATGTGGCTGCCAGCTCAGTTTGAAGTACGAAAATGCTTTCGTCATCATGAAGAATAGTTGGGTCTATCCTCCATAGTTAGTGGATTCTTGTTGTTGTGTTTACGTTAAACGTGAAGAGTAACGTAGCGTGATCGCTGAGTTTCTGCTGGCTTGGAGCAAGCTGAACTGCCTCACATGCTTGTAGGTTCGCTAAAAAGTCCTCGGGCACATAAACTCCATCAATTCGGCTTTGGTGAATGCCACAAGCGCGGGTTGCGACGAACTCGACACCATGTAGAGTTAACCACCCATCTGACAGCTTGAAATCTTGAACTAATTGCTGTAGTTCTCTGGCGTAATAATTGTTGGCGCCTTGACCGGAACCCCTGACGTCTCTTGTAGTATCGAGCACGCAGTTCAAATCTCCAACAAGCACATACGATATCGGCTCGATCAAAAAATATCTGACACCTTTATAGAACCCGTTCGTTTCCCACCTCGTTACGGGCGCATATAGGTTGACAAATCTGACTCATTTGCAGTTAAGTACCACATCTACTGTTATGATGCGGCCTTCGGTGTCAACAAGACAGTGAGCACCCCTCCTCAGCGTTGCGTTTATGAAAACAACTCCTGTGCCACGTGGACGCGCATCTGTAAGTGAGAAGAAGGCCTCTACATGAAACCTTACCTGAAACTCTGCAACGTCAAGCTTAGTACGAAAGTTTGTCTCCTGCAAAAAGAGCATGTCTACGCGATGCACCCGCGCGAGGTCAAGTACTGCCTGCTGCTTCACCGAATTTCGTAAACCGCGAACATTGAACGACATAAAAGAAACTGATGCCGTTCTTCAAATAAAGGCGAGGAAGTTGCTTAAAGGAAAGAAAAGGTAAGAGAGAGGAGAGCCTGATGCTAAAAGTACCTATCGTCATCGCTCACAGTTGGTGACGTTTGCCGTGGTGGTGATCCCACGTGGGGTTTCTTAAATGTTCCCTGTTTAGCGGAGTCGCTGCCGCTGCTCCCACTTCCTGGCTTGGATCGGCGTTGTGAACTCGAAGAACTCATTGCGTCTGCAGATCGTGAGTGTTTGGTGGAAACCTCGGTGTCCACCAGTTTGCTCCGCGTTGGTGGTCGGCTCTTTAGCTGCTTCATCGATGTCGAAGGCGTAGCGTTCTTGTACTTCAAGATTGTTCACATTCCAAGGTTAGCGTTTGGTGTGCTGTCACTGGCTTCTGTCGCTGTCATGGCAGAAGAAATCAAAGCAGAGCTTTCGGCGATGCCTCTTGTAATGGGTACCTGGTCATCCGGCGTTTGGCGCTTCTCGGACGCCATTGATGTGCTGCAGTTATGTCGAGTTTCGATGCTGCCTTCTAGTGAAGACTAATCAATCGACGTTTCCGTGGAATTCCCATTTGGGTGTTCATGTTGCGCCTGAGTGGGCTGTTCATCTCAAGTTGCCCCGTCAGGCGTACTGGCAGGCTTGACCTGAGTAGCGTCTTCCGACTTCGCGTCTACGAAGTCATCGGGCAGGCTCTCTTCATCCCAGTGGTCTGGTGTCTTGACTCGTGTCGTTTTCTTTTGAGGACACAGTACTTCATAGGTTCTAGATTGCGTGGCCACACTTCAGAAGCTTGAAGAGGATTCTTCAATTGTTGGGATGATTCTTCAATTGTTGGGAAGTCTTGGACACTGGGTGATGGCGTCTTCTGAGCTGCGTCTGCGTATGATCTGCGCTTGAAACATTCTTTGGTCGGGTGATCACCTCCACACCTTCTGCAGACTTCAGTGCACTCTTCCACAGCGTGTCTGCACACGCTGCGCCTATGTCAAAAAGGTGTTGCACAGGCCACGGCCATGTGGCCTTCGTTGTGGCAACGCGCACAGACGTGACGCATGCCACGGTACTCCAACATTACGCAGTGTCCATGGATTGAAATCAAATTCGGTGCCGGCTTTGCCATTTCTATCTTCACCACTCGTGTGCCGGTAAATGTAGATTGACGTCGTTGCAGAGTAAAATATGTTATCCTACGTACTTTTCCGAAAGGCTGCAAAGCAGAGACGACCGCATCATTGGGTACTTACGGCAGCAACCTCTACACACTCACGAACCCACTTCGTGGGCCAACGACTTCCACTTCAACTTTTTTTTATTTTGAAGGACAAAACCTTCATTCACCATGAGCTTGGTGGCTTGTTCCGCTGTCCTCGTTGCTACCAAGAACTTCAAAGCGCCGAGGTGTTGCAGGAACAACACCCCTTCGCTACCGGTCGTCTCTTTGAGACACTCGATGATCTCATGGACGGAGACCGCGCCTTCAGGAACGGTAAATGTGAAACAATGTTCTTCAGGCGGGGTGCATACTGGCCTCAACTCCATCCTCCCAGGGGCCCCAGTGGTCGGCGACTTCTCGGCTGAAGCACTGGGGAACCTGAATGCGGGTGAGACTCCGAAGAGACGCCGCCGAAACACTGGACGCGCGCGTCGGCGAGAGCCGCCCACACACAATAAAACACGAACGCTGATGGCGAAGCTCCCTAAAGTGGCACCCGTTTCTCCCTCGTAGCCGTTGAAGTAGTGTGTAACAAGCATAAAATTTTGACCTCCAAGGTGGTGCCGGTGAGATATTTCTTCTGTGTGTTGTTGGGCAATAAAAGATAGTGCTCATTGTACATGCCAATGGCTGCTAAGGGGGAATAAGAGACAAGATAATTCAGCTTTTAGTTAAAGCGCACGCTGCGAATTTTTGATTGTTCAACAACGCACAGAAGTCAAGAAAGCGTTGCTACGTTATACTTGTTGGGCGTAACCGCCTAGGTTTTAGAAAGGTTTAGCGAGCGTTGGGTCACAGTGCCATGAATACAGTGAACTAGTATATATCATGAACTCGAGGTGGTTAAAGGTGGGAAGTACACACGAAGGGTAAGCCGTAAGAAAGTGTGCGTGTGCCTCTTCTTGTTCAGTTCATGGAATGTCCGCTGGTTGGCGGTGCATCTAGATGAGGAATAAATGACGAAAAGATGCGGGATGGTGGTACTTGGAGTGTTGAATAGGTGGACTAACGGACACACAGACAGATTCATGAACGGACGCGCGGATGGCTGCACGGACGGATGGACGCATGGATGGACGCCGGAGCGGATGCATGGACGAAAGCGGGGATGGACGCACAGATGAATGTGCGAATGCACGAAGAGATGCACGCACGGATGGCGCATAGATGCACGGGCGGCCCCACAGACGCACGCATGGATGGACGGAAGCAGGAACTAATGGACAGACGGATGCGTCGCCCCACTATCCATCATTCACTCAATGGTAAGCTGCCATTTTTTAATGTTTGTAAGAAGTTTTCCAAACACTTTTTGTTGTAACCAGTTGCATTGAATCTATACTGTTTATGTGCGATTACGTCAGTGCCTTTCAGTATATCATGTTCCAATAAACCAAGGTCACCCCAACCTTCCTGCCTAATTTCACATATTCTTCAAAAGATTAAGTATCCTCCAATTCATGGGAGCGTGCGAAGTCATGAGTTGTGATCGCTGGAAGGTTGAAGCGGACCTATACTTGTGGACAACTTTCCTTGGCAATGTAGAAAAGGCTACACAGTCGAATGGCGCGTATCCCTCCGCTAATGAATGTAGTCCTAAGGTTGTGCGCTTACTTGGTGTGGGAGCTAGGAAAATACTGCCTTCATTTATCGCACCTAGCTATTTCACACAAAACGCAGCTCGCATCAGGAAGATAATCGTATGTCCTTGAATTTATTCGTCACTTTGCGTATTTGTATCCATGACAAAACCGTGCATTTAGGTGTGTACCACGAACGCCAAGCGCCATCTGCGTAGGTATGAAACACTCATCGGGCACAGCCATCACTTTCCACAGCACTACGCAACGCATGATCGACCAGACTGTATCGCGTAGTCGTAAATGTGTATAAAAGCTCCACCCCCGTACCTTTCCCTACATTACCGAGAAGACTCGTAGAAGATACGTGTATGGCCATACCCTTTGACTGTGCAGAGGTCATGGGCCATAGGCAACAATGTGATGCTGTTTCTCTTCCTTAGAAGCGTGCGTTCTCGCAATAAGCAGAAATTTCGAATTAGGCTTGCTGTTCCTAACAGGAAACAGCCGTATTGTTTGATATCACCCTTAAACATTTCAGTCTAAAATTTCAGTCTGAGCAAAACTTTGTAAATAAAGCTTGTGCCACAAGAGCAGTTGAAACGAAAAAAAATTGCCCGCAGCTTCCCTCGGGGGAACACTGAGGAGGATGCGTACCATATAATTGGTTAACGGGGTGTTAAAGTGCGACTTACTTGGGTCGATGGCTAAATTGGTTAACGTGGTTGTGAAATGGGGTGTTAAATTGCGACTTACTTGGGTCGATGGCTAAATTGGTTAACGTGGTTGTAGGAGGGGGTGTTAAATGAGTGAACACGTACACACGTATGCGAAAGGGCGGCGCTGGTCGAAGGGACGTCGATCATTGTGTTTGTGGATTCGTTGGAATTCATTTCACCGCGACCTTGGACGTCGACGCGCCGTACAAACCAACCGACGAGCGGCAACTGAGCGAGCGAGCGCCGACCTTGAGTATATATACAGCACGACGGCGCATGCACTGTCAGCTGTTGAATGTTCTCGAAGCGCGACGCCACATGCGCGTCCACTGGAGAATCAGGAGAATTGTAGATGTCGAACGCGGTGTGTAGAGGAGGAAGGGTGCACAGATGGTAGAGGAGTGAAGCGCGCGCGGTGTGTAGAGGAGGAAGGGATGCACAGATGGTGGAAGAGTGGGCGACGGCGCGACGGCGCATGCGCGCGCGTCAGCTGTCGAATGTTCGAGAAGCGGTGCGGATGGCGCGGACGGCGCACTACAAGGCGCGAGTATAAGATGCTCCGCATCTAAAACACTATTTGGTTTTTGCCATTGTCCAATCGTACGCATGAGGCCAACGGTACGCCTATACGCTCTCTCATCGTAGAGTACCAAGTACTCTAAATCGTTCACCACTGTTTTTAACACATATTCTTGATGAATGGCAGTGCATTAGTACCCATCGGACAGCTTTCTGCTCTCCCATAGTAGGGTACACCGTACTCTAAATCATTAACATCTTTTTCTACACACAAAATTCGCGCAGGGTGTACGCAGCTACGTTCTCTCGACGCGTGGCGTGGTGTGAGGCCCACGTATGGTTTATGCATTCCCTTAGTAGTGCACCTCGTACTCTGAATCGTTAACAACTTTTTTCTAAACCCAATTTGTATGGGCTTCATATCGCTCCATGTCGCTACCCACCCAAATGGAAAAGCCTAAGGCTCTTCCGTAGAGAAGTAAGTACATAGAACTATAATTTGTCGACACTTCTTCTAAACAGTCTAGTGGCTAAGGTACTCGGCTGCTGACCCGCCGGTCGCGGGATCGAATCTCCGTAGTGGTGGCTGCAATTCCGATCAAGGTGAAAAAGTTGCAGGACCATGTGCTCAGATTTGGGTGCGCGTTAAAGAGCTCCAGGGGGTCGAAATTTCTGTACCCTCCACTGCGCCATCTCTCATAATAATATGGTGGTTTTGAAACATTAAAACCTTCATATTTTTCAATCAAACTTCTAAGCACAGTCACTGCTATTTTTGTGGTTGCATGCTCATGCTCATACTCACGACACGGGACAGCTTGTTGCCGTCTCTTAGTAAATGGCAAAGCAGTCGTTATCTTAAAGCAATTTTTGTAAGCACATGCCGTTATCGCTCTCTTCAAAGGGGCAAATGCCATTTCATTTGCATCATAAGCTACAACGCGATCATTCTGAATATACGCACCATCAAACCTGGTGGTTGCGTTTGTTTCAAAGTTTCTGAGCCCTACGCAAGCGACATGTAGCAAAAAAGTTATTCGATATGCTGTGTTTCTCTAGGTCGCAGCCTTACCCTGAACCACAAGTCATTATGCTCTTGCTGGTAACTGAAATCCTCTCAATACCGACAGACAATGCTTCAGTTAAGCATGCCCAAGTCTGTACGTATCTGGTAACGCCCATACAATATAATAAATGCGAAGCATTTCTTTGCAAACTTCGGCGAACTTTGATCGTATCTTTCTATCTATCTATATCTATCTAACCGCCTACGACTTTTAACTGTTTTGCCCGTTTCGATAATGTTATCAATAATAAACTTCGTATGGCAAAACATCACTCAATAAAAAATATATTTGACTGGTCATAACATGATGATCATGGCATGTATGAGATGAGTGTCATGACTTACAATTCATGGTCCTGCAGCTCTTGCGATGGTTTCGTTGACACGGCATGTTGCAAAAATGGTATGGTAAGGCATGATTGCATGGCGAACGCAAGCGATGGACCCTAACATGAAGATCATGATATGCGTGTCATGTAACAACGTGACTACATACCTTGCTCACGATGCGCTGGCGGCCGTTTCACTAGCTTCACTTATACCAAATTTGGTATTACGGGACGTGAATGGATGATGAAGCTTTGATGCAGCAAGGTGGCAAATTGTTGGCAAGCGCTGTCCTTGTCAGCCTCTTCTCTCCGTCCGTCTTTAGTGCGCTTCAACAAAATTTTCAATTACGAAGGTATGATACTGGTGCAAACATGATAAATAAGAGATGCGTGCCATGTAACAATATGACTACTTGCTACGCTCATGATGCGCTCGCGGCCGTTTCGCTAGCTTCACATGTACCAAACTCGATATTACGTGACGCGAACGGACGGCATAGGTTAATGTCACATTCAAAGTTGATAATCACGACATGCGTGTCTTGTAACAACATGACTACATGCCACACTGATGATGCGCTCGCGGCCGTTTCGCTAGCTTCACATATGCCTAGTTTGTTATTACATGATGACAATGAATGATAAAAGTATGTGACTAGTGCACACATGATAACCATGAGATGCGTGTCATGTGAGAACATGACTACAGGTCACAGTCAAGGCGCCAATAAACTTCGACGTGACGTGGTGTTCGTGCTTGCCAGCGTTCATTTCGTCGTGTCACGCCGGCGTTGCCACGCCAGGCGCCTGTCCTGCCATATACTGGCAGGCGTGTGCCGCACTGCTTTGCTTTGACGCATGCGTGTTTCAGCGCGTCCGGCGTCTATCCGTCAAAAATAAAAGGAGACGCAGGGTTTTCTGGGTAACGCATCGGCGCGAAATGCAGCAAGTCGCATTTTTCGCCGGTTGCCGCCGTCTGCGCCGATGGACGCTGATCGCGCCTGGCGTCTGACTATATATAGATCCGTTGCACGTTTGTAAACACAGGTAGGCAAATGTTGACATCGTGAGTTAAATTATAGCAAGGTCCGTACGTAACTTCCACTGTAAGAGCTGAAGGCTGCATTGTGCCCCAACAAAACGACGCTGTGAGACGACATAAGCTTTGTGAAAGCTGTAAGCGCTGAAGGCTGCGATGTGTGCCAACAAACAAAGCTAAGTTTCGAGAAGCGACTCACATCCAGCCGTGACGCAGTTCGTCGGCATACCGTTATTTTTTTTCTCGTTGCTTGAGTGAGAACACCACATACACCATTGAAAACCCAGCAAAAACTGTGGTAGGCAGAGCGTCTTTTGCCTACCAAGACAGCGCAACCGCATTTTTGTGACGTAAGTACGGTGTGATTTGTCTATAGAGCGCTCGCGTTTTGCTAACGTAGCATCGCTGTGCCTAGCGTGCGCGTGCGTCAACGCTACATTGGAGTATAATGGGCCCTTTATGGTGCACTCGTGGCCATTTTTCAAGCTCCACATATAGCGAATTTAGTGTTACGTGACGCCAATAAATGATGAAATATATGACTGGTGCTAAGATGACAACCCTGACACGCGTGTCCGGTAACAACATGAGTGAGTGTGTGAGAGTGAGAACAACTTTATTATGGTCCAGTGCAGACGCCGAGGTTGCCACGCGTCACCCGGCTAATCCCACATGGGGACTGGCAGGTCTAGCCTGACGGCCCTGTTGCGGGCACAATGGACGGCCAGGATTTGTTCCTGAAGTTTTTGGCTGTGCAGAAGCGCATCCCACTCGGGTTTGCTATAAGTCGATCCAAGCGACCCGCGCTCTCAGAGCATGTGTGCTAACGTAGCGGTCTGCCCGCAAGCAACGCAGGCGGCATTGGGGAATTTGTGAGGATAAATTGCATTTAGGAATGCTAACGACGGGTACGAATGGGTTTAAAGTAAGCGCAACGAGACGGCCTGTGCTCTATTGAGTTTTGAATGCGGCATTGGTAATGCCCGCCTTGCCATGTAGTAATACTTGGTAATCTCGTTGTGTGTAGTAGGTGTGTCATTATGTCCCACGTCGTCGACACTAGAGCCGTCGCCCAGGTCAAGAGCAGCACGGTCAGTGAGTACGTGCGCTGCTGTGTGGGCCAACTCGTTCGGGTTCAGTGCAACGCTGTTTACGGAGCCGACATGCGCGGGGAACCAATGTATGGTGTGAGGGCAATCATATCGCTGGTGGAGCTGTTCAAGATCCTGGCTGCCTGTTCTGATATGCGGCACTTTTGAAAGGCTCTGACTGCGGATTTGAGTCACTGTACACCTCTTCGCACCGACCATTTAGCAGAGCGAGCGCGATGGCCACTTGTTTGGCCACCTGGGAATTCGTTGTGCGTACCGTGGCGCAGTTCGTAGTCGAGCCCGTCTGGTCCACGACCACCGCTGCGAACTTTTTCCCATCTCGATATGCTGCAGTGTACACGAAACTTGCATTTACGCCACCTTTTCCCATTTGCTTCAGGAGAACCGTCACATTTGCCCGACGACGTCCCTCATTGTGTGCAGGGTGAGTGTTTCGGGGTATTGGGGCAACAATGACGTTTTTCTGTATATGTTTTTATATACCCACGTTATTTGTTTCCTGCTCCATTGGGTTAAAACCTAGCTCGCCAAGTTTGCGCCGACCGGCCATCGTAGTGGACAAGTGAGCCAGCTGCGAGCGTTGCCGTGCTTCCGCTATCTCGGCAGCAGAGTTGTGCACACCGAGCGCTAGCAAGTTCTCGGTGTGTGTGCGTACGGGAAGCCCCAGTGCTTTCTTGACGATCTTTCTGATAATCACCGCGAGCCTGTCGCACTCCGACCTAAGCCAGTTGTGCGTGGCAATGGTGTAGCTATAGTGGCACAGTACAAACGCATTGATGAGCCTTAACAAATTGTCTTCCTTAAGGCCTCTATGTCTCTCGGAGACTCTTTTACGAGTCGAAAAGCGTTGTCAGTCTTGGCGACAATCTTGCGCAGAGCAGTGCCGTTGCCACCCTTCATTTCAATAAACATGCCGAGGATCCGGATGGTGTCTACCCTCGGGATTTTCTCGCCGCCACTCATGTAAATGTGTATATCGCTTTCTTCGACGGGTTTCCATCCCTTAGGTCGCCCACCTCGTTCTTTTCTATAGAGCAGGAGCTCCGACTTGGCGGGTGAGCATCTGAGTCCCGTTTGACGCAAGTACGATTCCACCTCGGCGACTGCTTCTTGAAGGGCATCTTGCACCCGGCCTTCACTGCCGCCAACGCACCAGATTGAGATGTCGTCGGCGTAGATGGTATGCTTTGTGCCGTTCACGCTAGCCAGTCGTTTCGACAGTCCTATCATGCAGAGATTGAACAGCACCAGAGAAATCACGGACCCCTGGTGCATGCCTCGATGTCCGAATGGTACGTCGTCAGAGAAGAAGTTCCCGATGCACAGCCTCGCTTTTCTTCCAGACAAGAAGGACTTGATGTAGTTGTACAGCCTGGGCCCAAGCTCGAGTTTCATCACAGTCTCCAAGACGAATTCGTGCTTGATGTTTTCAAAGGCCTTTTCTAGGTCTAGGACAAGAAGAGCCTTTGTATCTCTAGAGTATCCATCAAGGACTTGGTGCTTAGTGAGCAGCACCGCATCCTGCGTTGAAAGGCCGGTACGAAACCAAATCATATTGTGCGTATAAATCTCATTTCCCTCCAGGTAGTCGTTAAGTCTGTTGAGAATTGCGTGCTCTGCCACCTTGCCCACGGAAGACGTGAGGGAAATGGGGCGAAGATTCTCAACGCTAGGAGACTTTCCTGGCTTGGGAATCAGTACGGTGTCAGCTAGCTTTGATTCCTCAGGAACCCTTCCCGTTTTCCAAGCTTCATTGATGAAACCAGTTAGACGTTCTCTGGATGCGTCTTCGAGGTTTCGGAGGGCTCTGCTCGTGATCTCGTCTGGCCCTGGTGCCGACTTGCGATTGAGCATTTGTATCACTTTTCCTCATTTCAGCCTCTGAAAAGTTTTCGTCTAGTTCAGGTAGAGGAGGACCGCCATACTCTGGAAACACGCCGTCATCGTCCTCTCGTTCGACCGGCAGGTACTTCGAAACTAATTGGGTAACAAGTTCGTCAACCCCCTGTTATTTGGTGGCTTCGTGAAGGGCACGGGCTAAATTGTGTCTCTGGTTGGCTCTAGTGCTGTTCTCGTCCAGGAGGTGCTTCAGAAGTTCCCAGGACTTGCCATTTCTGATTTGACTTTCAACGGACTCGCACAACTCGTCCCACTGCTGTTTGCACAGTGTGTCACAATGTTGTTCGGTTTCTTTGTTCAACTTTG
Source organism: Rhipicephalus microplus (assembly GCF_013339725.1). NCBI lineage: Eukaryota > Metazoa > Arthropoda > Arachnida > Ixodida > Ixodidae > Rhipicephalus > Rhipicephalus microplus. Next base: position 38,326,877 of record NC_051175.1, read on the forward strand.
ATATTCTTTGTCGTAGCCTACGGTTGTGCCTCTGCCTCTTCCATCGAGAAAATAGAGCTGTCTTGGCTTCGAGCAGGTGGGAAAGCTTACTGCCCATCTTCTCCACATTTAAATCTGTCCTTATCTTCTTGGTGGCAGCGGTGGTATCTCTGCGGATGCCCTCGCACCATTCCTCAAAATTGTCAGGAGCACTGGCCCTTGTACCGCGAATGCTGCGAAAAAGATCCCAGTCAACCACCGTGAACTCTCGCACTCTGCTAGGGTCCACTATATTCGAATTTTCCAGAACGTAATGGTCACTGCCAAAATCCATGGCGGTGTTGGCCTATGTAGTCTTTTCGATATTTTTTATGAAAGCGAGGTCTGGCGTCGTGTCTCTGGTCGCAGAGTTGCCTACCCGCGTAGGAAAAGCCTTATCAGTGATTAAGGTAAGGTCTAGTTCTGTGGTGTCTTGCCAGAGGTCGCGACCTTTTCTCGTCTCATACACGTATCCCCATAAGCCATATGGGGCATTGAAGTCACCGACTATGACAAGGGGCCGAGGACCGGCTAATTCAACTGCCTTCTCGAGCAACGTCTTGAACTGCTGGAGCCTGTGCTTGGGGTTACTGTAGACATGCGAAAACAAAAACACTGTTTTCCACTGATTACGCCGTGGTGTGCGAAGTAAGATCTCTACCATTACATATTCGATATTGCATCTGGCCATCTGCAAGTTTTGGGTGACGTGCGTCAGCTTTTTACTAATAAATGTGCAGACACTTCATCCTCCTGACTGGCCAGTGACTGCCCGGTAAAAGGAAACAGACGCGGCACAGGCTAAGGTCTCTTGAAGTGCTATAATGTGTGGTTTCGTTGTTATTGTTCTAAAGTACTGCTGCAGGAGTGCTCTTTTACCAGGTACCCCCTGCAGTTCCACTGCCAAATACAGACAGTGTCTTTATCGTTATCGATTATGGGTTCTACTTTTATCACCGCCCTGCGGGGTCAGTATGGCTCGAAAAATCTGTTCATCTTCATAATTTGCTCCTCGGCTCTCGACGTGTACGGGAATGGCCATTTTCATGTTGCCAGGCGACGCACCCTGTGGCGCAGATTTAGGCAGTTTGGCGTGAATTTCTAGCGCAATGATGCGCTCATTCATTGGCCTAAGCCCCTCTACCGGGTCACTGAGTGCAGCCTGCATCTGCCTAAGACTCTCAGTGAGGCTAGCTAAACTCCCTGCCACCATCTTAATGTTCTCTGTAATTGTAACGAGCGTTTGCTTAATCTCCTCGACTTGAGATTCCGTGTTTTTAAGCTTGCTTACGACCGCTCTGCGTTTGGTTGCCATGGGCACATCACCAATAGGAGCCGGAACTGGCTTATTGGTGGTTTCGCCTTCAGTTTTGCTGTGCATCATGCTCAGCATTCTTTTAAACTCCGCCACTTCGTTTGCCATTTAGTAAGCGTATCCTTAAGCTCGGCGTTTTCCTTTTTCAGTCGTAATATCTCCATGTCTCTAGCATGCTCTGGGGTCAGGTCGCATTGCATGGGTTACTCGCTGTCATTACTACGAACCCTGTCGGCCCAGGTTAGGTTTGACTTACCTCTGCTCTGGTCCTCGGTGGCGTGAACTGTCCCGGACAGCTGGAGTCCCCATGCGTGCCCGCAGTCTGTCCTAGGTGAGGGGTCCGGTCTGGTGCTCGGTGCGTCAATCTTTCCCTGGCCAGGTCCGAGACCGGATACGGAACGGGCACCGGAGCTGGGACGTGGTCTGGTGCCACCCCTGGATTGAGACCGTGTCCTGGACATAGAGCGGGCCCCAGATCTCAAATGGGATCCGAGACGCAATCTGGACGTGGAACGCCTCCTGCTGCCGCCTCTGGATCTGGATCTCTCTCGTGATTTGAATCGGCCTCCAGGAGCCGATGGTCCGGGCTGACCCTGCTGATGACAGTCGTTGAGCTCGAGGAAGCCACCGACATTGATGGATGGAGACCTCTCCCGAAGGGCGCGGGCCCTAAAGCCTCGCCTGCGCCTGACGACATAGGGTATCTGATATCGGTACTGGCATTCCCTGGATGCGGTGAGGTGCTTTGCGCCACAAAACTGCATATTGGTTCACAAACGTGACGCTCTTCTTGCTGAATCGCTTGTCTGCAAACCTTGCAGACTGAAGCGTCGGGCGTCGGGTAGACGTCATAGCGGTATCAGAGAGGCAAAGCAAACATCAACTTGCTTCCTGCACCTAATGAGGGTGCCACCATAGGAAACATAATTGGGAATCTTGTACCCGTTGTTATGCCTGCGAGTCGACAACGAACGTCCGTGCCTCTGAAAAAGGCAATCTGTGTCAAGGCCAGCCCGCGTCGCCCGCCTGACGCGATCAACAACTGAACGGCGCCTTTCTGGCGTGCACGTGCAGTGAGTCATCTCCGCAAGCGAGCCCGTCGAGTAAACAACTAGTGCCTTCCTGTCTGGCGGGTCTGACGCAATGCCTTGCGACGTCACTCGTCCTTGGGTGCAGCCACCTGCAGCGCAGCCTCTCCAGATTTGAGGAGAAAGAAGGACGCGGCCCAGCGGCGACCTCATTGGAGGATTCTGACCTCGCGACCAGCGGCGCTTCGGGTTGGACGTTTGCGTTGGACCCGGGGCATATAAAAGAAGCCCTGCGGCGCGTCGAGAGACCCCTTTTTACAGTGGACCCGTTTGAGAGCAGACCTTTGTGTTAGAGAGGAGAGCTCGGCTCTTCGAGTCTCTGTCGGCCCCAGTGCCGAATTTGTAACGCCTCTGTATATATGCTGTACATAAACCTTGTTTAACTCACCGTCGTCTCGTCCGCTCGTCTATCAGCTCTGCGCAGAAGCAGTCGCGAGCTGAGAAACCTACGCTACCAAACGGCTGGTGACCTTCCCTGCGGAGTTCGAAGCAGTGGCGCCTTCGGGACCGTGTTGGCGTCGCCGTCTGTCGCAACAGTGGTTGGCAGCTGCGGGATCGGCCGGCGTCAGCGACATCGATGCGGTGAGTGCCTGATGTTTTCCCCTCAGTTCACCAGACTACTCTAGCTCAGGTTATAGTAGTTTAGAGAAGGGCTGTTTGAAGCATTGAAGTGAACTTTTGATCGTTTCAAGCCAAGTCGAAGCGCTTTGAAACCAAAGTTAATGCGGAGGGGGTAAACACGGGAGTGTGAAAAATTGCTTGCGCGTCTTGCTAGTAGGCTTACAGTGGGTACGGCAAGTAGATTCTTAACAGGGGGCAAACAGCAAGAGGCATGTGTGAACGATGGAGAACCTTAAAGTGAAGGAACTCATCGAAGTTTGTGAGGAACTTGGCATTACTTTGGGCCGTGCGAAATGGAAGCAAGCGATCCTTGAGATCATGAAGCATGAGGGAGTGTCGGCTGAGGAACTCGATGAGGCCTGGGTGGATATCAAAGCACGCCGCGAAGAAGCTGAAAGGCGCGAAGCTCGCGAGGAGGCCGAGAGACAGGAGCGCCTCGAGTTGAAACGAATAGAATTGGCAATCCTACAGTGTTCGCAGGCGCCTAGCGTAGCTTCTCCAACGATTCAGATCAGCGGTTTTAGAATTCGGGACCAACTGCCACCGTTCGTAGTAGGCGAGGACATGGCGAAGTATCTCGTCAAGTTTGAACACGTCTGTGAGCGAAACGCTTTGGAGCGGTCTCTTTGGGCGCAGAACCTGTTAGCTCTTCTTCCCGGCGAAGTGTCCGACGCGATAACTTGCTTGTCGAGGGAAGCGTTTGAGAGCTATGACGAGGTTAAGGAAGTGCTCTTGAGACGTTATAGGTTGTCACCCGAGGCTTTCAGGCAACGGTTCGGTATGCTAAAAAGGGGAATGAGTCACACAATGACTTCGCGTTTCGTCTTAAAGCCGATTCAATTGAATGGCTCAAGGGTGAAGGTGTTTATGACGACCGCGATAAAGTGGTGGAATGCGTTGCATTGGAGCAATTCTACCGCTGCATCGAGGAGGATGTCAAAGTTTGGCTGCAGGACAAACTTGGCGAAGTTTAGCTAAACAAGGCAGCAGAGTTAGCTGAGGAGTATTATACTCGCCAAAAGTTGCATAGCAGGACAGTGCGCGTGGAAAAGGGTGAAAGCAAAGAGGGCTTTTCAAAAAAACCTGATCAACGGAAACCCGCTCCGCACCGTAATTTCAAGAAGGACCCGTCTCTTACGAAGGACAGTGTAGGGGAAGGGCAAACAGAAGCGGAGAAACCGAGTGAGGTTCCTAAACAAAGCGCTGATACCACACGGGCATTTGAATCACGGAAGCCGCCAATCTGCTACAACTGCAAAAAGGAAGGGCACATCGCGAGAAACTGTCAGGAAAAGTTTGCCTTCGCAACAATCCTATAATCAGAAAGAAACATGTGGTTGCTGGAGCCGTATCTCCAAGAAATTAGGGTGAACGAGAAAACGTGCCGAGCACTTAGAGACTCAGCGGCAACCATGGACGTTGTCCATCCTTCATTGGTGTCTCCGGATGTCTTTACAGGAGAATGCGCGTGGATCAGGCAAGTCGCCGAGGAGCAGAGTGTTCGCTTACCAATCGCCACGGTTGTCATTGAAGGCCCGTTCGGTGAGCTTCGCACCGAAGCGGCTGTGTCTGCCGCGCTAAACGATCGTTTTCCTTATCTTTTCTCCAACAAGTCAGAGCAGCTTCTCAAAGAGCAGGGCAAATCGTTCTTCCCCAACTTAGAGTGCATGGCCCTCACGCGATCGCAAGCGCGGAAGCTTTCGCGGAAGCTTGACCTTGTTCAATGCAGTGAACTCTCAAGTGACCTTGTCGGCGGGTCGACGGAACCCCAGAAAGGAAATTTTCCGCGGGAGTCATGTGAGCAGTCACGCAAGCGGCCCGTCGCCGAAGCCACCGGCGCGGTATGCGTAGGGGGAGACGACATTGCGCCATTGAGTCAGAGCGAGAGGGTTGCAACGCTCTCGCCTGTAGCGGAAAGTTGGAGCGAGCTGTCGAGGGATGATCGAGAGACGCCCATTCAAGAGCAGCGCGAGGACCTCTCGATTAAAGCGCCAGTGGAAAGCCACATGAAAGCTGCACAAGTATTGTCGAAAGAGTACAACTACAAATCTGTGAAGAAGCGCGCTTTTGAAGTAGGAAGTCGGGTAATGCTGCTGCAGCCGTTCAAAAGGAACAAGCTTGAGGTTGATTGGGAAGGGCCTGCCAATGTAATATCGAAGCTCCCCGATACGAATTATGTAGTGAAATTAGGAAGGTGGCAGAACAAAATTTACAACTTGATGAAACCCTACGTTTAACATCAAGCGGTCGTAAATCAGTCGTTGAATGCTTCAGAGGAAGAGGGAGCAGAAATTTTTAGTTTTTGTGAGGTAATCGAAGGGGAATCGAAAGTAATCTGGGAACAGTTGAACCTAGAGCCTAGGTTAAGTGAAGCCCGAAAGGAGGACCTGAGAAGGATTGTTTCCGAGTTTGGAGACGTGTTTTCGGACCGCCCCGGAAACACGAGGGTGATCGAACACGATACCGAGCTAAGCGGTGAGGAGTCAATCCGTAGCAAGCCGTATCGTTGTCTCCCTGTGCAACGTCGCAAGTGTGAGCCGCTCTTCGTACCGCATAGGTATCGTCGCCTAAAAGTGGCCGGTTACTGAGATGGAGCGGGATACTCCGACAGCGCAACTTTGACGTTCGCTATCAAAAAAAAGGAAAGCTAAACGCTAATGCAGGTGCATTAAGCAGTGCGTTCTAGCTAGTACCTTCTCAACCTTTCGGTTTCTCGCTGGCGATTCGGGGCAAAATTTTGACCTCATCACGACCTGGGCTGAGCACTCTCATTCAGAGTGATCTCAAGGGGCCAACTTTATGTGGTATTCTAATTCGTTGCGTTGTTGTAAGTGTGAAAAATTCAAGTTCTTGTTTTAAGAGTCTTGTGTCCCACATGTGCCTCTTGATGTAGAGGGAACGAAATTCCGATAGACACGTAGATGGGTATATGTTGTACTATACTTTGTCTGGTGTTCTGTCGGGTGACCGAGGGCACTTGCTTGTGTCGTGTGTTGTCTGTTGTCGAACCGTTCTTAGCAAGTTGCAGAACCATCGACAAGTGCTGAAGCCAAAGATTGTCAGAAGAGACGAGTGAAGCTGGTCAACAAGTTGTGGCGACAAGCCAGTGGAGTTGGGATCCGTCCTCAAGGATGGGATGTGTTCCCGAGACAGAGTCTGGAGCTGCATTCTCCCCATGGCCCTGGAGGCGAACCTGGAGGGACCTGGCGAACGAGCGCGCCTGTCATCCGAGCCCCGTGGAAGCAGCTGGTCTTTTCGGCGCATTGTCTGGCGGCGGGGGTGCTGTTATGCCTGCGAGTCGACAACGAACGTCCGTGCCTCTGAAAAAGGCAATCTGTGTCAAGGCCAGCCCGCGTCGCCCGCCTGACGCGATCAACAACTCAACGGCGCCTTTCTGGCGTGCACGTGCAGTGAGTCATCTCCGCAAGCGAGCCTGTCGAGTAAACAACTAGCGCCTTCCTGTCTGGCGGGTCTGACGCAATGCCTTGTGACGTCACTCGTCCTTGGGTGCAGCCACCTGCAGCGCAGCCTCTCGAGATTTGAGGAGAAAGAAGGACGCGGCCCAGCGGCGACCTCATTGGAGGATTCTGACCTCGCGACCAGCGGCGCTTCGGGTTGGACGTTTGGGTTGGACCCGGGGCATATAAAAGAAGCCCTGCGGCGCGTCGAGAGACCCCTTTTTACAGCGGACCCGTTTGAGAGCAGACCTTTATGTTAGAGAGGAGAGCTCGGCTCTTCGAGTCTCTGTCGGCCCCAGTGCCGAATTTGTAACGCCTCTGTATATATGCTGTACATAAACCTTGTTTAACTCACCGTCGTCTCGTCCGCTCGTCTATCAGCTCTGCGCAGAAGCAGTCGCGAGCTGAGAAACCTACGCTACCAAACGGCTGGTGACCTTATCTGCGGAGTTCGAAGCAGTGGCGCCTTCGGGAACGTGTTGGCGTCGCCGTCTTTCGCAACACCGTTGAACAGCACTATGATTACGCCAGTATTTTTGATTGTTTTTGCTCCGAGGGCCAGTGGATTTCTCGCGTTGTCAGTCTTCCGGTTGATGGCTCCTGGATCATCACTAAGAGGGACCCCATGGATGACTCCCGTGAAGGTGGCATGCGGAGCAGCAACATATGCACTGACATTGTGGCGCTTTCCGACCACCATAATAGCTTCAACTTAAACGTAGCGCTTAAGATTCTCTCGGCTCGAAGTACTGACGACCATAATATTTTGCAGGTGATTAGGGCACATCGTGTCCGTGTTTCTCTCTTCCAGACCGAGCCCCGCCGCACTCCATATGGCCTCTGCCACGACAGACGCACCAGACTTGCTAATACACAGACCACCTCTGGGCCTCACGACGACCTTAGTTTCTTCACATGGCAGCGGTGGCGTCTTGCTTCCCCTTATAAGGTTTTTCTTTACATCTCTGAAGCTGCGACGGCCGGACGTAGGTTCTTGAGCATTCGTCTTAGACGCTGGCGTTCCAGCGCCAGCAGCTCTACTGGCTTTCCTCACTTCCGATCGTCTTTTAGTCACCGTTATCCACCCGGAATCCTTGTTATCCTCTTCAGCGTTCCCCGGGGTCTTCCATGATTCATCTTCCATCTCTTAAGCCTAGTTCACACTGAAACATCCGCTTTCTACAGCGACCGAAATTCTCCTGCCGCCGAAACGCAGCGTCGTTCGCACTGGATGCGCGCCGCGTCGCCGAATATGCCATCTACTACGGGGCGAACGCGGGATGGATGCGCTGTCACCCAGTTGTTGTCGCGGCTTGCAAACGCTACTACGCTATCCGGTTGTGTATGGTGTATACTTCGACGATTCTCGTACGCAAGAAGCAAGAAAAGACAGTACTGCTTACTTTGCTGGCAAGTGGCTGTCTTGTAACGCACGAAGAGCAGAAAAAACACCGACGCCAGCGGCGTTGGTGGGTTTGTTTTGCTCTGCAAGACCGCAACAAGCTCGGACACGCCAACAGCAAGCTCGGTCACCTCTTTCACGAAATGTGGAGGCGAAGTAGGCACAGAGTATGTTAAACTCGCGTTGGTTTCAACATTCAGTTACGTGCACTGCGGCATAACAAGTGAGTAGGGTTTGGTCGCCATTTTTCAAACTTCCTTGACTAGCGCTCCTATTGGTCCGCGGTGACCGATACGGCGGCAGACGCCGCAAAAATCGGTCCGAGAGCGATCGGCGCGGAGAGGGCCCTTTCGGCGGAACTCGCCGCCGCCGAACCGAATTCGGAGCACTTTCGGCGGCCGGAATGCTCAGTGTGAACGCGGCCTTATGCCTAGTTCACACTGAAACATCCGCTTTCTGCAGCGACCGAAATTCCCCTGCCGCCGAAACACAGCGTCGTTCGCACTGGACGCGCCCCGCGCCGCCGAATATTCCATCTACTACGGGGCGAACGCGGGATGGATGCGCTGTCACCCGGTTGTTGTCGCGGCTCACAAACGCCACTACGCTATCCAGTGGTGCATACTTCGACGATTTTTGTACGCAAAAAGCAAGAAAAGACAGTACTGCTTACTTTGCTGGCAAGTGGCTGTCTTGTAATGCACGAAGAGCAGAAAAACCACCGACGCCAGCGGCGTTGATGGGTTCGTTTTGCTTTGCAAGACCGCAACAAGCTCGGTCACGCCAACAGCAAGCTCAGTCACCTCTTTCACGAAATACGGAGGCGAAGTAGGCACAGAGTAGGTTCAACTCCCGTTGGTTTCAACATTCAGTTACGTTCACTGCGGCATAACAAGTAAGTAGGGCTTGGCCACCATTTTTCAAAATTCCTTGACTAGCGCTCCTATTGGTCCGCGGTGACCGATTCGGCGGCAGACGCCGCAAAAATCGGTCCGAGAGCGATCGGCGCGGAAAGGGCCCTTTCGGCGGATCTCGCCGCCGCCGAACCGGATTCGGAGCACTTTCGGCGGCCGGAATGCTCAGTGTGAACGCGGCCTTAATGTGGCGAGAACAAGTCCTTTTCTGTGTGAGGCGCGGTTCCTGTACACCACGAAAACAACGGCGCGGCTGAGCCGAACGAGGCGTCTGTAGCTGCACACTCAGCGTCGTCGTCACGAAAGTCACTTCTTAATGTACAAATAGCCCACCCACCGGTGTGATTCTTGTGTCCACAGCGTCCCGGTGATCTTAGAAGTTCGTTGCGACCCGATTTCGGGTTCACATAACACCAAGAAGAGAAGAAATCACTGGAGCCGATCGCAACGCGTCCGACCTGCACGGCACCTTCACCAACTTCCTCGTGACCTTCACAACATGACAACAAACCACGCTCATAGCGTGCTCGTGGCTGTTTCACTGGCTCCACATATACTGAATTGGGTATCACATGACGTGAATAGATGACAAAGGTAAACGACACATCAAAACATGATAATCATGACACGGAAGTCATGTACGGCAACATTTACCACCACCTCGTAACCCGATTGATTGATTTATTTGTGGGGTTTAAGGTCCCGGAACCAACATATGATTATGAGAAACGCCGTAGTGGAGGGCTCCAGAAATTTCAACCACCTGGGGTTCGTTAACGTGCACGCAAATCTGAGTACGCGGGCCTAACATATTCTGCAACCCGAGACACTATGGGAAACACCTCAATTGTCTCGATTCCTAAAGTTGAAAGTCCTTGCAATCGGTTATCATCTTCTAGTTCATCTTCAACCGAACTAGAAGGTCTGGTGATATCATTTCGCTCGCCACGTCCTCTTCGAACTCTCCTGCTCTTCGTCGACTTACGATCTCTCTTCAACTTTAACCCACTTGTGCCCTCTTGGTTGGAGGTTGCTAGACCAGCGTGTGGGCACGTGATTGGCCCCTACTTCTTTTATAGTTTTACTGTTGCACCACTGGTCCTCGTATGTTTGTTTGTTTGCTTCTTGTAGCCTATAATCCATGGCTCATACCCACTCTTGGGTTTGGCCAAGAGAACATATAGTCTCATATGGACGATAACCGCACTATTGCTTACAAAAAAAAAGGGGGGGGGGGTAGTTGCAGAATGAAGACAGTATATGAAAAAGAAAGAAACCAAAGATTCAGATAGTGAGAAAAAATCAACAGGAAAGTAGACAGTAATAGCTATACCTTGATTTTCGGAGCCGACAAGACAGCTGGTTTGGCCAAACCCGATTAATTTGGTATGTCACAGATTTATGCAGATTTGACAATTACTTCTCGACCCGCTTTTTATAGTATCTGTTAACGTGAACTTTACGTTGAAAAACGTTTAGAGTCTTGAATAAAACCACACACCGCGTCGAATGCATCTGTGTGGCAATTTCTTAAAACAGAGGTACCAAAGTTTAAAACATTTTCTGTGGTTAAATTTAAACCTAGCTTCGCTAATGGAATATCTAGAAGTCTTTTCCTAATTACTGCATAGTTCCAACATGAGCCAAAATATTGTTGAATAGTTTCTGATTCTTCAAAAGCGGGCAAAGGGGGGGAAAGTGTCAGACCAGCTCTGTGTAAATAAAAATTCAATGGAGGGACATGGCATCGGAATCTGGAGATGATAAATTCAAGTTTTTTGACGGACTCCACAGGGCTTTTTTTGAAAATATGAGGGGCTGATGATCTGTTCATTGTGTGATATTCTCTAATATACCTGTAAAAATAGCGAATTTCTTATATATAACCCCGGATAAGTATTCTAACTCGGGAAGTACTGAAATAACTGGTCCGTCAAAGGATGCTCATGGCAAAGCATTTGCTAGTTCATTTAATTGTAATCCGCAGTGACCTGGGACCCACGCTAATGTCAGGAGTTTTAAATGCGGTGGTGCTAATGAGTGGAACGCTGCTAGAGCACCAGATTGTTCTGAGGTTGCCAGAGCTGCACACACCGAAAGTGGGTCTGTTAGGATGATTGCACTGGTCTCGGTCGTAGGAATTTTTTGAAGAGCTAAAATAATAGCTACTAGCTCGGCTTCAAATATAGGAGTGAAATCTCGAAGCCTCACTGAAAAATACCAGCCGGAAAAATGAGACGCAATTCCTACGCCTGCCTTTTCATTGTGGACAGAAGCATCTGTAGCTATTACGTTTTTTTTTATTTCTGCATGTACCAAGTAATCTTTTAATGAAGTGGTCAACAATCTAAGAGTTTGCAACTTGGCTTGTGGGGGGAAGATTTCATCGTACTCTATTCTAATGTCTAGGGTTGAGGAATTAGTTTCAATTACCGCGCTAATGTCTGCATTTTTGCAGTCCAGTTTCTTTTTAACAAAAACTATCTGAGGGGTATGAAATCGAGGCCAATGCTCAAGAAAGAAAGAGCCAGGGTCGCTGATAAATCCGTACTCTGATATTCGCGCCGGTAAACTGTAGAACTTTAAGAAGGTTTGAACCGTTAGAATGCGGAATCGACAGAGGAGTCTTGGCAATCGCGCTTTTTGGTACAATACATTAATCGCCACAAACCTGGGAAGTCCCAGGCATATTCGCTAGGCTTCTCGATCTAAATTTACTAGCGGTTTAAGTTTATAACCAGCGGCCTCCTGGAATAATACACACCCAAATTCCAAAAGTGGTCGCTTATACATTTAATATAGCATCAAAATCGTGTCTCTTCGCAGCCCGTATTTTCTGTTGCTTTACCTGCGTAATACACCTAACGCCCGTTGTGCCTTTGCTGTTATATATTCTACGTGTGGGCTCCAAATTAGCTTTTCAATATAAATCATTTCTATGTACTTAACTTAATTTACTTGAGGAATAGGGTCCCGAATATATGATACAGAATTTGAAACTGTATCTTCTATAGAAAACACTAATAGTGCACTTTTATTGCTGTTCAATGAGAATGAATTGGATTGCAACCAAATTTCTAGAGTATTATTATATCTTAGCAATTTTATTTAGTGAGTAAATGGCCCTCTCTGCAGCGAAGAACGCAATATCATCTGCATAAATGTAGACACTGAATGTAGACACTGACATCCTGAACAATTGAAATAGAGCTCATCAGTATAGTGAATAATGCTGGAGATAACACGGACCCTTGGGGAACACCACATTTCTGTTTGAATTTATGCGAACAACAGCCATCCTTCACGCAGTACAATTCTCTTGATTTTAATAATTCAGCTATCCACTCAGTAATATAATGAGGAAACTTTAGGCTCTGCAAGGTGTTCAGTAGAATAGAGTAATCGACACTGCCATACGCTTGAGCTATGTTGAAAGTTACTAATGCGACGTACTGTTTCCTGTTACGAGCAAACTGTATTCGGCTCTCTAAATCCGCATGGGCTCACCGAATTGAGCATTGAGCAAATTGAGCACCAAATTGAGACGAGAAACCGAGAAAAGAGACGAGAAAAAAGGAAGGTAGTATATATTGAACAGTATATTAAACGGCGCTCCCACTTAGATGTATATACAAAGTGCAGTTGAGTGAAGATGTTCTAGATGGTGCTGTACCGCTACTCTCCGGTTTGCTCCTGCGCGGGTTGTGTCTGGGTGAGCGATGAAAGAGTGCCTCCCTCAATCTCCTGCATAGCCGCCGTACGTGGTGAATCTTTGCTGGGGCATGGATGAAGGAGAGCGATGGGCGCGTCTGCTTGTGCTCGGCTTCCTTGGCTCGCGGCTTGTTGGTGTTACTCGTACCGCTACGAGAAAACGAGCTACGAGTTTCTCTCTGCTAGTTGGACGCGTTATCAAACGGCCGTGAAGTGCTTGGTGGTTCCCTCGTCTCAAGGATGGCGAAAACAAGAAGAGACGACACAGCTCCATGCTCTACAAAAAAAAATCTGGTTGACGCTACTGTTGCGTTGGGAATTGCCACGAACGTAGTTGACTTCATTTTTACTGATTTCCGCAGCTTTCGCAAAGCAGAATGGCGAGAGCGCTAAATACAGGCCGTTGCGAACATGTTCACGTCGTGTTCGGTAAGCGAATACTTGCGTCCTCCACATCCGTTCGCTTGAGTAAGTGTGATAATGTAGCTCTCCTGTTATTGTTTTGAGTAGCCTTGACGGAAAGTATTGAAAACTTGGATTATGAAGCTTAACAGACAGGTGACGCCGGGCCGCGATAAACATCGCAGACGCTGCGACCACCCATAATCTGAAGCACTCGCCACCACACAGCATTACGCACACTAATGCTTTCAAGGCTAAAGGTGCCGGCGTTATTCAGGCAATGCGAACACGTGCGTCATGCAGATAAATTGCAATATGATCGCGACCACAAACAGTTTTTTTCCTGTTTTTTTTTTTTTATTTTGCCGTAGGTCTCTGGGATTACCGGAGCTATCTGGAAGGCATCGGTTTTGCCTTTTGTTGTACACTGAGAAAGTTGACACGCGTATATACCCATTTGCAGTATATAGAAACGGAAGACAACTTTCAACAGATCATCCGAGCATGCGTAATGAAACACTGAAATGCACAGCAAGCGAGCAATTGATGAAGATTTCAAGTGCAAAGCGAAAATCACCACGGCCGTTAGTGCAGGATAAAGCGAGCTTCGTACCACTGATCGCATAGATTTTTTCGTGTATGCACTTCACCGCTTTAGTATTATGTGCATTCCCAAGTTTAGTGCTTGCCTAGAAATTGATGTCATAGAATCCTCGCTTGCATTTAAATTGCCAGGTGCAGCACGCCGTAATAAATTAAACATATTTTGCATTCTGTCCATATTTCGCTTTGATAAGCTTCCTACTTTTATGAAGCGAGGTTAGATTGAAGGAAGAAGATTGCAAGCTCCTTGATTTTCAGGAAACTGTGCCTCAAGACAAACAAAAGAGGAGGCCCTATGCACGTTCACTTGCGGATGGCTCTCCGTGCACCACAAGTTATGGCCGGCACAGCGAAGGGGACGCTGGTGGCGGCTCTTTTTGCAGTGCCGCCTGGTCAGATTCGGACGTCTATTACGCACGCTATCGGACGATGAAGTGGTCTCATGCAACAGAATTTCTACCACAACGATCGAGTTCAAGTGCAGAGCATTGAAAACAGTACCATCGCTAGTACTGCCGACACAGAACATGAAACCAAGCTGAGAAGCATTGCTACCTTTTGTTTGGGTGGCACTTACTTCAGTGTGAACCCCCCGTGAGACATTCAGACAATGTATGCAGAGTTGTCATCTACGGACTTCTCCAAGGAACCAGCAATGCCGAAATTGTAGCTGGCTTCAGAGTCGTCTCATGGATCACGATGCTTGGCGCTTGCATGCTTGGTCGGTCTTCCACCGCCGTCACCACTTTCGATGGACCAGAGTTCCCACTACATCACCTACCAAAGTAGGTACTACCGCTGCAAAAGCTATCGAAAGTCTGTGCAGTTCTGCTGCAAATGCGGTGCCATTGGGCGCCGACAAGGCATCTGTTCTAGGCCCAGAGAAGAGTTCTGTTACAAGTGTGGACAAGGTGCTGTCATCACAGATCACGAATGTATTCCCGACTGCAAAATATGCGAACAACCTCATGATACCGCCGTCAAGCAATGCAAGAAGAAGCTATGACCAAACTTACCACCTTGCCAAGTTAGACAACAAACACTCGAGAAGGCGAAAGCCCGACAGAATGGCTGCAGTTATCACAGGGAAGACTTACCCGTGCTTGATAAACCATCTCCTAGCTCAGCGGCGCACTGCGCGACAAGCGTGGCAAAAGCATGTCTAGGTCTATTTTTCGATCGCGCTCCAAATCTCACGCAAAAATCCGCTCTCTCTCCGCCTAACGACACATCTATGATGATGCAACACGCGTAGATTCGACTTCATTGAACCACAAGAACACTCTAGATTGCTGGTCTGCTGAATTCACTTCATTCAAGAATTTGGAAAAAAATGGTTTAGAATCAGAAAAAGCTCTGCAAAACCAGCGTGACAAGCTCCAAACACAAGGTGCAGTTGTCGATAACCTCGCAAAACTATGCCAAGAACAAGAAAAGATAATCGAGAAACAGAAAGTAAGCATGGAGAGGATCACTCCACTATTCGTAGAACAACGTAAAGCTAAACAACTGGCCATGAAACTCACCACACCAGTTATTGAAGCTGTCGTGGAGGCCAAAATACTCTTCATTCTAGAAACAACAGTCGCCGCCCTTGTCGACTCGCAGCTCACGGCGACGTTAGAGCCACAACGCACAGCAACAGTTGAGTCGACGCTCGAAGCACTCGTTGTGGCGAAGTTGGAGCCCATCTTCGCCCAAATCAAGGACACGTTCACGGCGCTCAGCCATTGAATGGACACTCATACAGCCCAAATCCGCGATCTCAAGTTCGTGGCTCATGCAAAGAACAACTGCAGTAGTCTCGCGGAACTTGGTTGCCATGGTAGGAACAAACCACGCCCACAGAAAGAAAAAGTTTCTCACTCCTTCTCTCTCGAAGGCGAGCAGGTAAACATACAGGCTATTCACGAAGATGGCAGGCTCTAAGAATAGAACTTATGCTTCGCAACCAACTTTTTGCATTTGGCAGTGGAATTGTCGATCATACAGACCCCGGCTGGCGAATCTACAAGTATTCATAAAAGTAAATCAATCCAACCTCATCGCTCTACAAGAGAACAATACAGAAAAAGTGCGGCTCGCAGAATACAACACCGTCGCTCTGACCCCAAGCCCAAGAACCGCCATTCTACCCAAGAAAACTGTTGCGGCCCAAGTACACTACAGGGAAGGCACAACAGTTTAACACTCCATCGTGGAAGTCATACCGGAACAAAAATCGCAACAAAGCCTCCACTTCACTAACGTGTACAGCCCACCACGAGATCAACTCAGGGACAACGATTACTTCATTCACGAACTCAGAACACGCACAAATGGTCACCAGTCAGTGGTCTTAGGGGCCTTCAATGCGCCTCACACTGCTTGGGGTTATGCCATCACCACCAAGAAATGAACGAGAGTCCACGACTCCACTCAGCAGCACGCCCTCACATATTTGAATGATCCGCTTCAGTCCACGAAAGTGGTAAACAGCGTCTCGAGGGATACCACTCCCGACCGCACCTTTACATGAGACGTCAAGAAGGTGAGATGGACCTGTCTCCCTTGAGACGCTTGGCAGTGATCATCACATAATTAAACTTCGAAATCGAATAGGACCAACGACCTACGAAAACAGGTGCAGCAAGACTGACACAATTGGAGCACCTTCAGAAACGAGCTTCGATTGTGACAACGCAATAGCAGATATAGACGGCTGGCGCACCAGAATTCTGCATACCGCCAAACGGTGCACCAAAGTAATGACGCTTAACAAAGACAATCCGGCAGTAGATTCCCACTTACTCAACCTCTGGGAGGCCAGACGAGCCTTACTGAAGAGAAGGAAAAGGCAAAATTTGAGCAAAAAAATTGAGAGTTGTGTAGGCTCGTCTAGCCAGCCGAATCACCTATGGAACCTCGTACCTCGCTCTCCAGACATCCGAAGTCGACATGCTGCATGTGCTCATCCGCAAAGCTACCAAGCTCCCAATAGGACTAACTCCAATGGCGACGACCTCCAGACTCCTAAGAATGGGTATACACAACACCTAGCAAGCACTGGTAGAAGCACAACGGATGAGCCAACTCGAGAGACTTAAGCTTACGTCGACGAGCAGATCGGTCCTTGAGCACATGGGCTACAGCAAGAGCTACATCTGCGAGGCAGACCGCAAAGAGAAGATGCCACTATACATGCGAGTATCATTTAGCATCGCCCAAGTACCGCGTAACATGCATCCTGAGTACCGTCGGGAAAGACGAATCGCTCAACTGAACACCATCCGCAGAGGGCACCAGCACGATCCAGATGCTCACTGTGTCGGCACGGCTAAACACCCGGGCAAACACGCCTACGCTTTAAGTGTGGCTGGCGCAGAAGGGCAAAAGCCGGCGTCTGCCGCCTGCCGGGTGCGGAGATCCAAGTCTGCCGAGGAAGCAGCGGTCGCCCTTGCCACTACGACTGGTAAGGACGCGGTCACAGTTTTCATATTCCCAATCCGCTGTCCGCAATGACACGCGAGGACGAATGTCCGCCAAAGCTCTCAAAACTCTGAGAAAGAGCTGAACTCCGCTTCGTTACACCTGCGTGGTATGGGTGCCGGGGCATGAGGGGCTCGAGGGAAATGAAGCGGCTCACGCCGCTGCCCATTGTCATGTCAACCGGGCCTTTCTCAGCACCTCGCTTGACACGCGGTTAGCCAGTACTGCAGAAGTGAAGACCGTACCACCGACATACAACGCCATCCTTCAACACTATCGTTCAGCTCGCAGGTTGTACCCGCCACCTCACCCCAGGCTGACTAATGAAGAGGCCACAGCATTTCGGAGACTTCAAGCTAACACCTATACATACGGCATCCTACTGCATAGGGTCTACCCAACGCTATATGCCTACAACTGCCCGATATGCGACGTCCCAGATCCACTGGCCCGCCAACTACTCGAGTTCATCATCATCTCTGTTATGCTACGAAAGTTCCTGCGTCCAGCCCAACCCTCACCGTCAAGCAACTGTCCGACATACGAGTCCACAAGTCTGCGTTTGAACTCTCTTTTCTGTTTTGCGAAACTAGGAAATCAATAGGATGGCATGCTGCGGTGCCTCATGATCCCTTATTAGGGCAGGTTCAGACTTGTCCACTAGCCATTTTGCAGCACGTACGCAATGCAAAATGAAACCGTATTTACAGGTACGCTGTGAAAATGAACACCCTATTCAGTCTTACACGTCACTCGCCCCTTAACAGCGTCCCTCAACATTGAATAAAAAAAGTGTTACTCGTGAAAGCCGCTATGGTCCCCCAAAACCAGTCCGAAATCTCAATCACTTGCCGCGTTACGCACCAAATAGCAATTAGCATCATTTGGCGACCTTGCATACGGGAGAATGAGGGCAACTCCATGAACTTGGCGAAAATTATCATCTCCGACTGGCTCTACCGACGATATGGCTATAAGTCGAATACCCCTGTTGGTCCAGGTGCGCAAGAACTGACTGCTCAGCATACCGCTACCGAATTCTACAGATTATGCCATTTTTTAAGCGAGTAAGTAAGCCCAAATGAAAGGTCCACTCATAAACCAAGTAAATGGCCGATGCCACGAAATGTCGGAAAATGTTCTGGATTCGCGATTCACGTTGGGTGCACCGCGAATCCTCGTAAGCGCTCCATCCTTGTCACCATGACAACGCTTTCGCAATCTTTTTTTTTGTTTGTTTTTATCACCGAAGATAAACAAAAACGTGGGGTTGATGACACGACGAGAGCTCGTTACAACATTTCTGGATTAACGCGGAATACATCCACCAAGATCTTCGCCACGTGTGCGTAGCCTTTACTCGATTCCGCTCACAGCGCCAGCCTGATATCTTGTCGCAGACTTATCTGAAGTTTTCTCCACGGAAATTCTTCTTCGGGTTTGTAGGCGTCGGTAGCAATGGTGGAGAGGTTCAGGAAGATTAGCATTCCTTGGCCACCTGCTCGCTTCACGTCTAAGAGGTAATCGTCCAGAGTACGCTTGTTTGGGTGGAAATGCCCTTCAATGTTGTAAAACACCAGTGGAAGAAAGGTGTCGTCTTCTCGCCTTTCTTGAAGGAAGACCCCTGCGGCCAACGACTCGTCGTCGCGCTCAGCGTAATAAAGAGCCACCAGCGATAGCGCACAAAGCGCGAACAACGTTGTCCCAAGAGTGCGACAGGCCATGGCACTTGTTTAATGCGGTGGTGGTTGCAGAAGGCTTGGGCCTGAGGTGCTTACCGATCGTGGTTTATTTGGGAGGTTGTGATTCGCAATGGCGGAAACTTGTCGCCTAGAAGATCTTGGTTCATACCCACAAGGGGGATTGGCAACACTCAACGCCCGACGATAATTCTTCTTCATCATCCAGTATTCGTTGCACGTGCACGCTGATACGAGGGTCGGTGATCTGTAGCGATTTTGACTATACGTAATAAAAATGATAACAAACAGTGCCGGCCTTAAATACACTGCGGTCTTCATGTTTCGTTAATTGTTGCTAAAAAACACTGCTAGCTTTGACGTCCCTGTCTCCTCCATGGCTGTTCACCTGCCTTCTAAGTTGCCACTTTTTTATAATTTGAAATCATTATCAACCTCGCATTACTCTAAATTGACACACATTGTCGGTTTTGATTCGAACATTATAAGGAAACTTAAACGGGACATCTGAAATTTTTGCTTTCACTATTAATTTTTGATCTTATAAACAGCATGTTATAAGAAAACGAGAGAGTCACAACTTTGGCATCATGATCATGGCGATTAGGGTGTTCTTTTGAAGAAAAGAAGACAAGAAGAGCCTACAGTTTACTGGTGGACCCAGCAGCTGACACAAAACTGACGTTTGCCTGCTCTGGGGGTATGGCCAGAGATTAAGTAGTTGCCATTGAATTCATTTTTGAAAGGCGTTCCGATAGTTTTCCTATTTGATTAGCGAGTGTGTTTTTGAAGAGTAACCCCCGAATGCAGAGATGTTACTTGGCTCGTACTTGACTCGTTCTTGACTCAAGACAGTCTTGCTGGTCACCATAAATCGTTCTCGAACTTGTGGACGACTTGAAGGCGACTTGGCTCAATCGAAGTCAGAACAAGTTTCAAGTCAGCTGCGGGGCTAGCGTGAAAGCGACTTCATGCGTTATTCCAACATGGCCACATCTCGAATGGACGTCGCGCGGAGGTTGGCCGCTTTTGAGTTCGTGTGTCACGCCATGGATGTTGTGTTTTCGGAGGCCCATTTCCTGCCGATGATTCTACGGCCCGCCCTTCGTGACCGAGGAAATCCTATGGAGCTCTATGACGAGGAACGATTCCACGCTCGCTACCGGTTCACGAAGCACGCCGTGCGGCAGCTGCTGTCTATGCTGCCGCTCCAAGAAAGCGGGGACAATCGAGGTCAGCCTGTGCCACCTATGCTGCAGCTGTTGATGGCGCTGAGATTTTACGGCGCTGGGACGTTTCAAACAGTGACCGGGGACCTCGTCCGCATTCCGCTGTCTACAGTGGGCCGCGCAGTCGGAAAAGTGACCATGCTGATAGCAAAGCACTTGTACTCCATACTGGTGCGCTTTCCGCAGCCGGCGGAATTTCAACAAGTTATGCGGGACTTCTATGAAGTGGCCGAATTCCCTGGAGTGACGGGATGCATAGACTGCACGCACGTGCGGATTAAAAGCCCCAGCGGTGAAAATGCCGAAGTGTTTCGCAACCGCAAAGGCTATTTCTCCTTCAATGTGCAGGTAAGCAATGGAATTTGAATGTCTCTGAACACTTTATTTCGTTCGTTTTTTTTTTTCAATTATTACACGGGTCATAAACTTTTTTTCCATACAGTAAACAACGTCCTTGTGTTTAGCCATTGTTTCCATGCATTAACGAAATAATTAAAGCGAAAAAATAATGCAGCAGTTATTCGAGGGGCCCGGCACTCGCGCCTTCGTGCTGTGTTTTGCTGAACTCGAGTTTTTGCTCCGGAAGGCAGGTTTCGTGAATATTTTCCAAGGAACAGTACTGTTTGTGTCTTGTCATCAAAATACACTCTGACCGACCATGACTCTGTGCAACAACATTCATTTCTGCTGTGCATGTACTTTATACCGAACCCGCAAAGTGAAAGGCGCAGTACAATGTCCTGTTTATGATTATTTGTATGCTGCTGTAGGCTGTGGCTGGACCAGAACTCCAGTTTTTCGACATTGTTGCCGGCTGGCCCGGCTCTGTTCATGACAGCAGAATTTTTGACAACTCCTGCTTGCGGGTGCTGTACGAAGAAAAACCGTGTGCCCGGAGTGCTGCTGGGTGACGCTGGATACGCATGCCAGCCATATTTATTTACACCGTTTTCAGAACCAGGCCCCACGGACACACCCAAGGGAAGGTTAGTTCACGTGTCAGTGCATGGTCACAAAAAGTCGGAGCATGTTTTTGTGGTGTGACATTGAATCCAGTCGCTTGTGGAGTGATGCACAATATTCCTTCATTCGCCCAGGTACCAAAAAGCCCAACTAAAGACTCGGAACGTCGTTGAGAGGGCATTCGGCGTGTGGAAGAGGCGTTTCCCTTACCTGGACTTGGGAATACAGCACAAGGCCAAAAACATCGTGCACATAATCACAGCTTGTGCTGCACTCCACAACTTGGCCTGCTTATTAAGGGAACCAGAGCCACCCGCTCAAAGGGTTTCGCAGCCTTCCCCTATCAGTACAGTGGCAACCAGAACAGTGCACCTGCCACCTGTTGATCGCCTCACCGACAGCCGTTGAGGAAATCAAGCACGGGACCTGCTCATACGCAAGAGCTTCACATAGTGAAAAACTGCATAAATTTCGACACTCGGCCACACAAACTCTTTTTATGACTGCTGTGCACGCTCATATGTTTATCAACCATGCATGAAAATAAATATACACTGACATGCTTTCATCATTTTATGAGATATCCCATCATTTATTTATAAATGAGGCACGTTGTATTGCAGCCTGCGGAGCTGTTCTTTCTTTAAGTCTTTTTCTATCTCCAGTGTGTCAATTTCAAGTTTTTGCTTTTCAAGCTCATTTTTGAGCTTTGAAAGCTCGAGATCTCGCACTTGATTTTCGAACTTTCTTCTGTCTTCCCGTTCCCGCATCTTGTAATCGTGGTCCTCTTGCATAAGCCGGATACGCATTGCGTGCTCTTCTTTCTGGAGTTCTGCACGAATTGCATTTTCTGCGGCCAGTGTTTTTTCCAAAACAGCCATCCAGCCCCTGGGGGTCCTGTATGTTTCAGCGGCAACAGTTGCTGCAGGAGTGCTGCTTTCAGCAGCTCCGGTGGCTTGGTGGCTGTTTGCACAACCTTCCACAGAAATGTTTGCTTCTGCATCAGGCTGTGCTATAGAAGTGCACCTGCTGTCCTCGCCGGCATCTGTGCCTGTTGGCAGCTGTGACGGCTCTACAGGGTTGGCACCTTGTCCCAGATCGTCTGCAATAAAGAAAAGATGGCATAATGGTACTAATGGAGCATTGTCTATAACGCAAACACCTGTACACCACAACATGTAAAGAGGCATTTCTGGAAAATAAAAATCGTTAAATTTTTCAGACCATCATTACGCTTTAAAATGCAACACACCATACCTTGGCAATCAAAGTCCGCTTCATTTCGACTATCAGTCATAGGCTACAGCAGCCTCACCACAGGCAGACTTGCGACGGGGGGCTGGTACCCTGTGGCATCCGAATCAAAGGCGTTTTTCACCCTTGTCGCCATGTGGGAAGCTATGGATCCAACCAATTCGTTGACAGGAGCCATGACCGAAGGTGCAGATCCCCCTCCTAATGAGAAATAAAGTTTCATCGCAGAATGAAGCAAGTTTTCATAAACATCTTGTACAAAAAAAAAAAAAAACTCTGCGGTTTCAATGTTCCTCTCCCGTGAGTTGAGTGTAATGTAGTTTACCTGGTTCAACTCAAAGAAAAAAAATAGCAAAACATTGCGAAGAACAAACATGAGCGCGCTATACGCATTTTCCCTAAAAAAACAAAATGCGTCAGTTGTCCACAAATTCATCCTAATAAAGTTCTCGAAAAGTGTTTGCACTGAATATGCATGTTGTATACCAACTTCAAGGCAGCACTTCTTCGAGGAAAATGTGATTTTGAGTACTTCTTTTTTTCGCCATGCACTGCAAAATGTAATGGTCATGACTATTTGCACTCAGTGCTTACATTTCTATCGTATACAAAACATGTTGAAGATCAAAAGTGATCAAGCTATGCATATTATGTTTCGCTTACCAGTTTTGTGGCGCTCTCGCTTCTCTCTTGCAGCTTCCTCTTTCCATTTTTGTTTCAGGTTATTCCAGCATTTCTTGAGCTGCACGTGGTCGCGCCGGGTGATTCCGTGGTTGGAATTGAAGCTCTTGGCAATCTCTTTCCATGTTTCATTTTTTTTCGCTATCGACGCAACATCAGTCTTCTTGCACTCGATGATGTGCTTGAACTCTCCCACGAGAGCGATAAGCACAGTCTTCTCGTCTTCGGTAAAGCGCGGTGCCGTCTTGCGTGTAGGTGTCTCTTGGGACGATAGTATACTTTGCTGCGACATCTCGGAGTGAGTAGTTTTTCCTCCTTGACTCGACGATGTCGCTCAGAAAAGTGACGCGGTAGGCCTTGCTTTCCCCAAAAGTATTTCCTAGCAGACATTCCAGGAATTTTTTTTCTCGTTTCGTGCAGCCGTGTGGGGTTGCAAAAAACGCCAGACATCCATCTGCAGCACAAAGCTACAAAAACTTCACAAAAAAAGCTGCTCTTCCTCGTGGTTTCTCCCCTGACTAGAACGAGTTTTTGGGTAGAAACACGAAGGTTTTCTCCGGATTCCCTCGTAGCTATGCATTGCAAAAGGGCAAATGAACCCTTCGTTCACCTCGCAGGCCTGTGCCCTTTTCATTGTTCCTGACAAAGCTTCCAGCAGGCATCCTGAGGCTGACCGCGATCGTGCCCCCCCCCCTCCACCTCACTAACATGAAAAACAAATTTGGTCTCATTTTGGTGGAGGCGAAATATCATGGCCTTATACTGGCCCATATCTGTGCACGATAAATAACACCAGGTGGTCGGAATTTCTGGGACTTTCTCATACGGCGTTCCTCATAGTAACATCATGTCTTTGGGACGTAAAACCCTCGATTCATAACGCATATGATCTCTGCTGTAATGCCTTCTAATGACAATGCACATACCAAATGAAAAGTACCTAAATATTACTATTATGACCCTTCCCCCTAGAAAAAAAGGACTGTAGAAAACCGCGATCCTCATCCGCACATTTTATCTTTTTAATGAATGTAGTTTAACTTTTAGCATCTCCGATTTGATTTAGCTTTTTTTTTTCGGGTCAGCACACCCACAGGGGCTTTGTACATTGCGTTTTTTGTACACTGCGTTGCTTTTTTGTATAAATATATGTGTAAATACAATATATACATTTACAGTATAAATACAACGTAGCCCGCTACAGGCATGTCCATTGGCGAATAGAAAGGCGAGTACAACGAGAAATCGCTATGCTTTCTAAACACTTGCGACCCAGAGAAGTGCCGCTGCATTCGATAGCAAAATACGATGAATGAACACCTGGAGAAACGCGCCTCTTTTGGGATACCACTGAAAACAGCTGAAAAAGGACGCTTTCCACAAACAACACTGCGCGTCGCGGCGCGCCGGGCATCACGTAGGCGTTCGGTAGCAGTAAAACAAGAAAAATATGCTTTTAGCCCTTTGAACAGATATGTATTTCGAAATATACGAACTTTTTTTTGCTTTGACACGTGCATTACGCGAACAACTACATTATTAGCCTTGTTACCAGGCGAGCAACGTGTTTTTGTATTGAAGCACGTTCTTGACTTGACCAAGCAAGACACCCTGAGCATCTATGAAACGCGAAGGCCGACTTGAGCGTTTTCAAGTCCGCTGCTTGCTTCGCGCCGACTTGCTCAAGTCAAGTCAAAGACGCGGGCAAACATCTCTGCATTCGGGGGTAAGACCAGACAGATGCCACTTTCCTCACCTGTACCAGGGGCTTTCCTGTGGTCTGCTTCTCTTTCTTCGCAGAAATTGCGAGTCTACCTGTTTCTACGCATTGGCATCTCACTCGTGCCTGCGGCATTAGTCCCAAGCAACAACAATATCATGCGAATAAAGAATCCAAAAATGATTCAGACTGAGCTGAGAGCCGCTACAACTCGCTATGAAAGCATCACATAGGTGAGACAGTTACCACTAAACTACTAAAATGCTACTAAATGAGAACTACTAAAATGCCCGGCGTTCGCTACCAACCCAGTAAGCGCGTTCATTCTACCACACCTAGCTTGCGTCAAAGGCCTCGTTCGGAACTTCGATGTCAACTTGACTCCAACTGAGATATTAGATATATTTTCAGAAGCAGTTGCGATAGTGATTTATAGATGTTGCCGAGTCGGGGGTATGAACAAGGTCCCAACTGAGTCTGTGATAGTTACATTTGCCGGGTCGAATCACCCAACCAAAATCAAGGCGTGGCCTTTATTATCCTGAGTAGAGCATTATTGACACACGGTAAAAAGATGCAGGTCGGTACCTTAGATGCAGAATTGGTGGTGAGACGCACAACTCAAGTGACTATAAAAGTAAATAAGAAAAGTGCTGTCTTTGCCATGACGCAAACTGCGCTGATAACCCAAATCGCTGTGCCAAGGCACGTGAAATTCAAATTCTAGAAATTGTAGACAGAAGACGATGCCCTCTCAAGGATGCCAATGCTGAAAGTCAGGCCATAAATCAAGGATTCGCCGGTGCAGAAGCCCGCCATAACATAGCAAAGGAAGCATCACTTTCCCTATCAATTGCGGAAACGATCGAAAAGGCTTTAGATAAGGCTATTTAACGCCTAGCTACCACCCTGTGTGAGTCTCTGACGCATATTATAAATAGCCAAATAGCGCTAGTCTATGGGTCGCAGATAAGTATAAATACGGCTTCACAAAATGCTGCGTTTGCACACTCAACAAGTGAGGCAGAATCTGAGATACCTCCTTCGGATGCACAATCTGAAGGGCCCTCTAAAGAAGGCATTCAGAAGCACAGCGAGGTCACACAGGAAGTTTCTCAGGATACAGAAGATATGGACATTGACCTCAAATGCTTAAAGTGTTCTAGATCCCCTGTATCAAGAAAAAAACTGACTCGTCGAACCAAGTAGAAAGCAAAAAATACCAGAAAGATAACCTTTGAAAAGCCGATTTTCTAAGAGAAAGTATTTTACCGTTGGTAGTTGCCGAAACAATTCTCACGGTACCATAGGGTACTTAAATTTATACATTGGAAGTGCCGATCTATTCACTCAGCCATAACAGATCTGTTGTACCTGTCTTCCAAACTCAATCCGGCTATTATTGCACTACAAAAAACTTGGCTTTCCACACATAACTAGTTTCAACTACAAAACTTGCAATCTTATCGACAAGACTGTCCATTCAAAGACGGAGCTTTAGCGTTTTGAACCATAAAATTAGTTTAAAAGTTCAAATATTATACAAATGTATGTCTTCTGAATGCGAAATTTTTGCGTTAGATATTACCTTGCCAGAACACTTGCCTTTCTTGCTAATAAACGTATACTATTCTGTGGGCGTACAAGACACGACATTATTAGATACGGCTGCTAACTCAGGCCGTAAAGAAAAACTTTTAGTTGGCGACTTCAATTATCACGATACATGCTGGTGTTTTAGCACGTATCATTGTGGCTAACGGTTGTGGGACTGGTCTGTAGACAACAATTTATTGTGCCTTAACGCCAGAACTCCTACAATAATTCGAGGTTGTTCACGGTCCACCTTGATTTAAGCTTCGTATAGCTCCGCTATTGCTAGTACATCATGGACAGCCTTTGATTGCGCCTCTAGCAGTGACCACTTTCTTATAATGTTCGAGATCGCTTGCCCCATTAAAGCATCATGCTACCATGCCAGGATATTTATAAATTATCCAAAATTTAAACACGACCTAAAAGCTTCTTCAGACTCTACCTCTCAACATGGCGATAAGACTAAAGCTACAAAATTAGGCTGAGTTTGTATCCATATAAAGAAGCTGAATTTGCTGTTCAATTAGTGAAGAGAGTACCCTATAACTCCTGGTGGAATTCCCACTGTTCACGAGATCAAAGACGATGACAGGCAGCTTGGAAGAAGCTTATACATAATCAGTCCCCTGAGAACTCATCAGAATATATCTTTCTCGCCGCTGTATATAAACGCACAATGGCCCAAGCTAAAGAAGAATATAATACAATACATTTCGATTTCCTTTCGAAACCTAAGGATAAGAAAGCTTTTTTTCTGTATATGCGATCTCCCAAAATCCTGCTGTCTTCAGTAAATACTGTATACGAAAGGCTATCATTGGAAGAAATGACAAACTTTTTAGTGTCAAATGGCAGAGGTCTATAAATTAGGTTTTCTTCGACTATGGATTTCCACTGGCAAAATTCTAGCATAAGCACTGACTTCGAAAACGTAACGCTGTCAGAAGCATGAAAAGTGATTCGAGATTTACCTTCGAAAGCTCCTGGTCCTGATGGAATCAGAGTTCCAAGATTGAAATTTTATTCATGCTATCACCTGGCAACGCCCTAAATCTTATAACTCTTTGAATAACGCCTGAATACCGTGTGACTGCCAAATAGCTAAGGTAATGTCATTAATAAAAAGTGAGGATTAGGTTTTAGCATAGAGAATATAAGATTCATCTCGCGAAGCTACCATATTGAAACTCTTAGATAAGGTTCTACATGGCCGAATAACCATGTGGATGACAAATATAATAATATTTATTCTAAACCAAATTAGTTCTCGCAGTGAATGCTCAATTTGGTGCGCCCATGCTGATTTAGAGAGTCAAATACGGCTTGCTCGTAAAAGGAAACAGTACGCCGCATTAGTAACTTTCGGCATAGCTAAAGCGCATGACAGTGTCGAGCACTCTATTCTACTGAACACCTTGCAGAGTCCAAAGTTTCCTCATTATATTACTGAGTGGATAGCAGAAATCTTAAAATAAAGGGAATTCTACTGCGTGAAGGATGGCTGTTGTTTGCATAAATTCAAACAGAAACGTGGTGTTCCCCAAGGGTCCGTCCTATCTCTAGTATTATTCAATATACTGATGAGCTCTATTCCAATTGTTCAGGATGTCAGTGTCTACATTTATGCCGATGATATTGCGTTCTTCGCTGCAGAGAGCGACATTTACTCAGTACAACAAAAATTGCAAAGATATATTAATACTCTAGTAATTTGGTTGCAATTCATTTCATTGTAATTGAACATCAGTAAAAGTGCGCTCTTGGTGTTTGCTATAGAAGATACAGTTTAAATTTTTGTATTATATAATCGGCAACCTATTCCACACGTAGATTGAGTCAAGTACTTGGAAATGATTTATAATAAAAAGCTAGTTTGAAGCCCATACGTAGAATATGTAACAGCAAAGGCACAATGGGCGTTAGGTTTATTACGCAGGTTAAGCAACAGAAAATACGGGCTGTCAGACACACGACGTGAATGATATATAAAATGTATGTGCGACCAATATTGGAATTTAGGTGTGTATTATTCTCGGGGGCTGCTGGTTATAAAATTAAACCCCTAGTAATGTTAGAATAAGAAGCCCTGCGAATATGCCTGGGACTTCCCAGGTTCGTGGCGAATAATGTATTGTACCAAGAAGCGTGATTGCCAACACTCCTCTGTCAATTCCGCATTCTAACGGTTCAAACCTTCTTAAAGTTCTACAATTTACCAGCGCAAAGATCAGAGTACACATTTATCAGCGACCCTGACTCCTTCTTTCTCGCACATTCGCAACGATTTCATACACCTCAGATAATTTTTGTTAAAATAAATCTAGATTGCATAACTGTAGATATTTACATGGTAACTGAAAATAAACCATCAACCCTCAACACTCGGATTGAGATTGACGAAATCTTCCTCCCACAAGCCAAGTTAACCCCTCTCAGATTTTTTACCAATACATTAATAGATTATTTGGTACATGCAGAAACAAATAAAATAAGAGCTACAGATGCTTCTGTCAACAATGAAAAGGCAGGCATAGGAATTGCGTCTGATTTCCCCGGCTGGTTTTTTCAGTGAGGCTTCCAGATTTTACTCCTGTATTTGAAGGCGAGCTTGTAGCTATTATTTTAGCACTTAGAAAAATTCATACGACCGAAACCAGCGAAATCATCCTTACAGATTCACTTTTGGTGTGTGCAGCTCTCACAGCCTCAGAACAATCTCGTGCCCAGCAACGTTCCGCACATTGGCACCACCGAATTTCCTGAAATTGGTGTGGGTCCTAGGTCACTGCGGATTACTAATAAATGAACCAGCAGAGGCCTTGGCGCAAGCATCTCTTGATGGACCATCGGTCTCGGTACTTCTCGAGCTGGAATACTTGGCATAGTTTAGATATAAAGAATACGCTATTTTTACGGATAGTGTGGAAAATATCACAAGATGTACAAATTATCAACACCTCGAATTCCCATGGAAATGTCAGTGGAGTCAAAACTTGAAGTTATTATCTCCATAATCTGATGCCATGTTCCCCCATAAAATTTTTATTTACAACGAGCCGGTCTGACACTCTCTCCTATTTGTTCGTTCTGCGAATAATAAGAAACTACTGAACTATATTTTGTCTCATTTCATAACTCTGCAGTAATTAGGAAAAGACTTCTCGCCATTCCGCTTGTGAAGCTAGGTTTAAATTGAACCACCGAAACTGTTCTAAATTTCGGTGCCTCCGTTTGTGCAATTTGCCACAGAGATGTCTTTGATGCGGTGTGTAATTTCATTTAGGACTCTAAACGTTTTTCAACATAAATCCATTTTTAAAAATGCTCAAACAAAAAAGTAGGTCGAGAAGTAGTTTTCGAAATGCGGATAAATCGGAGACATACATACCAAATAAATCAAGCGTACAATACCGCTACGCAGCGCACCGCGGTCTATTCGCCATTCTTTCTCGTCTATGGCCGTCAACCGACTTTTACGCTCGACATCTCCTTTTTCGACGTCCCTGAAAACTCGTCTTCGACATCGACTGAGCACGTATATATATCAAAACGTTTATTTGAAAAATAATTAAGAAAAGAATAAGTGAGCACATAATCTCTCGCCTGGACGATTCTCGCCGACGCTCCAGCTTCAATAGAGAGGCAAGCCAACAAGAACGGAAGACTCGCTACGATAGCGTCCACCACGTAGTTCACTTCAATACTGGAGACGAAGTACTGTTGTGGACCTCGACGCGGTTTCCCGGTCGATGTAATAAGTTTCACTCACATTTTTTTGGCTCCTACGCTATAGTCGAGCAGACGTCTCCTATTAACTACCGAGTAACCTCTGTTGTCATGCCTTCCAACGGCCTTTCGTGGTACGGAGGTTGTTCACGTGTCGCGCTTCGTTCGACGTACACCAGCGTTATAAGCAACGGCCACGTTGGCTGCTTCCACGCGAGGGGGAAATTAGTGTAAGCGCAATATTCACAGTGTTTCACTTTCATCTTCTTCATTTGTACATGATCATCCTCACGAAAAACGGTGCCTTCGTTCGAAGCGTGGATCAGGCGATTTTGCCTAATAAACGCCGCCGCGACCCCAACGCTGCTGCTGTCTTACAATATTAAAGTCTATTTTCTTGTTGTTTTTACTCTCACTCTTTTAATCTTTTTTTTATTATACTGTCTTCCTTCTACTTTTTTTCTTTTTATTTTAAGCAATAGTGTCAGTTATCGTCCATATGAGACTATATGTTTTCTTGGCTAATCCCCCAGAGTGTGTATGAGCCATGAATGCTAGGCTACAAACAAACAAACAAACAAACAAACATGGCGTTGGTCTCGTTCTTTTACATAAGGTGCCGTGAAACTAGGGACCATGACTCCGGCTGGAACTAAGACCACTAGGATCAGTCGTGAACCGACGTGAGTGCGTGCGTCGTCTAGCGGCTCACGAGACGGGCGCCCTCACATTCACTTCATCTTCGTACTGACTGGCCCTCCACAATAATAGCCCGATATTAGCAAGGCAAGTCACTCCGCCGAGGTCAAGTACGTACATCTCGACAGCGCAGCCACGTTAGCGCAATCGTCTGCAGGCTCGCGAGACGGGAGCCCTCACATCTACTTCTGCTCTGTTCTGACTCGCCCTACACGACGATGGCCCGGTATTAGCAAGGAACATCGAGATCAACGACGTAGATCTCGACAACACAGCCACGTGTGTGCACGCGTCGTCTGAAGGCCCACGAGACAGGACCCCTCACGTCCACCTCGGCTCCGTCCTGACTCACCCTTCACGACGATGGTCTTACATTCGCAAGGTTTGCACGCAAACGTAGAATGGAAAACACTGAAAGCCCACTGACTACTCAATTGTATACCTCCGCCTGTCGCAACAGTTCCCTGACAATGACACCTTTCCGTCCCGTGAAGACAGCGCGACCAACGTTTTTCCCGACACACCCATCCTGCACGCGCAGCCTTCGAAGCAGCAGGTACATGGCATGAGGTGGTTCAGGGGCGGATGTCGGCTGCCCCACCGCGAAGCGAGGCTTCTCTCGTACGTAATAATGATACTACATTAACTGCAGCAATTATAGTGCTAAGCTGAGCTACAATGCTAATAGTTACAACAACGACATCATAATAATATAGAGTAATAAAAAGAAGCGAAAGCAACACAGGCATCTGCTCGGGATTTTCAGTTCGCCAGTGCTTCACCTTTTACCACACGTAATCGTATTTGACCACTGCTGTTTGTGCACCCATATCACCATACCCGATCGCCAATATTTATTTAATTGTTTCTTTATTATTACTGTTAACCCTCGCTTGAGGGTCATAACAGGAAGGCAGTACAATAGTAAATACAAACAGAAAACCAAAACAACTGGCACTCAAATAGCAATGCACACAAGAAACCTAAATTGGTAGTAGTTCAATTCAAGCATGACCAAAATAGGCATCGATTTCTCTGTCGAAAGATTACACAACGGTGCTAATAACAACAAGATGGAGTAAACGATTCTATTGTTTATAGCATCCGGAAAAAATGGCCACCGAATGATGTCAATGCGAGTGTTGAAAGGTTTATTGGGGGCATCATAATTCAATCTGGCGCTACGTTTTCAGGAAAGGTGTATGTACTCGTGTTTAGGTGTTTTTAATATCCCTTGCATTATACGATATAACGTTTTAGGTTTTCGTTTTTGTATTTGACTTTCCAGTTGCTCTAAATTGCATGAATTGAGCATGTCAGTTACTGAATCCCACCTTCTATATCTAGAGCACCCAAATCGTACTGCTCGCCTCTGAATACATTCTAACTTCGTAACTAAGTGTTTTTGGTGAGAGCTCCAAACCACGGAGGCGCACTCCAGTCTAGGTCTAATATATGTTTGGTATGCCAGCAGCTTAACGTGTTTCGGCGTTTTATACAACTTTGCTCGAAGATAAGAAAGTTTTTAAATTGACTCAGAACAAACTGATTCAATATGATGTTGTCAAGTTAAGTTGTTTTAATAGTCACCCCTAAGTATTTAAAATATGTTGCTTCACAGAGGGCGTTGCTCCCAATGCTGTATTGAAACTTGAGAACATTTTTTTATTGGTAATGTGTACATAAGTTATTTTTTAGGTTAATTTGCATATCCTATTCGCGACGCCACAATTCCAAATCTTCAAGGCACTTGTTCAACACAAGCTGATTATCAGTACAGCTTAAAGGCATATAAATCAAAGAATCATCAATAAAAAGTTTCGTTTTAACAGGTGGCTTTACAATAGTACTTATATCGTTGATATACAATAAAAACTACAGTGGGCGAAGAACCGAACCTTGAGGCACACCTGAAAACATATCTAGCGTAGCTGAAAGACAACCATCAATCCTCACCGCTTGCTTGCGGTTACTCAAGTGCGCACCAATCCATTTCATCACTGAATCCCATTTTTCTCAATTTACAAAGCAGCTTCTATAGTGTGGTTGACAACATCAAAAACTTTAGCAAAATCAATGCAAGTTACATCAACCTGTTTGCGTTCGTCTATAGCCAAACTGAAATCATGAATCGTTTGAATCAACTATGTGACTGTAGACTTGCCGCTTCTAAATTCATGCAGACATTGGATTGAATAAACTCTTATTTGGTCCTCCAAAACACAGATCACTGTGTTTCAGGCAGCTCCCACGTGGGGACTGAGATGCCAATCTCCTCAGCCGGCTCACGGGCTTTCATGCAGACAGTCACTAAGTAATTGATTGACCTCCAAGTGAACCATGATATGCTTCACTCTAATATACTCTATAACTTTGCAGCAAACCGACGTGAGTGACACATGACGAGAGTTGCTAAAACTCATTCGGTTGCCGGCTTTGAAGAAAGGTATGATAATTGCGCAGAGCCAATCCTGTGTAAGAGAGTCAGTTTCTAAAGGTTTTTCGAAGATAATGGCAAGAAAGGATGATACCTATTCTAGGTATTTTTTCAGAAAGGTAGTTGGTGTTTTGTCCAGGCCGCTAGTCTTTTTGCATTCAGATTTATTAACCGAGAAGGTACCCCTTTTCGATCAAATAACAAGGGTTCCATAGGACATGCGCATGAAGAATGCAAGTTGCTATCACCGCGCATATCTGACGGCATCGTGAACACTGACTAGAAAAACCTTTTGAACTCGTCTGCTATCTCAATCTTTTGCGTCACTGTTATCGATCCGGCAGCGATCTGTTCATTTTTTTTCTCTGCCGCTCATATAGGCCAGAACTTTGAGGCGCACTCTAAAAGAATTCAGCGAGGGTAAGTTGGAAAAACTTACTCTTTGATTCGAACAAGGCTTCTTTTAGGAATATACGAGCTTGAGATAGTTCGGTAGTGTTCCTGCCTTTTTTCCGTAGTCTTTTCATTTTTCTTTTCATGTGAATTGTCGTCCTGGTTATCCATGGGCTGCGTTGTTTTACCTTTTTAAGACGAGACGGGATGAATCTATGTACACAGGTGCCCACAATTGTATTAAATTGATTCCATAATGTCTCAACGTATTCATATTTTGAAGCGGACTGAAATTCGTCGAAGGCAACTTCTAAGAAATCTGTAATAGAAGTGTCATCCGCTTCCGTGAAAGTTTTAATTTTTACGTGAGAAACAGACTTTGAGCGAGCACTTTTCTCTGTAGTAATATTAGTAACAATGAGCTGGCGGTCAGATATGCCCTTGTCCACTGACACCATATAATCTTCCAATTGGCTTGATGAGAACACAAGGTCAAGCATCAACATGGTTTCAGTAGTTATTCTAGTGGCTTCCTTCACAATTTGCGTTAGGTTGTACGAAAACAATATCTTTAATAACTTATCTCCGCTTGCAGTTTCAATATTACCAGGCGTCAAGGTTTACCACCTAATATGAGGAAGGTTAAAAGCACCAGCCAATATCACCCGTGTGCAATCATTTACATTGTTACAGAGAAAAGTATTTAGGTCATCTAAAAATTCAGGCGATGTAGCGGGGGGTCTATAAACGGCTCCAACTAGGTATACCAGGTTTTCGTGAGTTATCTTACACCATACGTACTCCTGTAAGGTGTAATCATTTAGTGCTGCACGAATGGAAGATTTCACGACAGTCGCAACGCCGTCCCCTCGCGAATCTCGATCCCATCTCAACATAGTGTATCCCACCGGAACAATGCAGTCGTTTGATACGGGGCTGCTCAGCCACGTTTCTGTTATCATTACCAAGTGAGTAAAGCGTGACATTATGAGACACTCTAGATCAGTCACTTTCCTTCACTTAGTAGAACACGGGGCATTCTAGACACTTTCCGACACATGTATCTAACACAAACCTGTAAGTAAGACAAACAAAGAATCCGAAGCTGGAAACACTCCGCGTATTGTGATATCACGTGTAAATACTAGCAGCAGTTTCGTTTGTTTTCTTTTTTGTAATGCATAAAACAAACAATAACGGTAAATGGGAAATATATTTGCCGTTATTGCTGTTATCAGCCAGCGAAAGGGAAAATGGGAAATCCATTTACTTTCGCTTGCTGATTTTGCAATAAAACAGACGCAAGTCGGCAGCACGGCATAAAACACTCGAAAGTTGTTTAGGAAGGCCATTTCAGGCTATGAGCCTAGTGCGACCTCATGAAACTAAATTTCTTTTATCTATCCACCCATACTACACCACTTGTCCGAGAACATGTCCACGTACTTCCCACTATCGTGCACGTGCCAGAAAGGAAGAAAGCGCTTGTTGCCAGGCCATTCCTCGCCGGATTTGAAGGTACATACGTCTGATCCACCATGGTTCTCTAATGGCTAAGGTACTCGGCTGATGACTTGCAGGTCGCGGGATATACTCCCGGCTGCGGCGGATACATTTTCAATGGAGGTGAAAGCGCTGTAGGGCCGTGTGCTCATATTTGGATGCATGTTAAAGAGCCATGGGTCGTCAAAATTTCCGGAGTCCTCCACTACGGCATCTCTCATAATTATATAAGTGTTTAGGGACGGTAAACGCTACATATCAATCAATCGATCAGTCAATCAATCAATCAAGGTCATACGACTGCCGCCCCGCCGTTTCTCGTGCTAGCTGACACATTGCCACACAGCTCCTCCCCTTTCCTCTCTGCAATGCTGCGCGATCATTTTAGGTCGGCGAAAACAGCAAACGGCTAAATAAAAAACGCAGCGAGCGAAGTTCTAAAGCAGCACTCATAACATTAGTTTAAACACTGCGTAACTGAACCTTACCAATTCATTTTTATTTAGGCTGAAGGAGTCAAGAACTTTTTAAGCGTTACCGTGTACTGGCTTATAGCCACATTGTAAGGCACCTCTTGCTAGGCTTACGGGAACTATGATCTATTTGTTGCATGCCACACGGCCTAAAGTCATGAAAATTTTCTATAGGTAATTGTTTTTATTTCAAAATTAACTGCTGTTTCACGCCCCGACTTCGATGTAATTGAAGGAACGCCAGCGGTATGTTGTGGAACACTAACAACCTAATATTTTATTTAACACATCATGCAATAAATCACTGTGCCTGACCACTCTTGTATTTGGTCTTGACGCAGGAACATTGCGAAGAGCATTTTTTGCGAACTTTAGAAAACTGAGAGCATATCTATCTATCTATCTATCTATCTATCTATCTATCTATCTATATCTATTTATCTATCTATGTATCTATCTATCTATCTATCTATCTACTATCTTCTATGTATCTATCTATCTATCTATCTATCTATCTATCTAGCCGCCTACGACTTTTAGCTCTCCTGCCAGTTCTGCACTCGCTCAGAGTGCACTACAATTACTGGATGCTCTAAGTCCAGTATTTGCAAGTCTCCGGTAGCAACCATGGCTCGACCAATTTTCTCCTTCCGCAACGAGGTCCGACAAGCGTCGATACTGCAGTGGAACGCGAAAGGCCTGAGATCCCGCATCTCTTCATTCCGTCAATATATATTCATGTATCATATTCCTGTAGTAGTTATATATAAACCAAACGTGCAACAACCTTCTCAACTATCCGGGTATGAATATTTCGTTTCTTCAACGTGCGAGGAACGCAGCATGGTGGTTGTTTACATCCGCACAGATTTCACATTTGTGCATCACGAAGTTCAACCACATGATGACAATTAATATGTCTGCTTGCGTGTTAAAAAGGAAAAAGGGTCATTCACACTCATTGGTGTTTACATATCACCATCCGGACGGTTTGAACAAGACCGACTACGAGACATACTGACAACAACTATAGGCACGTGGGTTATAACTGGAGACTTCAAAGCACATCACTTATTCTGGGGTAGTTCGACGATCAACGCTAATTGAAGAAACCTCGTGTCATTCGCCTCCGAGCACGACCTATGTTTCTTAAATGATGACCTATGTTTCTTAAATGATGTTTCTGTTGAAGGTGTGCCTTACTGTGCCGGGAATAACGAACAGGAGCCGTCATTCAACAGTGGTCCTACGACAGGGGACATTGTCGCTACTCAACGAAAAATACGGCCAGAGGACCCACATTTACACCGATGGATCGGTCTCGGCTGACAGCTCCACAGGTGCTGTTGTCATCCCGACGTACCAGGTGACTATGAAGTTCAAACTGTCACATAGGACAACATCCACAGCAGCGAAGCTTGGCACCTTACATGCTGCTATACTTTATATCGTGGAAGCTCGGCCTCAAAAATGGGCTGTGATCTGCGACTCCAAAGCATCTCTTAAGAGCTTGCAATCAGCTTTACGACAAAGGGTGCATCAACAACTAGTGAATGAAATAAGAGAAGTGCTTCACGAAGTTTTACCGAAAGGACATGACGTGGTGTTCCAGTGGTTACCGGGACATTGTGGTACTGTCGATAACGACCTTGCTGATAATGCTGCCCGATCCGACCATGTGGACGCTGTTACGACCGGCCCTGGAGAGCCAAGCAGGGAGAGTTTGGGGGAGAACCGGTTCTTGACCTGACGGTGTCGTCCACCCCCACCTCCCCGTTCGGGTTCCTCCTCGCCGGGAGAGCTACGGGGTCTGCTGTGCGTTCATGACCATATTTGGTAACATTTTGGGGCGCCGGGACCATATATGGACCTCGTGTTGGGCTGTGCCACTCCTTGTGTTGTGAGAGGTGTTTTCCCCTCCCTCGTGGCCGAGGTGCCGGCGACACCGTATTGGCTGACGATGCGGACAAGGCGCCCAGTGTCAACAACGTGGTGATATAAAATGCCGAAGACGTTTTGTATCACAAGCACTCTTCTCTCTTTGGGTCAGTTGACCACTTCTCCACATGTAAATAAATCTCTGTTGTTCGTTCGGGCGCTTCTTCTCGCTGAATTGTTGGACGATGGATCCTGCGACGGGGCCAGCTACCGAAAACGAGACCGGCAGGACCCGGAGTCCCAACAACTGGATGGCAGCGGCGGGATGCCGATAACCCCGAAAGCGACCACTGGACGGAGTGAGCCCGAAGTTCAACAACGGGACGACAGGAGAAGGAGGACACGAGCTCATCGACTTCCAGAGGGAATCGAACGGCACTTCTGAGAGGCACGACGCCGGAGACATGACTGCGAACTGGGTGAGTGCCGGCTTTCTCTGTTAAATTTTACCAGGCATTTACTCTAAGTGTTAAGTAAAAGCTGGTAGAGAGGGGCTGTCTTGGTCATTGGGTTAACAGGTAACTTGCGTCAGGCAGAAATTGTGTGATAGCTTGGTTAAGCTCTTTCTGTCAGTGGCGTCAAGGTTAACAGTGACAGGGCAGGATTCCGTGTAAGAGCTTTTGAAGCTTTATTTGTAGACTAAGTTAACGGAAAACTTGAGGCAAGGCAGGTATCTAGAGCTGTCGTTGCCGTCAAGGTTAATTAGTTGCAGGACAGGAATCTTTGTGGAACAGAGACAGCGGTACTGGAAGCAGCCATGAATCTGAAATCCCTGCGAAAGTCCATGTTGTTGCTACTTGCAAGGGAGTTGAATCTGGAGGTGTCGGACTCTCAAAGAAAGCCAGAGCTGATAGAGGCGATTCTCGCTTTGGGGGCGGAGGATGACGAGCTGTCAGAATGTGTCGAGGAGATTCAGGAGAGGCAAGCGGCAGAGGCCAAAAGAAAGGCGGCCGCGGCCGAGGCCGAAAGGAAAGCCGCAGAAGCCGAGGCAGATAAGATGCGAAAGCACGAGCTTGAAATGAAGTGCCTCGAGCTAGAGATTAGCCATAATAGTAGAACAGGAGGCAGCGAGGCATCCGGTACCGCAGAGCGGGTCAGGTTCAAAATGACGGACCTAATGAGATCGTACAAGCTAGGGGAGGACATTGGGCTGTTTCTCGTCAACTCAGAAGTAATCGGCCTCAGAAGTAATCGCGCGCCTCACGAAAGAGGAGGCTGACGAGTACAGTGAGGTAAAGTCGAGCCTTCTCAAGAAATACAGGTTGTCAGCGGAAGGTTTCAGACAAAAATTTCGCAACGCCGTAAAAGAGAGCAATGATTCATACCCGGAGTTTGCTTACAAGTTAATGGCCAACATGGGGGAGTGGCTCAAAGAGGCAAAGGCGTATGGGAATCATGACAAGGTGCTCGAGTGTATCGGTCTGGAACAATTCTATCAAAGGTTACCAGAAAAGGTGAGGTTCTGGGTGCAGGATAGACCGGACGTGAACACAGTAACGAAAGCCGCAGAGCTCGCTGAAGAATTCGTTACGCGCCGCGCCCTCGGGGCAAACAGCGAGCCTAAAAGGGAAAAATTCCTACGGCCGAATAAGGCGCCGTTTAGAAAACAACCGACAAGTCTCGCACAAAAGGGTGAGGAAAACAGTTCATCTAACCATGGGGCGTCGGCAGAGGCAAGCAAAAGGAAATTTGAGGCGAGAAAACCGGCTGCTTGTTTCAATTGCCATGAAACAGGGCACTTTGCGAAAGACTGCCCGAAAGAAAAGGTGGCCTTGTATCTATAAATGAAGCCGACGAGAACATGAAGTTGTTAGAGCCCTATATGTACGATCTTACCGTGAACGGCAAGCAGTGTCGGGTTCTTAGAGACTCCGCAGCCACTATGGACGTAGTTCATCCGTCTTTTGTTCAGTCCGGACAGTATTCAGGAGACTGTGCCTGGATTAGACAAGCCGTAGAAGCAAACAGTCAGTGCCTTCCCGTAGCTAAAGTTGTCCTTAAAGGCGCATTTGGAACATTGGAAACAGAAGCCGCGGTATCGCCATATCTACCCCCTCAGTATCCTTACTTATTTTCAAATAAGTCAGATCAAATGCTGAAGGAGAAAGGTCTAACGTTGGGAGAAGGCATAGTGCAGGCACTGACTAGATCAAAGGCACGTGCGCTGGCTGCGAGAGCAACATTCACTGAGGCAAACAAGCCTCAAATCGACAACGGGCCTGGTTGCGAGTTGGACACCACGGAAACAAATCGACTTGTGCGAGAACAGGCTGCAGAAGCCGTAGTCGCGGAGGCAACCATTCCTAAAGGCGACGTTGAACCTCCTCCCGAATTGGAAGGGGTCAATTACGCCTCGTTGACCGAGCAAATAGAGAATGCCATTGCTCCCAAGCCGATTCCTGGTAGTACAGAGGATAGCACAGAGGGTGACACATTCCAGGTACTAGGAACTACAAAAGAGTTGTGTGTCATGCCAACTTCGGATAATTTCAGTCGGCTGCTGCAGGTGAGCCCCGCTTCATTAATAACCGAACAAAAGGGTGACCCAACGCTTAAGCAATTCCAGGACAGTTCGAAACAGGGAATCGCCAAACGAAATGTGAGATTCCAAGAGAGGAGCGGCATACTCTATCGAAAATATCTAGATAGGCGAGGAGTAGAATTTGACCAGGTAGTCGTACCTCAGGCGTATCGTCAGGATTTGCTTAGTTTGGTGCATGGAGAATCATGGCCAGGCCACTTAGGCGTAAAGAAGACGAAAAATCGTCTTTTACCGGAATACTACTGGCCTGGATGCTTTAAAGATGTAGAGAGGTTTGTAAAATCTTGCGATGTGTGTCAGCGAGTGGGTAAGCCGGGAGATAAGGCGAAATTTCCAATGAAGCTGTTACCCGTAATCACTGAGCCCTTTCGTCGGTTGGTAATTGACACAGTAGGTCCTTTGCCCAAGACAACTTCAGGCTACCGTCACATCCTGACCTTAATCTGCCCAGCTACTAAATTTCCAGAGGCGGTCCCGCTAAAAGAGCTAAGTTCCGTGGAAGTAGTGAACGCACTTCTGTCCGTGTTTGCCCGGGTAGGCTTTCCTGCCGAGATACAATCAGACCAGGGCACCATTTTCACGAGTGCCTTAACGACAACCTTTCTAGAGCGGTTTGGCGTGAAATTATTGCATAGTTCCGTCTACCATCCGCAGTCTAACTCGATAGAAAAGCTTCACTCCGTGATGGAGCGAGTGTTAAGAGCCAACCTGTGGTTAGTTCACCGGACTACTCGAGGCCTTTCATAGTCCAATGCGACGCTAGTGATAGAGGCATGGGGGCAGTTCTTAGTCAAAGGGATGAGGGGGATCAAGAGCATCCCGTCCTATATGTTAGCCGGAAACTCACCCTTCGCGAGCAGGTTTACAGCGCTAGCGAAAAGGAATGTTCGTGCTTGGTTTGGGCAGTCCAGAAACTGGCTTGTTATATTGCCGGAAGCAAGTTCATTGTGGAAGGGGACCACTGTCCTCTCACCTGGCTACAGACCATGTCCTCTAAGAACGGCCGCCTGCTGCGTTGGAGCCTCGTTTTGCAACAATATACGTTTGAAATACGCTACAAAAAGGGTGTACTCCATGGCAACGCTGATGGCTTAAGTCGATGCCCCTGACGCGAGAGGATGTCTCGAGAACTCTGGCAATTTTTTTCCTGACCTAGACAAGAGCTAGTGATTGTTTTTTTACTCTTTTAGGTGTACTTGTTTGAAAACGTTGAAGACACAGCTATCCAGGGTTTCGGGTTCGGTGTGCTTCCAGTGTTGTTGTTTTGTGTCACCTTAAAGTGTGAGTAACATTTTGAATAAATTGTGTATTTCCTTTAATATCAGTTAAAGGGGAAAATTGCCTGGTGGAGTTTGGCGGAATTGTCCGGCGCTCATCGGCTGAGTAGTTGTGTTTTCATGTGCGTATGTGACGTCTGTTGAGCCCTCAATGAAGCAGGTGTTGCCCTCTACTTCATCAAAGACGGTCGTCACCAAACCGACTGCCGGCGCTGATCTCTCCGGACAGTGGCTGCAAACCTCAGCCCATCGAGATCTTCACCCCCCCCCCCCCCCCCGCGCGAGAGACTGTTACGACCGGCCCTGGAGAGCCAAGCAGGGAGAGTTTGGGGGAGAACCGGTTCTTGACCTGACGGTGTCGTCCACCCCCACCTCCCCGTTCGGGTTCCTCCTCGCCGGGAGAGCTACGGGGTCTGCTGTGCGTTCGTGACCATATTTGGTAACATTTCGGGGCGCCGGGACCATATATGGACCTCGTGTTGGGCTGTGCCACTCCTTGTGTTGTGAGAGGTGTTTTCCCCTCCCTCGTGGCCGAGGTGCCGGCGACACCGTATTGGCTGACGATGCGGACAAGGCGCCCAGTGTCAACAACGTGGCGATATAAAATGCCGAAGACGTTTCGTATCACAAGCACTCTTCTCTCTTTGGGTCAGTTGACCACTTCTCCACATGTAAATAAATCTCTGTTGTTCGTTCGGGCGCTTCTTCTCGCTGAATTGTTGGACGATGGATCCTGCGACGGGGCCAGCTACCGAAAACGAGACCGGCAGGACCCGGAGTCCCAACAACGCACAGACAACCCCAATTCTGTTGTCGAGAACCGACGCTGCAAGGTGCCTGAACTCATTCGCAAATACCATGTCGGAAACTTGGCTGAGTGACCCCAGTGTCGGGAACCGCCGCCTACACAAATTCGACCCATCGAGAAAGCTTCAAGTTCTATCGGACCTCTTCCGCCAGGATGCAACTTTACTGTGCCAACAGTGATTAAGAGTAGCTTTTACGAAGGTGTACTCCTTTCGCATAGAAATGGCATATAGCTCCCGATGTTAATCGTGCGATACTGACGAGACTATAGAACATATACTGTGTTCATGTGAACGTTTTGCGAGCGAACGCAACTTGCTACGCGAAACGTTAGAGACACTAGAGAGTAGACCTTTTTTTGAGGAGAAGATACTTGGTTCATGGCTTTACGCGTCGCAGGCCAGCAAAGCGACGCGACCATTGCTAAGTTTTCTAAAGACGACTGGACTACACGACCGCTAATAAGCGTGCAATGGACAAGGTCACATCTACACACACGTTGCCCTTTACTGGTCTCTCTCTTCTTTAATTCCCTCACCCCTTCTCCCAGTACAGGGTAGCAAACCGGACGTGCGTCTGGTTGACCTCCCTGCCTTTCATTTCTTCCCTTCCTCCTCCTCCTCCTCCTCCTCCTACTGTTGCACCAGCAGTCCTCGTGCGCGACGCTCTTCAACGTTGTCGTTGTCGTTAGAGCACAAGCGCACGTGCACTCGCTCAGCCCTCTTTGACCAGCGCTTTTCAAAGGCGCGCACTTCAAAAGCGCACCACATTCATCACAGGAGCTGAGGAGGTTTCGCGATATCCTCAAACTTTGCGTATACAAACGCAGTAAGGGGAATACGAAAATTGTGTTGATACCCACTTCCTCTCCTTAAGCAACTTTATGCCCTTAGTGGGACAAATAAGAAAATGGTGTTGA
This sequence comes from Rhipicephalus microplus, assembly GCF_013339725.1. Lineage (NCBI taxonomy): Eukaryota > Metazoa > Arthropoda > Arachnida > Ixodida > Ixodidae > Rhipicephalus > Rhipicephalus microplus. The sequence goes on from NC_051175.1 coordinate 38,369,734, forward strand.
TACGCGCTTCCTCTACTTAAAAAGCTTTATGCCCTCAGTGGGACAAATACGAAAATGGTGTTGATACCCACTTCGTCTCCTTAAACACCTTTATGCCCTTAGTGGGACATAGAGAACCACACAATCACTAACTTATTCTTAAAAACAAGTGCATCGCCTGTAAATACATTGTATATCAAAAAATCAATCTATCGACCATAATTACAATTAGAGGCGATGTATTAAATGTGAAGCATTTCTTAGAGAACTTCGGCGACTTTGAGCGTATCTATCTATCTAGCCGCCTATGACTTGTAGCTCTCCTGGCGGTTCGGACTATGATATCGATACCAAATTTTGTATGGCATAACATGACTTCTGAGGAGCATGTTTGACTAGTCATGATGTGTATGTCATGAATGTCATGAGGTACACTTCATGGTCTTGGTGCTCTCGCGGTGGTCTCGTCCACATCCCATGTTGCAAAAGTGGTAGGGTATGACTTGATTGCATGGTTAACACAAACGACAGACCCTAACGTGGAAATCATAACTTGCATGTCATGTAAGTCATGAATCATCACTACACACCGCGCTAAGGATGCGCTTACAGCCGTCTCGCTAGCTTCACATATCCCAATTTCGGCGTTACATGATGCGAATGGATGACGAAGGTATGTGACTGATGCAAACTTGATAATTATGAGATGCGCGTCATGTGACATTATGACTACAAGCCACACTGATGATGCCCTCGCAGCCGATTCGCTAGCATCACATACACCGAATTCGGTATTACGGGACGTGAATGGACAACGCAGAGATGTGAATGGTGCAAGCATGATAATCACGTGGTGCGTGTCCTGTAACAACATGACTACATGCTGCACTCATGATGCGCTCGCGGCCATCTCGCTAGATAATTAGTACGTCATGCGAATGGATGGCGAAGGTATGTGACTGGTGCAAACATAATAATTATGAGATGCGTGTCATCTAAGAGCATGACTAGATGCCACACTCAAGGCGCCAATACATTTAGACGGGACCGGGTGCGCGTGTGCTCCAGCGTTCGTTTTGTCGCGTCTGCCGGCGATGCCACGCCAGGCGCCGGTCTACCTGGCATATAGTCGCAGGCACGCGTCGCACAGCGTTGCTTAGACGCATGCGTGTTTGAGCACGTCAGACGTCCCTTCGTCACGAAGCTAGGCAGACGCGATGCATTCTGGGTAACATCGTTGGTGCGAAATGCAGCATGTCGCATTTCACACCGGTTGCCGCCAGACTGCACCGACAGACGCTGGTCTGTCGTCAGACTATAGACTGTTCGCATTTTGCTAGCGTAACGTCGCTGCGCCTAGCGTGCGCTCGTCAAAGTTACGTCGCAGTATATCGAGCCCTTCATGATGCTCTCCCCGGCGTTTCGCTGGCTTCACATATTCAGAGTTTGGTATTACGGGGCGTGAATCGACGATGAAGGTATGTGACTGGTGCAAACATGATAATAATGAGATGCGTTTCATTTAACGTCATGATCATATGCCACGCTCATGATGTGCTCGCGGGCGTTTCTCTAGCTTCACGTGTACCAAATCGGTATTGCATGACTTCAATAGACGGCGAAGTTAAATGACACGTCCGAACATAATAATCATGATTGCATGTCATGTAAAACATGGCTACATGCTACCTCGTAGCACGCTCCCGGCCGTTTCGCTTGCTGGTGGCGTGAGTAGCTGATGAAGGTGAATGACGCGTCCAAACATAATAATTATGACATGAAAGCTATGTACGGCATAATTTACGTCCGCCTCGTAACGTTGTCCTGATTTTAAACTGACATATAAACTTTCCTCATTCGTGATTTGCATATCATCAATTCCCACTGTACGTGGGATCTGCCAATTTCTTTGTCTTCCAAAAAATGTTGAGAGTACGTTCTCTCAGCTGTGTTTCATGTCGTTTTTTACGCTCTTTTCCTATCATGCACAACCCAAACAACAAGGCCTTCTCTCCGCACTTCACGTTTTAGGCTGGGAGAGCAGCTTGATTTTTTTTTCGGAGATAGGGTGGTTGTCGGGAACCTTTTCTATATTTACGTTAGTTCATGTGTTTTCAGTGGGCGTGAAAACATATATACAACTGCGAAACTGATAAAATTTCGGGGGTCAAGTTCGATACCCCCTTCCCGTGGCAAACATACATCGGCATGTATGTGAGGTGGCAAAAGTGTTACTATAATAAATTCTTCTCTTCTCTTTCATAGATTTCTTACGCATGTGCTATGTAATTCCTCAAGCTATGCAATAAACAGTTCATGCGCTTGTTCCTTGTGCAGCTTTTTGTGCTGCGTTTTTCTTGCTCACAGTACGCTTTCGTCACTACGTAAGTACAGCAAACAAAAATAAAATATCTGCGACAACACAAACGCAGATATGCTCATGGCTCATGAGAGAAACAAAATAGGACCGGCCAGCTGTTGCGACATGAATGAATTCAAGCGCTTCTTGAGGGGTTCTCTTCCATGAGGCATCCGAATGCGGTGTCGTATGAGGCCCGTCGACAACGATGCAATATCAGCCACGGAGCGATGTTGAAAGGTCTTGACCACTGAAAAGCACGTATAAGCAATTAATATGAGTTTAAGAGTCTCCACGGGCTGCCACGAGCACTCAATGGTTAGAGCGGACGGGGCTTCTCATTTCACGAAGGACACCTATGCCAACAAAGCGCGTGTTTTACATTCTGTCAACGGGGCAAACGTGGAGCAATTTTTCTAGTTAGCTTTATAGTATCTCTTATACATAACCACTGTTCGAATACTGTACTTTCCACGTGAATATCTTAGAACAAATCATTATGAAGGATAATTTTTGTGTATATATGTTGGTTTTTGAGAGTACCTATTCATGGCGTGGTTGGTAGAACAGTGGCTAGTGCTTTCGGCTGATGACCCAAAGGTTGCGGGTTCGATAACTTCCACAGTGGTCACATTACAATGAAGCCAAAAGTGTAGAGGTCTGTGCGATGCGATTTCAGGGCACGCAAAGTAACACCTGTCGTTCAAGATTTCTCGAGCCCTACACTGCGCTATTTCCCATAATAATATCGTACTTTCGGGACATAAATCTGCAGTTATTATTATTATTATTATTATTAATATTATTATTATTATTATTATTATTATTATTATTATTATTATTATTATTATTATTATTATTATTATTATATTATTATTATTATTATTATTATTATTATTATTATTATTATTATTATTATTATTATTATTATTATTATTATTATTATTAAAGCTTGGTGTATATATGACGCATGAGTAAATCATTGTCAGCATCCGACTTCTAGAGTAGCAAGCCAGGCGATAAACCATGACTCCTAGGAATGGCGAGCACTTCGGCATGCAACATCTGCACCTGCGAGGAAACGCTTGAGCACATTTCATGCCTTTGCCCAGCATACCAGTCTGAACGACTTATTATGAAAGCCAAGATTGGTCAGCTGGATTCACGGCCACTTACAGAACAGAAGATCCTGGGACCTTGGCCGACGGTTTCCCATACGCGCAAAGCCACGAAAGTTCTCTTGTACCTTTTAAGAACCACCAGACTTCAACCGCTTGTGAAAAAACAGTGTGAGCCCGTACTGTTTAGTCTCAAGCTGACTGTCCATCATTCTCTTTCTTACTACTCTTCTTTTTCTATCTATTTGCTTTTTATTATTCTCCCTTTCCCTCACCCCAAGTGTAGCGTAGCCAACCGAGCCAAGCTTGGTTAACCTCCCTGCCTTTCTTCTCTGATTATCTCTCTCTATCTCACTTCGGTAATATCAGTCGGCAATTCCGTCTCTCCCTGTATCTATTTTTTCATCGCTCTATCGTAAAAACTATGCTATCAATCAGTTTTCAAAGCTGACCATCAACCAGCTTGAACTTGCGAAGCTTGAACTTACTTTGGCCAACGCGATAGCGATACCTCGTTTCTGATATCTGGTTCTTTTTTTAACAATTAATTGCCTAGAATTTTCATGAGGAGTATCTAGAGAAAGAAGACCTGCTCTACGTCGCAGAGTGAAAGAACTGGATTTTTAAATGCGATAAAGTAGCTTCGTGTTAAAAAATACCAACACGTGTTAGAGCAGGCATGGTACAATTGTTTGTTTCATTGTTATAATATACCTAGCACGCACAAATGTTAGGTTTTCGTGCACATTGAAATGGTAGCAGAGTAAAAATATGAAACAGCTCGGAATAAGTATTTATAAGTGGAGTTTTCGGTTTGACTTTCTCAGTCGGCAATACTTCCGCTTGTGGATATTGCCACGTTCCTTTCCTCAAGTTTTATTATCTCCCCCGTTACACTACGTTCAGCGCAAACCGCGCCTACGATGTTCGAGAAGCTTCGAGGCTGTAGTAGATCGTTTTGTTAAGATTACGCCCGCTTCGTGAGCTTTACAGATTATTCAGGAATCTACATCGCCGCTAGCGATATCGCTTGAATATTTGCCAGCAAGAGTACAAAATGCCGACACAGTTCACCGCTTGCCAGTTGATCGATGGCCGACCCTCCGTTCGCCACTCAGTCAGTGCAAGACTGCTACTGTAATCGAACTTTCCGTGTATTGGACACAGGTTCGCCCAAATAAACAGTTTTTTATTCCACTCGCCGTGTGTTTCATTCGTCCACGTCACGACCCCGTGGTATCTGGTGGAGGTGCTTCCCAGCCCATGTACCGAACGCCCCCCTCCGACCGTGAGCCAAGCCCCCACCGTGACGAGAACGTGGATACTAACCTTGATCAGTGAGCTAGCCGCCGGCAGCGAGGACTACAACCAGTGTACGGGGCTACACCTGACAACTTTTGCAAGCCCAAGGCCACCATCACTACAGAGACCACTATGACCACCCTTGCCAATGCCCGCCATAGTCGTAATGCAACAGCGACGAAAAACAGTGCTGACTAGGCCAGCCGGACTTCTCATGTTCATTGAGCCACCTCGCCGACCATTCCAGCAAATCGGCATGCACTTACTGGGGTCGTTGCCGACGTCGAATGCCGGGAACAAATGAATCGTCGTAGCTACTGACTACCTCACACGCAACGCCGAGATAAAGGCCCTGCCCAAACGCAGTGCCTCCGAAGTAGCAAGGTTCTTCATCGAGAACATGGCTCTGCATCACAGAGCCCCACAAGTCTTCATTACTGGTGTAGGTACGGCCTTTACGGCGGGTCTAACTCAGGCGATCATGAGGTACAGCCAGACAAGTCACCGCCGGACCACTGCCTACCATCCACAGACCAACGGCCGCACCAAACGTCTTAATAAGGCCATCGCTGATATGCTGGCCATGTACGTTGACGTCCAGCACAAGACGTAGGATGAGATCTTTCCGTACGTGACCTTTGCATACAGTACGGCCGGGAAAGAAACGGCGCAAATGGCGCAGTACAAGTTTGTGTTGAAAAAGTCAGGCAACGACGCTCGATGCTATGCTTCCAAACGTCACTGACGAAGAGAACCTCGACGTTACCGCCTACCTTTAGCGCGCTGAAGAAGCTCATTAACTCGCACGCCTGCGCAATAAGAATCAGCAGGTGACCTACAGCCGCTGTTACAATCTTCGACGAAGCTCCGTGGAGTACCAGCCCGTGGACCGTGTCTGGGTATGGACGCCGACGTGAGCTCAGCGAAAACTTTTGCGACGATACTTCGGACCGTACAGAGTCATTCGACGTCTCGGCCCACTGGACTACGAGGCTGTGTCCGACGGTATTACGAACTCTCATTGGTGCCATGTTCGACCAGAAGTCGTCTATGTCATGCTCATCAAGCCATTACCGGCGCGAACCTGAGGACTGTATTTTGTTGTTGGTGGTGTGCTTTATCACTTCAACCTATTGTTTATTCTCTTTATTATTCTACCTTCGTAATTTGCTATTAAAGCATCGGGATGGTGCCTTTTTCAGAGGGGGGCAAAGCCAAGTTGCTTTCCACAAGCTTTGCTATCACACCGGTACACAACGTTCAGCGCAAACTGTGCCTACGATGTTCGATAAGCTACGAGGCTGTAGTAGATCGTTTAAAGATTACGCCCACGTCGTGAACATTACAGATTATTCAGGAACCTACGTCACCTCTAGCGATAACGATTGAATATTCGATGGCAAAGGTATAAATGGCGACACGGTTCGCCGCTTGTCAGTTGATCGACGGCCGTCTATTCGTTCACCGATATCAGTGCAAGAATGATACTGTAATCGGACTTTCAGTTTACTGGGCTCATGTTCTTCTGAGTAAACAGTCTATTATTCGACTCGCCGTGTGCTCCATTCATTCACGTCGCGAACCCAGGGCAATATCATGAATCGCTATGGCGGTGTGTCATAAAATGTTTATCCAGCTCCGCAACAAGCCAGTCGAAAGCCGCTGAACTCCTTCACTAATTCTTCTGCACCCTCTGTCGAAGAAAAATAAAGTTTGTACAGCGTGTTGGGTAGCTACTGATTGTACTGTCTGGTAAGTAATGAGACATAGTTATAGCGTTTACGCACCAAATATTTTCCTTTCCTATTTGACAAATGTTGTCTCTGCAAGTGAAACACAATGGATCTCTGACTGAGCACCAACTTTACCGACTTGGCGCTGAGTTGCTTCTGGGTGCTCATTTCAAAAAGTAGCCCCATGAGCTTCTGCGAAGGCACCTGAGCGTACCTTATTCCCCCAAATTTTTGGCGAAAAAGTTGACCACCTACCACTGCTGTGTGAGGCAGAGAATTGCTGCCGCCCGACACCTTGGCTCAATAGATACACGCGCACTTCTGACCTGATGTTCAGCAGAACAAAGTTCATAGTTGCTGGCGAAGGCACCAATCCTGTGGGAAACTTGCGACATGAGACCAGCAGACCTAAAAAGAAGGTAATCTTTTTTTTGCAATAGAATAATATTGCAATATTATTGGCAATAGCTGGTGTGACAGAAAAGTAGCAGAACAACAGCAGTTAGTTGCATTGTTCATTCCACTTCCACCTGAGGCACGTTAACACTTCATTAGGTTTACTTTTTTCTCAGGCTTCTTCTCAATATTTACTTATGCAGGTCATTTATCATCAATACAGCACATTCAAAATCAGTCAATCCGTATTGTCACTTCTAGTTCTTCGCAATCGAACGCCTACACATTACTACGCTTTTACATATCTTGCCAGTAAATCTTTTGTTCTGGTTAAATATTGTGACCTTATTCCTCAAACTGCTCTATAATCAACTCGCATTCCTATTTATTACATCTGACCTTTTGCAGAATAATAATGTGACCAGGTTTGCGGCTGATAAAAACTTCCTGTTACCCACCACTCATACTAACTATGGGCAAAAAACTTCCGCTTTCAGTGCGATATCCTTTTGGAATGCGTTACCTTCTAGCATTAAGCGTTGCACTTCAATTCCTTTGTTCAAAAAGTCCGTCAAAAATCATTTTCTCGAATAACAATAATTGTGATTGTTTAGCTGTTTGACTCGTTCGTTCTTCGTTATTTTTATACCATGTTGCGTGTTTTGGCTTGATTTGTGATATAAAAGTACATTTTGATGTCCGTATATTGTAAGATTTTTGTGTTCCTCTGTATAAGTTTTACCGTCGATTTGTATCGACAAACCGAGGGTCCCCCTAAAGGCTCTGGGACCCTCCTCTGTGTATCTTAGATTTTGTACCTTGTTTTCGGAAATAATAAAACTGGAAACTTGAAACTGGATAAAAAAACATCAAAATGAGAGTCTTCTGGTCAAGGACAATGCGTCTGTTGTAGGAGTCATACTTAGAGACCGGAACTTTAGGCACGACAAAATACTGTTTTAGGTGCATCTAAAACTATCTAAAAATAGTCAGCTAAAACTATCATTCACGCCTATTTTAACACAGTTTAAAATTGCTTCAGTATCATGCTCAGGACAAATATACAACTTTAAAACAGCGAACAGCAGGCAAAGTCTGTGCTTTATGAAAACTAAACCTATAATTTTCACAAAAAAAAATTGCGGAAGCACAATCACTTGAACACATTAGGTGAAAGCTCGGGTAATTTGACATTGTGGAAAAGTCTATAAAACAGTGACAAACCAGCATTACCTCAAGGCTTTCGACCTTGAATTGTGCTTGCTTTCATTCAGTATTTGTTTTATGCGAAAAAGAACGCTCACCGTCCACTAAAGTTAGTGAAGCGAACTTGTGGACTAACACGTTTATTGCTTCAATTGCAACCAGAGTATTTGAATCAGCACCACTCGAAACTTTAGACACTTGCTTTAGCACATACAATCTGAGAATCTTTCGAACGCAGATTCAAGCTTTGAGGGAAACCTGTCAGGGACGGGCCTAGTGGGGACGAGGCGAATCTTTCTTGCACGTCCGAAAAAAAAAAGCGGGTATCTTTAAGTTCCCCTTTAAGAGTTGAACGCGATAGCGATCCTGTCCCTCATGCATACTGCCAACACTCAGTGCTTACCTTTATTGCTTGATGTTACGCGACAAGTTTAAATTGTGCAATACTAAACAGTATAGTCGAGAAAGTTGTATGTGGCTTGTGTCAGTAAAGCTTTAACATACAGCTGCATTTTGTGTATTAGGTGCATGCAAGTTCTATGCATGCGAGTTCACAGATGTGAATATAAAAATAAGAAAATGAATCTCTGTGCCCATGGAATAATCACAAGATACATGGTATTCACGCATATTCAAGGGTTATTTTAATAAATTGCCATTTGCGTACCAATTTTCGAAGCTTTGTGCCTATGCGTGCCTCAAGGTGAACATCAACTTTAGAATATTCTTTATTTTTTCAATTTCTTTTCCCTGGCTTCTCACGTGGACTGTTTTTGATCGACGGAGTAGCGCTGTGATCCACCGCTCCAATGCCTTAAAAAGTCATTTACGGCTTCTCTTTACTTCGCATTGCTCGGCAGACTTCCGACAGCTGCCATTATGAAAAACATAAATGCCAACCAAACTTATGTGTAGGCTGTCGTTGGCAGTGCTAGGTTAGCTTAGTTTCCGCTGATTAGCGCATGTTCTAGATACGCTGTACTGTATCCTCCAAACGCAACCGCCGAGCTGCACTACTCTCTAACCTAACGACGGGGATCTTCAAGTGGCAGTGGATACACTAGCGTTAGCCCTCCTCGCTTCGGTACAGTACACTCTGGCCACGCTCACACAACCATGCTGCACTATTCTTGAACCAAGCGACAGAAATCTTTTAGGGGGGCCTGCTAGTGCTATAGGTGCTAGCTTCGCTTTTCCTCGCTGGGGTAAAAGCCTCGCTCACGTAAAAGCGCCTTTCAAGTGCGATGTTATCGGAGCGTTGGCAAGCATCACATGCGTCGGAGCGCATTGGCCGAGTCAAGATATACGTTGGCTGTAACAGTGCATTGACTTATGATCTGTTTTCACTGATATAACACAGTGTATGCGCACGTCGACGCTACGTCGAACCATCATCACACCTTACCAGTACCTAAAAACATCAACAAAAAAATTGGCAGATCCCTTGTACAGTGGGAATCGATGATATGCGAAGCACGAATGAGAAAGGTTGATATGCCACTTTAACATCAGCACAACTTTATGATGTGGAGGCAAATGATGCCGTACATGACTCCCGTGTTATGATTATCATATTAGGATGTGTCGTTTTCCTTTTTGATCTATTCACGTAACGTGATACCAAATTTAGTATATGTGGAGTTAGCGAAACGCCTGCGAGCACGCTATGAGCGTAGTATGTTCTCATGGTCTTAAATGACACGCGTCTCAGGATTATCATATTTGCACCAGTCATATGTTTCATCATCCATTGACGTCACGTAATACCAAATTTAGTATATGTAAAGCTAGCAAAACGGCCGCGAGCGCATCATGAAGTGCCCATTGTACTCCAATGTAGCGTTGACGCCTAAACACGCTGGGCACAGTGACGCTACGCAAGCAAAATGCGAGCACTCTATTCACCTTTTCATAAATGCCTTCCTGGGCGCCGCCATAGCCCGCTTTGGGCTGTGCAAATTGGTGCGTCCCCTCGAAAATGCACTGGAAACGCTGCGCCCTTAGCCTTTGTACTCCCGCGCAACGCCCATCAAGGCGGTGTTTTTTTTTCCTTCCTGTGGAAAGGTATATTGACGCGTGTGTACTGGTGCAAGTGCTGGGACGCCACCCTACCTAATGCTCCATACTCCCACTGGGAGCCGTTCATCTAGCTCGGACGCATTGTCACCCATTGCAACTCCCGTGCACCGGTTCAGTCGGCGGCTGATAGGCCTCGCTCCAGAGTTCACGCCTTCCACGGAACCTCGCAAGTGCCGATTACCTCTCCAAATGGCCAACGCAGTCCGCAACCGGTGCCCCGAGGCCCCCCGCCAACACAGCCTTCACAGGTAACCATCTTTCAACCGCTGGTTCTCTATCACTTTAGTGGCGGCGCCCATGAAGACGTGGACGACTGGCTTGAGCACTATGAGCGTGTCGCCAAGATTAATCTGTGGTCTGAACAAGAAAAGCTCTCACGTGCCTATTTCTACCTTGACGGCGGTGCGAAAATTTGGTATGAGAACAGAGAAGCCAGTCTGTTAACTTGGGGCGACTTCCGACAACAGCTTGTCGATACGTTCACCAATGTCGATCGACGTGACCGTGCGCAGCAGCTGTTGGAGCTACGGGTTCAAAAACCCAATGAAAGCGTTACTATGTTTGCTGAAGATATGACTCGTCTTTTTCGTCGAGCTGACCCGAACATGAGTGAAGATAGGAAGTTGACCTACCTCATGCGCGGCGTTAAGGAGCAACTTTTCGCCGGGCTACTGCACCACCCTCCAAGTACCGTAGTTGACTTCATCAAGGAGGCTACGGCTATCGAGCGGGCGCTCCATCATCGATGCAGGCAGTATCATCAAATGTCTAGCAGCGCCCCAATCAATGCTGCCGCCATACCTGAGGATCAAAGCTCCCTGTGAGACCTCATTAGGGAGATAGTTCGCGAAGAACTGCAAAAGTTCCGAACTCCAGTTGCTCTAACCCCCGTTGCGTCCGTCGCTGAACTGGTACGTGACGAAATCCGCCACGCATTTTCTACCGCTGGTCCTGGTGACGAGCACCGTCCCATGAGCTATGCCGATGCTCTGCGACGTTCACCATCTGGTACATCGCCGCCATATCACCCAGTGCCGATGGCCCCTACGTCACCACGGCAAGAGCAGACCCTGAGCCGACTGCCAAGCCAACCGACGTACCACCAGGCGTCCACAGCAGCACCATGGACATCGTCGCAAGAAGGGAGGTTCAGACGTCCACCCCTCCGAAGAACAGACGCATGGCGCACAATCGATCGACGTCCACTATGCTTTAACTGCGGAGGTTCAGGTCATATTGCCCGTCATTGCTGGCACCGCAGTGATTCGTTCCGCCCACTTCGAGCATGGTCTGACGATCGACGTGCGAACGAAGAATACATACCACGCCGGGAGGACGCCTCTTTCCAAGAAGCTCGTTCTCACCTTTACGAATACCGTACTTCTGACGAGGAGGCAATACCTACCCTCCAGCCAGGTTTCGGACGTCAATCCCGCTCTCCTTCTCCTGCTCATTCACCTTCGTCACACCGACGTACCTCTGCGGACCTTAACGCAAGAAGGTCACCCAGCCCGCGACGGGGAAACTGAGGGCGGCGACCTCCGGGGCTAAGGTTGCAGGCCATGAAGATGACGACGAAAAGCCCCCATTACACGACGCTGTAAATCCGACAAGACGTGAGAGCGACGACATTGTGAGTGTTTTTGTTGACGGCCAGGAAGTAACAGCCTTAGTCGACACCGGTGCCGACTTTTCTAAAATCAGTCAGGACCTCGCCATACGCCTCAAGAAAGTGAAGACACCGTGTACAGCCCCTCAAATAAGGACGGCAGGTGGTCAGTTATTGATGCCCTCTGGAAGATGTACAGCGATAATTGACATAGGAGGTTCTTCTTTTGTTGCGTCGTTCGTCGTTCTCGCCGCATGCTGCAAGGACCTAATTATTGGTATGGACTTCTTACGAGAGTACGGCGCCGTCATCAATATCCCAGACAGTTTGATTACATTCCGCAACAGTTCGGGCGCACCTGATTGTACACAGGCGCGACCAAACCAATTGCGTCTAACAGATGACGATGTGGTTCTCCCTCCTCGGTCATGCACGCTTGTTTCTGTGGCAGCCGCTGTCCAGTTTGACGGCGAAGGAGTAGCAGACCGAATAACCTCGCTCCTTTTCACACACGGCATTTCCGTCGCAAGAGGTATCGTCAGTGTCGCCGCTGGATGCACGGACTTGCTTCTGACAAATTTTAGTGATGAGCGCCGGCACCTTCCAAAAGGCATGGCCGTCGCTTACTTCGACGATATCACAGACGCAGAAGGCTGCTTGGCAGTAGTCGACGAGGCGCCAAAACTTGATTCGACACCAGTCCTTGACGTTAGCACTGCTTTGCCTAAGAACGAGCGAAAGAGGCTTCTTGAGCTACTGGCCGAATTCAAAGACTGCTTTTCGACAACATCAAGAGTTGGCCGCATGCCTCTCACCAAGCATCGAATAATTACCGAGGACATGGCGAGACCAATTCACCAAAACTCCTATCACGTGGCTGCAAAGGAACGCGAAGTGATACAAGAGCAAGTTGACAAAATGCTAGAAGATGACGTCATTCAGAACTCAAAAAGCCCCTGGGCGTCACCTGTAGTCCTCGTTAAAAAAAAGATGGCAGCCTGCGCTTCTGTGTAGATTACCGAAAACTCAATCAGGTGACAAAGAGAGATGTGTATCCACTTCCTCGTATAGATGACTCTCTCGACAGACTTCGACATGCTCGTTACTTTTCATCGATGGACTTAAGGAGTGGGTATTGGCAAATCGAGGTAGACCCAAGAGACCGCAAGAAGACTGCTGTTGTGGCACCAGATGGCTTATATGAATTTAAAGTCTTGCCCTTTGGTTTATGTTCAGCGCCTGCTACCTTTCAAAGACTTATCGATACCGTACTTTCTGGGTTGAAGTGGAAAACCTGCTCGGTCTACCTTGATGATGTCGTAGTTTTCGCTGCAACATTTGACCAGCACCTTAAAAGACTTGAGGCAGTTTTACAAGCCATACGGTCTGCGGGCTTGACGTTGAAGCCTGAAAAGTGCCACTTTTGCTATGAAGAGCTGCAATTTCTTGGCCACGTTGTCAGTCATGCAGGCGTTCGTCCTGATCCTGAAAAGATCGCAGCTGTTGCACAGTTCCCGGTGCCGACTGATAAGAAGGCTGTCCGACGATTCCTCGGACTATGTGCGTATTATAGGCGATTCATCGCAGACTTCGCACGCATCGCATCACCGTTGACCCACCTCACGAGAGAAGACGTTGCTTTCCAATGAAGCAACGAAGAGGAAGCTGCTTTTAAGAACCTCCGCCAGCGACTACAGACGCCTCCAGTGCTTGCCCACTTTGATGAGAAAGCCCCAACGATGCTACACACTGATGCCAGCAATATTGGTTTGGGAACTGTGCTTGTGCAGCTGCAAGAGGGCACAGAAAGAGTAATCGCCTATGCAAGCCGAACACTAACACGCGCCGAGACCAATTACTCCACGACTGAGAAGGAATGCCTCGCCGTGGTATGGGCGGTCACAAAATTTCGTCCGTATTTATACGGCCGCCCTTTCAAAGTCATCAGCGACCACCACTCACTGTGTTGGTTGACAAATCCTAAATATCCTACCGGGAGATTAGCGCGTTGGAGTCTGAGGCTGCAGGAGTACGACATGACTGTCGTACACAAGTGAGGAAAGCGCCACATGGACGCGGACTGTCTATCCCACTCACCCATTGAATCGGCAACTCTATCCGATGAGGAGGAAACAGCATTTCTCGGTGTGCTTGACTCAACCGCTATTGCACAGCAACAACGTGGCGACCCTGAATTACTTGCCCTAATCAATTACCTGGAGGGAAGATCTCAGAAGGCAACAACTGTTTTCGTAAGAGCGCTGTCATCATTTTGCTTACGGAGCGGAGTACTATACAAGAGAAACTTCTCTTCGACAGGATCTGCGTGTTTGCTCGTCATCCCAGCAGCCCTTCGCTCCGAAGTACTCGAAGCATGCCACAACGAGGTGACTTCAGGCCACTTAGGTTACACAAGAACGTTGGCCAGAGTACGTCAGCGCTACTTCTGGCCAAGACTGACCATAGCCGTAAAACACCATGTTCGTACTTGCCTCGACTGCCAGTGACGGAAGTCACCGCCGACTAAACCAGCTGGCCTCCTGCAGCCCGTGCAGGTCCCAAGAACACCATTCGACCAGATTGGCATGAATATTTTGGGCCCACTTCCTACTTCTACTGCTGGGAACCGCTGGGTTATTGTCGCGACTGATTACCTTAACCGTTATGCTGAAACAAAGGCTATCCCGAGAGGTACAGACGCGGAGATGGCACAATTTTTCATCGAGAACGTTGTCCTGCGGCATGGTGCACCACGCGTCGTAATCACAGACAGAGGAACCGCATTTACGGCAGCTCTTTTGGAACAAGTCCTCATGCTGAGTGGAACAAACCATCGTAAGACCACCGCCTACCACCCGCAAACGAACGGGCTTACAGAGCGTCTGAACAAAACAATTGAAGACATGCTTTCTACGTACGTAGACGTCGAACACAAAAATTGGGACGAAATCTTGCCATATATCACGTTTGCATACAACACTGCCAAGCAAGAAACAACCCAGATGACCCCGTTCAGCCTAATTCACGGAAGGAAAGTACGAACCATGTTAGATGCGATGCTAGCGCACGAATGCGACGACATCGAACCGGATGCCAAGATGTTTACAGTACGAGCGGAAGAAGCAAGACAACTAGCATGCCTGTGAATCCAGCAACAACAAGAGTACGACGCGAGCCACTACAATTCTCGCCGCAGAACAGTCGTTTACCAGACCGGCGACAGAGTATGGGTTTGTACGCCCATACGGAAACGAGGACTCTCTGAAAAGCTCCTAAGGAGATACTTTGGGCCATATCTAGTACTGCGACGACTGAGTGATGTTACCTACGAGGTCGTCCCCGACAGTTCACATAGTACGAGGCTTCGCCAGGACCGTCCTGAACTAGTTCACGTTGTGCGTATGAAGCCTTATGAAAGGTAGTGACTGCGCAAGACACTTCTTAAAGAACAGAAAAAAAACTGCACTACTGGTTTAGCATCGGAGCGATGCTCATTAAGCGGGGGGCAAATGACGCGTGTGTACTGGTGGACCAAAACGACGATAAGGGGATTTGGCGGACACCAGGTAGTGGAGCTCTGGCTGATTGAAGATAAAGAGGGCTATCTTGCTGTTTGGCTGCTGAGAGTCCCTGTGTCAACGTTTATCTGCCTTTGGTTCACGCTGTACCGTGACAATATAGTATGACGCCAGGCGCGAGCGCGACCAGCGTCCTTCGGCGGGGTGCGGCGGAAACCGGTGCGAAATGCGACATGCTCCATTTCGTGCCGATGCGTTACCCAGACAACACTGCGTCTCCCTCTTTTCGTGACGGAGGGACGCCGGACACACTGAAACGTGCATGCGTCAAAAGAACGCGGCGCTGCGCGCGCCTGCGCCTATACGGCAGGACCGGCGCCTGGCGTGGCCACGCCGGCGTGACGCAACAAAATGAACGCTGGATAGCACGCGCACCGCACCACGTCAAAATGTATTGGCGCCAGACTGTGGCATGTCGTCATGTTCTCACATGACGCACATCTCATGATTATCATAGTTCAATCAGTGACATACCTTCTTCATCTATTGACGTCACGTAATACCAAATTTGGCATACGTGAAGCTAGAGAAACAGCCGCGGGTGCATCATAAGTGTGGCATGTAGTCATGTTGTTACATGACGCGCACGTCGTGATTACCTTGTTTGGATGTGTCATTTACCTATGTCGTCCGTTCGTGCCACAGAATACCGAGTTTGGTACATGTGAAGCCAGCGAAACAGCAACGAGCGCATAAGCATGTAGTAATGTTCTCACATGACACGCAACTCATGTTTATCATGTTTGCACCAGTATCATACCGTCATCATCCCTTCACGTCTCGTAATACAAAATTTGGTATAAGTGAAGCTAGTGAAACGGCCGCCAGCGCATCATAAGGGGAGCATGTAGTCATGTTGTTACATGACACGCACCTCATGATAATCATATTTGCACCAGTCACATACTTTCGTCATTCATTCAAGTACCGTAATACCAAATTTGGTATATGTGACGCTAGCGAAACGGCCGCGAGCGCATCAAGAGCGTGGCATGTAGTCATGTTGTTACATGACACACATGTCATGATTTTCTTGTTAGGGTCTGTCGCTTTTGTTTGCCGTGCACTCATGTCATACCACACCAGTTTTGCAACATGCTATGTGAACAAAATCACCACAAGAGCTGCAGAACCATAAAATGTACATCATGACATTTATTACATACATGTCATGATTTTCATGTTACGAATAATGAAATATGTTCTCGATACATTCATGTTATGCCATACCAAGTATGGTATCGATACCATTATCCAAACGGCCAGGAGAGCTAAAAGTCTTAGGCGGATAGATAGATAGATAGATAGATAGATAGATAGATAGATAGATAGATAGATAGATAGATAGATAGATAGATAGATAGATAGATAGATAGATAGATAGATAGATAGATAGATAGATAGATAGATAGATAGATAGATAGATAGATAGATAGATAGATAGATAGATAGATAGATAGATAGATAGATAGATAGATAGATAGATAGATAGATAGATAGATAGATAGATAGATAGATAGATAGACAGACAGACAGACAGACAGACAGACAGACAGACAGACAGACAGACAGACAGACAGACAGATAGACAGATAGATAGATAGATAGATAGATAGATAGATAGATAGATAGATAGATAGATAGATAGATAGATAGATAGATAGATAGATAGATAGATAGATAGATAGATAGATAGATAGATAGATAGATAGATACGCTCAAAGTCGCCAAAGTTCGCTAAGGAATGCTTCAAATTTAAAAAAACTTGTGCGCTGTGCACGTGTTGTCGTTAATATGGCCACACTAAGCTGTTTCTTGTTTTCCTCCATATGAAGAGCTCATTTAGAATTTAAGCAAAACGTTTACTCGGTGAACGTGAAAAGGCATTTTTAGAGACTGAAAAGCTCACATAGGCACGAACCTTGAAATAGGCACTGGTAGACCCAATAAATATGTGATTAAAATGGTTCCCATTCCTTAGTTCATGTTTATATGTGAAACAGGCTCGAAACGGACTCCGGCAAAAAATAGGCATTTTGCCTAAAGTGCCTGTCTTTAGTCATAATGTGAGAGAAAAGTCACAACTTTGCCGCAAAGGCGACGCAATGAGTGCGATAGCAACAAATTCGAATGTCTCGTGCAGAATGGCAAGCAGATTGAAACGTGCCCCACTTTTTTCACGCCCTAATGATGCACGAAACCTACTCACAGGTACAGATTCACGCGAATAAGCGTCTCAGTTCTTACTACGCTGTCTCTGAAAACCATGCGCTTCTCGCAAACGCAGACTGCAATGCTTGTGGTGACCTTTGCACGCCCGGTAACTACAAGAGAATTGTTCAAGGTAAAGCCCGAGGCCAGCCAAGACGTACAATCCTCCCCTCCTACCCACCACGATATAAGGGCGTGCAAGGGAGCGTCACTTTCCTCCTCTAAGCGGGGCAAACTACGCGTAGGAGATTAGAGCGCGGACCGCACATGATGTGGCAACGCGCGCTCATTGCACCATCTTGCTGGTTATGATGGAAGTACGATTCTCCCTGAGATGTCCGTCAGCAGCGGAAAGTGGTAGATATAAATAACTTGCGGTTTTTAACGTTGAAGGACTTGTTACAGCTTCCATGAAAACGATTCGTCAGTTTTGTGATATGACAGGTAGCAATGTAAACCTTAGCAAGTGCAGTGGTATATGGCATGGTCAGTGGCAGACAATGCAGTGAGTTTTGAAAGCATGCATTGGACACACAGACACCTGGGATTCACCTTGGTGTACCACTGGCCTCACATCTAGACACCAGTGAATTGAGGAATGTCAAGATACAAGCATTGGAATCTCATGCTGATAGATGGGCGTTATGGGACCTTTCAATTTTCGCACGCGCAGGCTTCTGCATGATCTGCAGTAAACAGGTCTGTCTCATGCAAGTTCTCAGCTGCTCGAGATTGAAGTTTAGAGAGAGAGAGAGAGAGAAAATTAATGCGGAAAGGCAGGGAGTATTAACAAGAAAACATATCCGGTTTGCTACACCTGCACTGGGGAAGGGGTAAGGGAGACAAGAAAAAAAAAGGGGAAAATGGAGGAAGAAAGCACAAACACACACACACACACTCGCACACAGTAGTGTCACAATCGTTCAACGAGGCGGGTCGCTCGCAGAAACTTCATCAGCGCCTTCGTTGCTTCTGGCGTGAAGCTCGATCTTTCCGACATTCCAAGATTGACGTTCAGAAATGGCTGGTCGTCGAGGGCGAGCAAACACTGCTGAGAGGGACTGTCGCTGAGAGCTGTACTGGGGCACTGACATAAAATATGTTCAATTGTTTCGTCATTGTCGCAATGGTCGCATGTAGCGCTGTCTCTCATTCCGATGCGGCAGGTAAAGCGTTCGTGAAAGACACCCCAAGCCACATACGGCAGAGAAGGGTCGTCTCGGATCGGGGTAGGCCAGATGGAATAGTAAGTCGTAGGTTTGGGTCCAGGCGGTGAAGACGGGTGTGGAGAAAACCGGGCGTATTCCACAGAGACCTTGCGACATCCTGCGCAAGCGTATTAATCTTTGCTGCTGCGTCGCTTCTTGATAGTGGAATAGGTTCCATCACTCCATTTTCGTGTGCATTCTTAGCTGCATTGTCGGCATGTTCGTTACCGATGATGCCGCAATGGCCTGGTAACCACTGAAAAGATATGTCATGTCCTTCGTCTTTTAGGTGATGGTACAATTGTCGTATTTCGAGCGCCAATTGGTCTTGAGGTCCACGACGTAGAGCATTTGTAGACATTGGAGAGCTGGTTTCGAATCGGTAAAAATGCTCCATTTTTGTGGTGTCTCTTGGTCAATCCTGCGGAGTGCGCTGCGGAGTGCCGCGAGCTCCACGGCTGTCGATGTCGTCTTGTGTGACGTTCTGAACTGGATGGTTTCGGCTCTTGCTGGGAAGATCACAGCTCCTGCAGATCCTCCAACAGTTGTCGAGCCATCCGTGTAAAGTTTGACATGATCTTTGTATTCTTCGTGTAGCATGAGTAGAATCATCTGCTTCAAAGCTGGCGCCGAGAGCTCCGCCTTCTTGCGAATCCCCGGCACTGTCAAGCGCAGTTTTGGTCGGTCCAAGCACCAAGGAGGTGTTAGTATCCGTTCCGGAGGCGTGTAGACTGTTGGAAGGCACTCACGGAAAGTCAATACTCTCTTACAGAAGGAGGCACTCGGTCGATCTTCTGGAAGCGAAGCTAGGTGGTGGGCAGGGGCGCGAGCAAGGTGTCTAATATGAGCTCTAAGCACCTCCAAAGTAATGTGCACTGTGGCCGGATGATCTTGGCGATTGCGATGGTTTCCGCTGTTGATGTACAGCGTGGTAATCCAAGACAAACTCTGAGTGCCTGGCCCTGGGCGTTTTCTATTGTGCGTATATTGCTTTTGCAAGCGTTCGTCAGAACCGGCAAGCTATACCGCAGGTACCCCAGAAACAGCGTTTTGTACAAATGCAACATCGCGTGCACTGATGTGCCCCACGTTTTGCCTCCGAGGAACTTGAAAAGTTGTGCGATGGCCGTTAGGCGCTTCTTTAGAGTGGCCACATGGGACTCCAGCAGAGATTTCGATCGATCGTGACCCCCAAAAACCTGTGTGTCCTGGCGTAGCAGACACTGTGTCCATCGATGGCGATGGGATATGACGTCATTGCCTTCCGCGTGAACGCGACCAGCGCCGATTTCTCAGGAGAAATCTCGAGGCCTTGTTCTCTAAGGTACGCCGATATTGAATTCGCTGCTTTCTGGAGTCTCGCACGTACCTGAGGACGTGTTACACCTGATGTCCAGGCACAAATATCATCTGCATAGAGAGATATCTGCACGGAATCTGGTATGCGTTCAACGAGACCGATCAGAACCAGGTTGAACAGTGTGGGGCTCAATACACCACCTTGAGGAACACCACGGTGTGTATAATGTTCAGAAGTCGGCCCATCATCAGTTTGCATAAACAATGATCTCATATGTAGGTAGCATTGGATCCAGCGGTACACTCGCCCACCCAAACCAACTGACTCGAGGGCGTCAAGTATGGCTTCGTGAGAAACATTGTCATATGCTCCTTTGACATCTAAAAATAGTGCGACAGATAACCGTCTGCTCATTTTCTGGTGTTGTACGTAGGTCACCAGGTCAATGACATTGTCAATGGAGCTCCGAAGACGACGAAAACCGGCCATGGCGTCTGGATATATTCTATGGCGTTCTAGGAACCACTCGAGTCTGGCAAGGATCATTCGCTCCATCAGCTTCCCTACGCAACTAGCCAGCGCTATTGGGCGGTATGATGTCAGCTCTAGAGGCGATTTTCCAGGTTTGAGAAGTGCAACCAACCGGCTTGTTTTCCACTCTCTGGGGACCGTTCCATCTCTCCAAGACTCATTGAATACTTCCAGCAAAGCACTTCGTGCTCGATCACCGAGATTGCATAATAGGCGGTATGATATGCCATCCGGTCCAGGCGATGACGATCGATTGCATGAAGCAAGAGCCACATTCAGTTCTTCCATTGAAAAAGGCAGGTCCAGGTGCGGGGTCCAGTGAATGTGGCGTGTAATCAGCAGTAAGGGCTTCTGTGCAATTTGGCGGGCCCGCAATCTTCCTACAAAAGTCTTCCGCTACCTCGATATCCCTTCTATTTTGGAAAAGGGCCAAGGCTTTAAACGGAAAACGTTGTTGGGGAAATATGCGTAGGCCTCGAACGGTTCGCCATATTTGAGAAAGCGGTTTGCGAGGGTCTAGACTCGCGCAAAATTTCGCCCACCGTTGAAACTCCAGTTTGTCTATACGACGCTGGATCTTCTTTTGCATGCGCCTGGCCATCCGTAGATCTTGAATGGATTTTGTGCGTCGATATCTACGCTCCGCACGCCGACGAATCGCACGGAGTCGCTCTAACTCCATGTCCGTTTCTGAGGGCCTTGAAGAATATGCCAGCGTGCGCATCGCACTCTGCGCTGCTTGTTTGATCGCTTGCTCAATGCCAGAGGTTAAGCCTTTTCACAAGCGTGTTCAATGTTGGTTGTGAATGCTGAAAGATCGATCCTTCCGTACGGTTTTCGGCGGGTGGTTGCTAGCAAAGCCTTCAATGGTGAGATAACTGGGGATGTGATCGCTACCATGTGTCTCGACTGTCTAAAAACCACTTAACGCTTGTGGCGAAGCGACGTGACACGAACGTCAAGTCCAAACAGCTGCTGTACGTTAATCCTCGCAGAAATGTAGGGCTCCCATCATTAAGTAGAGACAGTTCATGAGTCGATACAAATGAAGCCAGCCTCCGGCCCGTGGTATTGACTTTTGAACTTCCCCAGATTGGGTGGTGGGCGTTGAAGTCCCCTATAATTATCCACGGATCCGGTACGCTCGAAAGAATGTCATCCAGTCTTTGGCAATCAAAACGGGCTGAGGGAGATAAGTAGACACCTATTAATGTGAAGGTGAGGGTTTTCTGCTTCACAGTCAGGCAAATATATTGGTTCTCATCATGAGGCGACACAGGTTGAATGATGTAGGTAAGCTCCCGGCGAATATACACAATGACCTTGCTGCTTTCGTTTCGGGTTTTGGACGGGATTGATTCGTAGCCGGATAGCCTGATCGGGTTTGATAATTTCGGTTCGCATATTACGATGATTGGGAAACGGTTAGAAAACACGTACTGACGAAAATCGGAAATCCGTGATCTAAGTCCTCTTGCGTTCCACTGGATGACTGATGCTTCTCTGACGTCTTTGCGGAACGATTGTTGATCTCCTGCCATGACTCTACGCGAGGGAGGCGAGGACTGGGCTCAGCGCGTCCAACACCTGTAACCCGCTTCGAGCGGTTGGAGTTCCCAGGCTTCTTAGTATGTCTGCCATGACAGCGACGAGGGATCGTAACATCGGGATGATCTGTCGATCGACCCTTGACACATCCTCAACGGAAGTAGACTCGGTGGAAGGTGTAGGGCGGCGAGGCCTCGCAGGAGGCTCCTTTGCCGGCTGCGTACGCGGAAGCGTAGGCCACTCATCCGCAGCTGTGAGCTTCTCCACTTCATTTCGCTTCGTGCTTACTACTTCACTCGTGCTCGGAGGAAATGGGTTATGCGCAACACTCTGTCCTACACGCCTCCGTCGGCGACTACGTCGCCGCCGTACCCTTTCAGCAGCCTCTCTGTGGGTTGAATTGTCCCTAACCATTTGTTTGATAATGGCGATTTCCTTCTTAATCCGAGGGCATTCCTTGGATGCAGCATCATGCGGACCATCACAGTTTCTGCACTTCAGACTTGTTGCCCGACATGCGTCTGCAGTGTGCGGCTCAGCGCATCGGGGGCATGCTGTGGTGTTTGTACATACACTCTTGATGTGACCAATTTTCATGCAGTTATGGCACTGGAGTGGTTTAGGGACAAATGGTCGAACAGGATGTCGGAAGTGTCCCACTTTGACATGCGACGGAATGGAATCTCCTTTGAACATTATCTTTACACATCGGGTGTTTCCGAGGCGAAGTACATTCGCGATGAGAACTCCTTCGTTCGCTGGTTTTATGAGAGTTGGGAGGTCCGAATTTGTTATGGCCAAATCAATGTCGTAGATTACTCCCGCCGTGCAGGCACCGTCCATTGGAATAACCGGTCGAACTTTGATGCCTCCCAAATCTGATACTCTGCAAAGCTTGTCTATGGCGCTGGCAGTCATTGTGTCCACAGCTAGAATATTCTTCCGCGTGTTCACCCGGATATCCTTAATGTCGTTTGGTGCTACCCCCTCAAAGTACATAGAGAGAGCTTGCCTGTTTACTGCTCGAAGGCTGATGGTGGAGTCCTCGGGTATGAAGAGGATGGTGTGCGGCCAGCATTCTCCTTTTGACTGAGACGTTAATGTCCCTGCTGGTGAAGACGACTTGATACTTCTTCTTTTGGCCTTCCTGCTTCTCACGGTCTCGAAGTCGTCATCCGACGAGTCGTCGCCAGTGGCCGAGTACAGTTCCGTGTCCTCGCTGGTGCACGAACAGGTGCTTCGTTTCCGCGACGAGCTTGCCAAAGGTGGTCTATGGTCGGACAGAGCCGCAGAAGGCTCCACGTCCACAGCCATGATGCAGTGACTATCACCGTTGGCCTCACTGGTTCTGGGCCAGGCGCGCTGATTTACCGAGGAGCTCGCCATAGCAGACCTCTGGCTGAGCGGACCAGTGGATGACTCCGCGTCCGTCGCCTTGGGGCAGGGAGCAGCGTCTCCCGTAAAAAGCGAAAAACTTGATAACAATGCTCGGAGCCGAAAGCAGAAGCGTTCTATGAAGAGACACTTCGTCGTCGTCCTCTCATTGAAGTTTAGGAAGCTACATAGAGTATTTTTCGTTTTCGTGTGCCAGTCAGAGTATAGAAGGACAAGCAGAGACAACTTGTTTCGCAAGTTTAGTCAGGGAGGTTTAAAACTGCGGGATTTAGTTTTAAAACAACTCGTCTCTAAATTTTAGTTTTCACGTATGATGAAAAATTGTTTTAGAACACTTAATAAATTCCTTTCAGTTTTATTTAGTAGAAAACAATCTGAAGTGACACCCGGGCAAAAAGCTGTCACAGCAGCATGACGAAGGCCCAGAGTCCCTTACATGGCACACATATGCACGTGTTAACAAGTGTTTTACATGCATTCACATCGCAGGCATTATACATAGAGATCAGCATACATCATACTTGCACATAAAATGTAAGAATGACACTTCGTCAAAGAACGAAGGGTAATGCGTTATTATAAAGATAAAAAATGGTCGTGCAGGTGTTTTTTTTAATGCGCGCTTGTGTGTTTGTCACACCGGTCCCGTTAATTCGGGGAGGCGATCGCCGGGCTAATTCCAAGGGCCGAAGTATGGGCCCCCCGAACCGCACCACGAAAGCGTGGACAATTTAAAAGTGGTCCTATTTGGCGCGCCAGCTGACGCCGGCTGTGGCCCAAAGAACAAGTCAGAGCCGAGAGTTGATAAACAAAACCAATATTATATTCTCAAAATTGGCAGATCGAAAACAATACACAAGAATGCACACTCCACAGTAGTTACATACAATACGTCACCAATCAAACAACGCACTACACAGTACAATCAACCACACTCAAAACAACGGACACAGACAACGACACACTACAATGCAGTCGCATGCATTGAACAACCAAGACACTTAAAGACTAAAGAGATAGAAAACCTATCCAGTCCAAAGTTCTTGGAACCAAAGTCTAGATGATACTCTTCCGAGAATCACTCACTCAAAGTCCAGCGTTGTTGTCGTTCCGCTGCCCTCGAAGTTCCTCTTTCAGGAAACCTCGCCCAAGTTTCTCTTCCAGGAAACCTGACGTCTTCAATAGGCCACTCTCCAAGCTTCAAACTTCTTCGCCGGAAACACGTCGGCTTCCCACACGCAGCTGTCGCCACGCGTCTTCGCTCGATAGCGGTAAACACACACTCTTGCCTGTAGCTCGAGTCGTCACCCCTCAGGTGGAAATCCTCTTCATCTCCTGCTTCGTCCCTACGGACAAAACCTTCGCCGACTACACGGCGGAATCCCTACGCACTCTGGCGCTACTTCCGTCTTCTCCTGATCTCTCATCTCGGCTGCTCGGTTAAATACCTTGCGCGCGACATTCCAGACGGTTCTCGTCATTTCGTCGGCGCGATACGCAGCGAAGGCTGGGAAGAGGGCGAGACGGTTGGAATGCCCTCCGCGGCCGATGACTCAACTCGGTATGACCACGCCCCTTCGTTCTAGAACTTTCGCGGGCTATCTCGGCCGCCGATGTGGGGTGAGGAGGTTCGTCGGCGAAGCCACGCTTCCAAGGGGAGAGCGCGCGCCCGGGAAGCCTTGGATGCTTGTTTTCTTTTTTTTTCTTTCGACCTCCCGGCGTCTCTTCCGCGCGTTACCGCAAGAATTTGGCGGCGCACCCATTTTTAGCGCTCGTTCTGTGACACTGCCCCCCACTTTAAGAATATTATCTCATAATATTCAAACCACACAAACGAGCGCGAACAGTTACCACACACTCTCACAGACTGTAACATAGTCCGTCGCTCATGACACGTCACATTCACATATATCACTCATTACAATTGGACATTACAATGCAATCTCACACACGTGAAATATAACCGCAGGTACATGAGTACAACGCTTCATCACACATTCCAAATAATACAAACGTACAAGGTTCTGTCTTTACAACAATTATACCACACTATACATCACAGCACAAACACTTCGACACTTGTGACACAGGATAACACAACATTAACACAACATATGGCACTCAACACTGCCAAACACGTTCTGATTCGACTTCAGCACTTATCCTATGCATTCCGAGCGGCGCTTGCGCCACTTTTTACGGTGCTCGCTCGATCTCTTCTTGTGTTTCCTCGTTCTTTTTCGGCAAGCCTTTTCCAACGACGTGGTCTGAGGCGGTGTCTCAGCCATCGTTATCACTTCTGACACTGTTAACCGGTGATAACGCTCAACCGATCCGGTCACCCGCTTGTTCATGTCATGACATTGGACCTGGCTGGCCGACTCCGTCACCTTTACACTGTCGGTCGGTTGGGGTCGTGCCGACGTACGTCCAGCTGCCCAGCGCGTGAACTCATTCAACACGATCGTCTTCTCATTTGCTGTCTCTTGCGCCGCGGCTTCACCTTGTGCTCTAGTGAGATCCGTCACGGGATGCTCCTCCACTGTATCTCGCGGTCGCTGGGTTGGCGAGGGCTCTATCTTAGGGTCTTCTCCCAAACATTCCGGATCATTCGGTCCTCACGCCCCGGCGATGTTTCCGATGACAAAGTCGTAAGGGGGGTCGTCATGCATAAAGCAGTAACCTTCCCACTGAAGTACGGGGTTTCCACCTCAATATCTGCTTCGGGAAGCATCCGAACCGTACGGTCAATTAGGCAAACCGGTTTCGTTCTGCTTGTCAACTCACTTTCCCGTACCAAATTTCTCCGCACGATAACCGTGGAGCTACCGGTGTCTCTTAGAACCGTAATCTTCTTGCCTGCAACCTTTCCAGGCCGCGTTGGCATTCCCTTCGTAACACCGGTTGGCTGTTTTGACATTACAGCACCCACAATAGGAATTTTCCCCCCATTCTTCAACTCTACGAATCCATCGGTGACGGCATTATTATCAGATTTCGGTGCCACTTGCACACAGGATACCTGGTGAGTTTGACTCACTCCGTTCCGACAAGCGTCTGTTATGTGCCCAGTCTGACCACATTTGAAACATTTTACAACCGTGGGGCTCGTGAAGTTAGTTCGGCAGTGGTTAGCACGGTGACCCACTCGGTTGCACAGAAAACATCACGGAATGCTCTCTGGTGCACGCTTCTTTTCTTCGGGAGTCAGTTTCTTCGAATCATCGGGACAATCCTTCTTGACTCTGGCCAATTAGTGCCACCTTGCGCTTCCAAGAATTGATCAGCTAATTCAAGCATGCCTTCAAGTGACTTAGCTCTCCTCTCTTTCAAGTACAGCGACAGGCTTGGGTGGCAACTAGTAAGAAATTGTTCTCTAATTAGGAGCTCTCTAAGTTCATCGTACTCCTGCGCTGTCCCTGAAAGTTCAATCCATCTGTTGAAATAATGGCTAAGTCGGGCGGCGTACTGTGTAGCCGTCTCACCATCAGCTGACTTTCCTGTCCGAAATCTGTCCCGGAATCTTTCTACAGTAAATCTAAATCGCTTCAGCAAAGCAGCTTTCACCTTTGCATAGTTGGTTGCATCGGTCGGCGTCAGCCTACCGTACGCACTGAGCGCTTCACCACTCAAGCAAGTACTCAAAGCAGTTGCCCATTGATGTTCCGGCCAATTCTGGCTCTTCGCAATCGTCTCGAATCGGTGAAGGTACGCGTCAAGGTCGTCCTTCCTTTCATCAAACGCTAGAGCAGCTTGCTTGGGTTCAAGCAGAAGCCATGATCTTCCCGTTCGCTGCTTTCAACTCTAGGTTGGACGGCAGTTTCACTTCGCTGTTGCAACCGGAGCCGCTCGAGTTCCATCTCGTGCTGCCGCTGCCGTTCCCTTTCCTCTCTTTCTTCTTTCAGCTGTCGCTCCTCTGCCTCTCTTTCTTCTCTCGCCCTCTCAGCGGCCAGCTTTTCTCTCTCCAGCTCCAACTTCAACTGCTGCTCTCTTTCTTCTTTCAGCTGTCGCTCCCTTGCCTCTCTTTCTTCTTTCGCCCTTTCAGCTGCCAACCTCTCTCGTTCCAACTCGGCTGCTTTTTCTTCCTTGGCTCTCTCAGCTGCCAACCTCTCTCTCTCTCTCCAACTCAGCTGCTTTTTCTTCCTTGGCCCTCTCTGCTGCCAACCTCTCTCTCTCTCCAATGCAGCTTCTTTTTCCGCTTTGGCTCTTTCGACCGCCAACCTCTCTCGTTCCAACTCCGCTGCTTTTTCTTCCTTGGCTCTCTCAGCTGCCAACCTATCTCTCTCCACCGCCTCTTTCTCCTTCTGGCTTACCCACTTCCGTAGTTCGGCGCAAGAAAGACCCATCTTCTCACCAAGAGCGACTAACTTTTCGAGATCCATTGTGTCTCGCAAATAAAACCTTTGCCGCGTGCAAAAAAATATCTGCCTAAATCAGTCTATCGGAACACTCCACTGCACTCGTTAACGAGAACACTGAACAACACACAAAATCGTTCCGATAGCACTATCAACAACTCGAGGCTCTTTCCTACTACTTTGGACACACTGTGCACCAAAAGGTCCTGTGTCGCGGACGCCAGATTAATTGTCACACACAGGTCCCGTTATTTAGGGAGGCGATCGCCGGGCTAATTCCAAGGCCGAAGTATGAGCCCCCCGAACCGCACCACGAAAGCGTGGACAATTTAGAAGTGGTCCTTTTTGGCGCGCCAGCGGACGCCGGCTGTGGCCCAAAGAACAAGTCAGAGCCGAGAGTTGAAAACAAAACAAATATTATATTCTCAAAATTGGCAGATCGAAAACAATGCACAAGAATGCACACTCCACAGAAGTTACATAGAATACTTCACCAATCAAACAACGCACTACACAGTACAATCAACCACACTCAAAACAACGGACACAGACAACGATACGCACTACAATGCAGTCGCATGCATTGAACAACCAAGACACTTAAAGACTAAAGAAATAGAAAACCTATCCAGTCCAAAGTTCTTGGAACCAAAGTCTAGATGATACTCTTCCGAGAATCACTCACTCAAAGTCCAGCGTTGTTGTCGTTCCGCTGCCCTCGAAGTTCCTCTTTCAGGAAACCTCGCCGAAGTTTCTCTTCCAGGAAACCTGACGTGTTCAATAGGCCACTCTCCAAGCTTCAAACTTCTTCGCCGCAAACACGTCGGCTTCCCACACGCAGCTGTCGCCACGCGTCTTCGCTCGATAGCGGTAAACACACACTCTTGCCTGTAGCTCGAGTCGTCACCCCTCAGGTGGAAATCCTCTTCATCTCCTGCTTCGTCCCTACGGACAAAACCTTCGCCGACTACACGGCGGAATCCCTACGCACTCTGGCGCTACTTCCGTCTTCTCCTGATCTCTCATCTCGGCTGCTCGGTTAAATACCTTGCGCGAGACATTCCAGACGGTTCTCGTCATTTCGTCGGCGCGATACGCAGCGAAGGCTGGGAAGAGGGCGAGAAGGTTGAAATGCCCTCCGCGGCCGATGACTCAACTCGGTATGACCACGCCTCTTTCGTTCTAGAACTTTCGCGGGCTATCTCGGCCGCCGATGTGGGGTGAGGAGGTTCGTCGGCGAAGCCACGCTTCCAAGGGGAGAGCGCACGCCCGGGGAGCCTTGGATGTTTGTTTTCTTTTTTTTTTCTTTTGACCTCCCAGCGTCTCTTCCGCGCGTTACCGCAAGAATTTGGCGGCGCGCCCATTTTTAGCGCTCGTTCTGTGACAGTGTTCCGGTTGAGGATGGTGGGAATATTATGAGCTAGTGATTGCAGGCTCTAGTTGTTTCGGGACCAACACACCTTCCTTACTTCATGGTTGCTTGTGTGTTCTGTGTTGTTGTGCGGTTCTAGCTTAGCGAGTGACGTAAAGTAATTTTGAACATTTTAGGGTGAGAAATACATTTTTTCTAATAATCTACATTCACACAGCCTGTCAACGGGGCGTAATTTGTATGAGAAATATACCATGTGTGGTTGAAAGTCGTTCAACATTTTCAATATAGCGGATAAATTTCTTTTGAATTGTTACAAGTTTTCGTAATTTTGCATTTTGAATTTGTTGCCCAGATAAAATACGAATAAGCTATGTCTTGCCCAACTTTTTTTCTCGATTAGAGAAGGGGGCCGTTGCGCGACCAGTAAATTTTTGTGTGAAGTTGTGATGGCATTCAGATTTTTAAACTATCACTTTTCTATATAATACTAAGGTAGAGCAGCAACACGCAATGGTGTAAATTCTGATTTCGTAGACATTATGATCCTAGAGCCTTTGTACTGGAAATTGTACAGTGGAGGGCCGAGAAAAGAAGTGCTAAAGCATGTTAAACGAATATTGGTGCCAGGTGGTTTGAAAACATTCTTTTTAAACCTCCATACTATTACCTTGCCTGTTACCACGTGGCTTGATGAAAGAGGGGGTATATACCAAGCGGTACTAATTGTTTGCTTTGTATGAAACCTGAATCTATCGAACATGCGTTTTTAGACAGCTAGAGTCCCGTTTGCTTTCGGGATAATATGCAAAGAATTCTGAAGAAAAAAATGATCGCTGACACTGCACGGCATTAGGTATTTAACTGCAGGTCAATGTACTGCACCTTATGACATGATTTTCTTGCTTGGGAGCATACGAAAAAAAATGTAGGGCTATTTAGAACTGTGATGTAAATAATACATTAGTGAATTCATACTTTACCGAATCATTAAGTAAAATACGGGAAGTATTTAGGAAATTGGAATATGGAGAAAAATTGTTGACGCTGATGGATTCTCTTGCAAAAAAAGAAAGTTTCGCAACATGAGCCGCATACCGAAGTTGCTGCGGTGGAAAAGTGTGTAAATAGCTGGCTGTAGACAAAAAAAAATTCTCTTCGGTGGCGCAGTGGTTAACGCCTCCCACTCGCGATTTCGAAGACCCAAGCTCAGTTCTGCGCACCGGAGTCTTTTTCTGGGTTTTTTTCTTTGTTGCATTTTCATATACATATTGTCG
The DNA here is from genome assembly GCF_013339725.1 of Rhipicephalus microplus. Taxonomy (NCBI): domain Eukaryota; kingdom Metazoa; phylum Arthropoda; class Arachnida; order Ixodida; family Ixodidae; genus Rhipicephalus; species Rhipicephalus microplus. The sequence goes on from NC_051175.1 coordinate 38,400,293, forward strand.
CGAGCAAAAACAAGATCTGCAGCCAGGAGTCCACCCGAACCGGAGCAACCAAAACGTTCTCTTCTTCTTCGTAGCCCAAAACGGGTATGAGCCACAGCGGCTCGTTCATCAATGGTGGCATTACCCCCTCTCCCAAGAAGCATCGTCTCGATGCTGTACATGAAGGCAAAAAAAAAGAAAATGAGATGAAAATTACCATGCAAGCAAAATGAATGGCGTAAGGCGGAATAACATAGTTGGTTGTGGAGTCAAGAGTTAAATGAGAAATAAGAAAAATAGGAAAGAATGTAAGGGAGAGACGAATAAAGTCAGTCACTCTCTGGCGATTCACAGTGCGAAAAGTATGGTTTCAGCCGTGAAACGTGAACGACTTCAGTTCGCGGGGTGAAACGGGAACGTCTCGAAGTGCCTTCTGGGAGAACCTCATATGTGACGTCGCTGAGACGTCGTACGACCTTGTAAGGGCCGAAGTAGCGGCGAAGAAGCTTTTCTGAACGGCCACGTTGTCGGATAGGGGTCCACACCCAGACTTCATCACCGGGCTTGAAAATAACTTCACGGTGACGAAGATTGTAGTGGCGTACGTCTGCGCTTTGGTGATGTTGAATACGGTGACGAGCAATTTGACGGGCCTCTTCTGCACACTGCGCGAATTTGGCGGCATCGGTGCGGTATGTTCCTAAGTTGTCGGGCAGGAGCATGGCGTCGAGACGTCGTGACCTCGCCACCGTGGACTAAGCGAAAAGGTGTGAAACCGGTACTTTCTTGAACAGCAGTATTATACGCAAAAGTTACGTAGGGAAGTATGGCGTCCCAGTTCTTGTGATTGATGTCCACATACATTGACAGCATGTCTGCAATTGTCTTATTGAGTCGTTCAGTCAGCCCGTTTGCTTGCGGGTGGTAAGCCGTTGTTTTGCGATGTTCCGTGCCACTTAATCGCAAGACTTCCTGCAGCATCTCTGCGGTGAAAGCTGTCCCACGATCAGTTATGACGACAGCTGGAGCACCGTGACGTAAGACGATGCTGTTCACGAAAAATTGGGCGACATCTACTGCGGTTGCTTTTGGAAGCGCCTTCGTTTCACAGTAGCGTGTAAGTAGTCGGTAGCGACCACGATCCACCGGTTTCCAGACGAAGACGTGGGGAATGACCCCAGCAAGTCCATGCCAATCTGATGAAAGGGCGCCTTTGGTGGGCCTATTGGTTGCAGTAGTCCCGCTGGTCGTAAAGGTGGAACCTTACGTCGCTGACAGTCGCGACATGTGCGAACGTAATGCTTCACAGTCTTTGCGAGACGTGGCAAGTAGTAGGAGCGTTGAATCCGTTGCAGCGTGCGCGTATAGCCGAGGTGTCCGGACGATGGCTCATCATGACACGCACGTAAAATGTCACCACGAAGCGTAGTTGGCACAACAAGCAGATACATAGCTTGTGTAGGATGAAAGTTCTTTTTGTAAAGCACTCCATCGCGGAAACAAAAGGAGGATAGCGAGCGTGCAAAGCTTCGAGGAGGGTGGGAATTGCGTCCTTCCAGGCAGTCAATGAGCGGAATGAGCTCCGAGTCGTGACGCTGTTGCTCAGCTAAGCGGGTTGCTGATACGACAGAAAGAAAAGTGTCGTCGTCTTCAAGGTCAGTGTTGGCATTTTCGACCGGTGCACGTGAGAGACAGTCGGCGTCGGTGTGTTTCCGCCCAGATTTGTAGACCATGGTGACATCGAAATCTTGTAGCCGAAGGCTCCATCGTGCTAGACGACCTGAGGGATCTTTGAGATTTGCGAGCCAACAAAGGGAATGGTGGTCGCTAATTACCCTGAATGGGCGGCCATACAAGTATGGGCGGAACTTTGTTATGGCCCAGACAACATCGAGGCATTCCTTCTCGGTTGCAGAATAGTTTTTCTCCGCTGGGGATAACGTTCTGCTCGCATAAGCGATCACGCGCTCTACGCCATTATGCCACTGAACTAATACCGCTCCTAGCCCAACGTTGCTGGCGTCAGTGTGTAATTCCGTGTCAGCGCTTTCGTCAAAATGACTTAGTACAGGCGGAGCCTGGAGGAGTTTTCGGAGCGTGTCGAACGCATGACACTAATCGGGACCCCATACAAACGAGACACCGTCTTTTGTAAGCTTGTTGAGGGGTTCAGCAATGTTCGAAAAGTTTTTGACAAAGCGCCTGTAATACGCACAGAGCCCCAGAAATCGGCGTAGGTCGCGCTTATTTGTGGGCACGGGAAAGGCGGCAACAGCACGGGTTTTCTCCGGGTCTGGGCGGATACCGGCATGGCTCAAAACGTGACCAAGGAACTTCAGTTCTTCATATCCAAAATGACATTTCTCGGGTTTGAGAGAAAGCCCCGCTGTTCTGATTGCCTCAAGTACTGCCTGAAGGCGTTGGACGTGTTGTTCAAACGTGTCTGCAAAGACCACGACGTCATCAAGGTAAACAAGACATGATTGCCATTTGAGCCCTGTGAGAACCGTATCCATCATTCTTTGGAAAGTAACTGGCGCTGAGCATAGACCGAAAGGCAACACTTTAAACTCGTACAGGCCGTCGGGAGTAATAAACGCCGTCTTTTCGCGGTCGCGCTCATCCACTGCGATTTGCCAGTAGCCGCTACGTAAATCCATGGAAGAAAAATATTTAGCGTTGCGTATACGGTCCAACGAGTCATCTATCCGGGGTAGAGGATAAACGTCCTTTTTGGTGACCTTGTTCAGTTTACGGTAATCAACGCAAAAACGCAACGTACCGTCCTTCTTCTTTACTAGCACAACTGGCGAAGCCCAGGGACTAGTTGATGGCTGGATGACGTCGTCCTGAAGCATCTGCTGGACTTGGTCACGTATAGCGTCTTGCTCTTTTTGCGACACCCTATAGGCGTGTTGTCAGAGGGGTCTCTCGGTGGGTTCCGTGATGATACGGTGCTGAGCAAGTGGTGTCTGTTTAACCCTTGACGTAGTGGCAAAGCAGTCTTGAAATGAGCCGAGTAAACGCAAAAGGCTTTCTCGTTGAGACGAAGGTAGTCTCTCGTTTACGTCGAGAGTGTTCGTGAACGCCTCGTCAGGGTGGCCATTCGATGAAAATAAAGCTAACGTGGGCGAACCATCGCCATCGGCAAGTTCTTCACAATATGCAATGGCAGTGTGTCTCGTTAGGTGGCGATATTCGTCGCTGAAGTTCGTGACCAGCAGGTGAACATGCCTATTGCTGGGCTGAATGATTCCTCGGGCAACACAGATTTGTCGTGAAATAAGGAGAGACAAATTGGCCTCTGCAATTACCGCGTCAGACATGTCCTGTCCCAATTTTACTTCGACAAAGAGGCTGCTTCGAGGTGGGAGAGTCAGAGAATCGTCGGTAACACGAAGTGCTTTTTTCCGGAATTGTGTACTGTCAGTTGCAGCGCAAAAAGGATCCTCGAACGACACAAGTAATTCACGGAGGTCAATGACGGCGCCGTATTCACGAAGGAAGTCCATTCCTAGAATGACTGGCCGAGAGCACACGCGCAATACGAGGAAAGAGCCTGCAAATGTCGACGTACGTATACGAATGCGTGCCGTGCACATACCGGTAGGCATCACCAGATGGCCCCTTGCCGTGCGCAACTGCGGTCCTTGCCATGGTGTGGTAACCTTCCTCAGTTCAGATGCCAGTGCGGCGCTCATTACGGAATTGTCGGCCCCGGTGCCGACGAGGGCGTTGACAGCATGATTGTCGACGAAGACGGCGATTTCGGCAGAAACGATCTTTCTGCTGTCAGAGAACACTGCAGAACCGGAATGGTCCTTGTCTGGTCGTTGCGTCGAATGAGGGTCTTTTACAGTTCGCCGGGCCGCGACTTCACCCCCAGAAGTCGCCGTTCCTAGTTTCCCCTGCGGGGACTTCGTGACCGGCTTCTGAAAGGAGCGGAAGACGATGTGGGCAAACTGGGTGACGTAGACCGGCGAGGCGACGGTGATCTCGACTGGTGGTGCTGAACAGTCGAAGGTGTTCGCTGGCCCGTGAGATAGGCTTCGATTTCGCGGGGGCGCTCACCGTAGCGCGGGCATCGAGCATCAGGATGGAAGCCGCGGAAACCTAGTTGCCGGTATTGACAGTTCCTGTATACGTGACCCGCTTCGCCGCAGTGATAGCAGAGCGGACGGTTATCCGAGGTGCGCCACGTGCTTGCCTTGCTACCACTTTGTCTTGAGGTAGACTGCAGATAGGTGGGTGTGCTCGGGAGCCTTGAGCCGTGAGGCGGGCTCGAAGCAGTGGTGTGGAATGACTGCATAGCCTGGTACCTGGGCCGCATAGCAGGATCTGTAGCCGGTGGCGCAGGGGATCGCAATGCCGCTGCGTATGTCAGGACTGGCGCCTCGGGAATCGGTGGTGTGATTGGTGACAGGGGTGTGACGGCCTGCCGGACTTCTTGTCTGATTACATCCGCGAGGGCAGACACAGGTTGATGGGATCCCACCGCCTGAAGCTGTCGCAGTTCGTCCCGAACAATACTTCGAATGAAGTCTGCGAGGGCCTGTCTCTCGCTGTCAGAGCCGATAGAGCATGCGGTGGCCGGGATCTGGCGTTCATATTGTGACGACCGCTGCTGCAGCGTACGTTCCATTGTGTTCGCCTCACTGATGAACTGGGCGACTGTCGTTGGTGGATTGCGCACGAGCCCAGCGAAAAGCTGTTCTTTTACTCCACGCATCAAATGCCTCACCTTCTTTTCCTCGGGCACGGCGGGGTCCGCGCGCTTGAAGAGCCGAAGCATGTCCTCGACAAACATGGATACTCGTTCGTTCGGCCGCTGGTTTCTGCAGGATATGGCTTGTTCGGCCCTCTCCTTCCTCTCGGTGTTCCGAAAGGCGTCACGGAGCTGACGGCTAAACTCTTGCCAGGTTGCAAAGGAGCCCTCGTGGTTCTCGTACCATGTCTTCGCAGAATCCTCCAAGTAAAAGTAAACTCTGCGCAGCTTACGAACATCGTCCCATTCGTTGATACAGGCAACCCGATCAAAGTGGTCGAGCCAATCATCAACATCCTCGAAGATATCACCATGGAACGGCTTTGGTGTCTGTGGCGCATGAAAAACATGGGTGAGAAGAGAACCATGGGCATCGCTGGTTTGGACCGCCTGGCTTGTCATCGAAGTTGCCATCTTTCTGGGTGTCGATGTCAAGGGACCAAGTTCAGGGGGTAACCCACGCAGGCGGTGGCTGCTTCTTGCTCTGGGAGATGTAGCTGTCTCCACGATGGCCGACACAGCCGAAGTACACGTACCCAGCACTTCCACCAGTAATGTCGCGAGCAAAAACAAGATCTGCAGCCAGGGGTTCACCCGAACCGGAGAAACCAAAACGTTCTCTTCTTCTTCGTAGCCCAAAACGGGTATGAGCCACAGCGGCTCGTTCATCAATGGTGGCAATATATATATATATATATATATATATATATATATATATATATATATATATATTGTTACCACAATTGTAATTTAGGTATGTGTACCTGTGTAGCGGGGAACATGGTGGTAGGAGAAGAGGAGGACTTTCGGTTGGTGGCAAAAGCTCGCTGCTGCGCGTTCACTGCGGTATACCGTCGAGTCGACCGTTACGTCTCCTTCGAATAAACCCCTCGTAGACGTAACAGAGTGGTGGAGGCGCTGGGTACGACACATCGACGTACCACGGAGCTACAGCTGTTCGGAGTTCGCCGGAGCCGTCGTCTTGCCGGTCTGCCGCCGACAACAGTCGTCATGGCCCAGAGTGAAGGTCAGGAATCAACCGCCTCGACTTCGCGCCCATCTACACTGGCTACACCTAGGCATCACTACATGGAACCCCGCCCGTTCGCGGGAATGGCAGGAGAAGATGTGGACGCGTGGCTAACGCACTACAAAAGGGTGAGCCGGTACAACCACTGGAACTCTATCGATCAGCTGGAAAACGTCGCGCTGTTTCTCACGGACACTGCCCTGATGTGGTATGAAAACCACGAAGAGCCCTTGACAACATGGGCTATTTTTGCTCAAGAACTGAAGAAGTGTTTTGGTGACTCCGACTCAAGAAAGAAAAGCGTGGAGCGGACTCTTGCTGGAAGAGCCCAGACTCCTGGAGAAACCTGCACTGCCTATACAGAGGACGTTCTTAAGCTTTGCAAGATTATAAACCCGCAGATGTCTGAAGAAGACAGGGTCGGACACCTATTGAAAGGCATAGCGGAAGACGTTTACAATTTTCTGATAGGCAAGGATGACCTCACCTCTTCCTCCGACGTCCAACATCACTGCCGCACGTTTGAAAAATTGAAGACTCGTCGCATCGCCCCGAAATTTGGTAGGCTGGCAAATGTGACAACGGTTGCCAGCGTCGACGTGAGCCCGCCCACCGACCTTGCCGCTACTATTCGGGCAATTTTGCGTGAAGAGCTGCAGCGACAAGGTGGTAGGGTTGACGAGACCATTCCTCATCTACCTACCAATCCACCCTACTACACGGTGGCACCATCAGCTCCTTTGCCACCATCGGTATTTGTGGCAGACATCAGCGAAACTGGAAATCCGCGGCCACGTCGTGACTCATTCGCGGCCGACCAGCGATATGGCCAACGCCTTCGGCACGGCCCCGCCACACAGAGGTGGGCAGCCCCCGCTCAACAAGCTCGTCACCGACCCTTCACAGCTGAGTGGTCTCAGCATTGGTTCGGCGAGTGTCCTCTACCAGTCTGCTACAACTGTGGTTTTGAAGGACACATTGCCAGGTATTGCAACTACCGGCAGCCGCCAAGGTATGACCGATCACCGAGATTTAACCGTTCTGGCGTTACCCGAGCACCGACATTCCCGGGAAGCGCGTCTTACGAGATCCCAGGACCGCTACGAAACCAATCTCCGGCCTCTGACCGCAGTATGACACCACCACCTGCCCCTCGTGCCAACCGATCACCGTCTCCTCGGCGCCGCCACTCCTCGCCTCCTACGGAAAACTAGCCGGCGCGGCCGTTGGAGGTGAGGTCGCCGGACAGTCTTCGATTTCAACAGATATACCTCCGTTAGCTTCCACGTTCAGAAATAAGGTTCGAGTGCTTATCGATGGTGTACCAACGATGGCGTTGGTGGACACAGGTGCAACCGTGTCAGTGATGAGTTAAGTTTTCACCCGCCTTCTTGGACGAAAGGTTATGTTTCGTTGCGACCGTCCTGATACGTTTCGTGGAGTGAGCGGAGAGGTGTTACAACCTGTTGGTGTCTGTACTGTGACTGTTAGTTTGGCGTGCCAGAACTTTGTCGCAGAGTTTGCTGTTCTCCCTCATACTACGCATGACGTCATTCTGGGACTCGATTTCTTGAAGCTATGTGGTGCTACTGTCGATTGCCGCACAGGACAAATTACAGTAGATTCTGATATCCCAGTTTCGTTTATAGAAAACTCGCCCTCTCAAGAAAGTGCTCTTTGCGTGTCTGTGGACACAACTGTGCCGCCGTTGTCTGCAAAATGCGTCCCTGTTGTCTGTTCACCTGCAAGCGAGAAAACATTTCACGCAACTGTGGAGCCCGTGCATCTCAGTTGCATAAAAAAGACAGTCTTAATACCCTACTGTACACTATCGGTTGCGCAAGGGCATACTGGTTTATGGGTGATTAACTGCTCTAATGAACCTACAGTGCTGCCGAAGGGTCTGAAACTTGCAGAGATTCGTGAACACCAAGTATTCTCGCTTTCCACCCTCGCAGAAAGCAAAGATTCCCCGGATAAGACCCGTTGCGATAATCTGCACGCCAGGGACACCACCATTATGGCTATGATTGATAAGTCACTCAGCACCAAGGAACGTAATGAACTGGCGAGTATTCTGCGCCAACATGCCGGTATTTTTGATTTCGCTCAGCATGATTCACCGTCATTCCCTGCTTCTCGTATAAAGCACCGAATCGACACGACATCTCACAGACCTCTCCGACAGAAACCATATCGTGTATCGCCTTCAGAACGCGCAGTGATCAATGAACAGGTTTGTGAGATGCTCAAGCAAAATGTAATTCAAGAATCATGTAGTCCGTGGGCCGCTCCAGTAATTCTAGTGAAGAAGAATGATGGGACATGGCGATTTTGTGTTGACTACCGCCGTCTGAACGCCATCACTAAAAAAGACGTATACCCACTCCCGCGGATTGATGATGCTATCGACTGTCTATCATCGGCCTCTTACTTTTCGTCTGTGGATCTGAGGTCAGGCTACTGGCAGATTCCAATGCACGAGGAAGACAAGGAGAAAACGGCATTTGTTACAACAGATGGACTATTCGAATTCAATGTGATGCCGTTCGGACTCTGCAAAGCGCCCGCTACTTTTGAGCGATTTATGGACAACATTCTGCGTGGATTGAAGTGGGAAGTGTGTATGTGTTACTTGGACGACGTTGTAATTTTTTGGGCGCACCTTTTGTGAGCACAACACACGCCTTGGCCTCGTACTGGACTGCCTAAGCAAAGCACGCTTGGTGCTAAACTCAAAGAAATGTCGTTTTGGAGAGCGCCAAACACTCGTCCTTGGACACTTAGTAAACAAAGAAGGCATACGACCGGATCCCGCCAAGACGGCCGCAGTGGAGGCATTTAAGCAGCCAAACTCGGTGAAAGAACTGCGCAGCTTTTTGGGGCTTTGTTCATACTTTCGCCGATTCATTCCTGGCTTTGCCAATATCGCATACCCGCTCACCTGTCTGCTTCAGAAAGGTGCGCAGTTTGACTGGACCCCGGAATGCGAGTCTGCTTTTTGGGAGTTGAAGTTTCTTTTGACGTCCCATCCGATTCTTCGACACTTCAATCCTCTCGCTCCCACTGAGATTCACACAGACGCCAGCAGTATTGGTGTAGGTGCTGTCCTGGTTCAACGCTTGGATAATCAAGAACACGTCGTAGCGTGTGCAAGTCGCTCGCTCAGCAAGTCCGAGCGTAACTACGCTGTCACAGAGCAAGAATGCCTCGCAGTAGTCTTCGCAGTGCAGCGCTTCCGGTCCTACCTCTACGGACGCCCCTTTACCGTCGTGACAGACCATCATTCTCTCTGCTGGTTAGTTAATCTGCGTGACCCATCTGGTCGGCTGGCGCGTTGGGCACTTCATCTACAAGAATATGACTTCACGGTTTCGTATAAAAGCGGCCGACGTCAAGCTGACGCAGATTGTCTTTCGCGACTACCGCTTCCAACGATGGAATGTGACGCGGACACCTTCGATACCTACATTGCATCACTCGGCCAACCATTTCCCGATAACAAGACCTTTAAGGATGAGCAACAAAGGGACAGCACCATACAACAGCTTCTTGCTACCAAAACAAAATCATCGCCTACGCGCTTCTGCATCCGAGAGGGGCTAGTTTACAAAAAGAACTACACCAACACCGGCTCACGATATCTTCTGGTGGTTCCGAAGAGCCTTCGCGTTTATGTCTTGCAGGCTATGCATGATGACCCAACATCCGGTCATTTAGGCACAGCAAAAACTCTTTGCCGTCTTCAAGAAAGATTCTTCTGGCCCAAAATGCGCCACACGATGGAACAATACGTGTCTAGCTGCAACGAGTGTCAACGTCATAAGCGCCCAACAAGTGCTCCTTTAGGGCGATTACATCCGGTGCCGCCCCCTAGAACTCCATTCGAGCAAGTCGGGATTGACCTCTTTGGACCCTTTCCCCGGTCTTCTGATAAAAATCGCTGGATAGTCGTTTGCACCGACCATTTAACATGGTACTGCGAGACAGCTGCCATACCATCGGCAACTGCAGCTGATGTGTCTTCCTTCATGCTACGTTTTGTATTTCTTCGACATGGGCCTCCCAAAATCGTAATCAGGTACCGTGGCCGACAATTCACAGCAGACGTGATGGAAGAGATGCTTCGTGTCTGTGCTTCAAGGTTTCGGCACTCTACGCCATACCATCCCCAAACGAACGGTCTAACTGAACGAACGAACAGAACTCGCTCGAACATGCTGTCTATGTATGTTGCATTCAATCACAAGGACTGGGACAGTATTCTACCCTTTATCACATATGCATTCAACACCGCTCGGCATGAGACTACCGGGTACAGTCCTTTCTTTCTTCTATATGCTCGACCACCTCGTCATACCCTGAATACAATCTTCCCGTGTTTGGACCATCATGATCCCTGCATATCCGAGATCATCTGTCGGGCAGAAGAAGCTAGACGCCTTGCTTATTTGCGCACTGTTGCTTCGCAAGACCGCTCGAAGGCACATTTTGACCGCCGACGCCGACACGTGACGTACAATCGCGGCGACCTAGTGTTGCTGTGGACACCAACTAGAAAACGCGGTTCGAGCGAGAAACTGCTAGCGCACTATGCGGGAACTTATCTTGTTGTAGACCGTATCAGTGATTTAGTTTACCGCATAGCGCGTCTCCATTCAAACGGCCGACGGTCTGCAAAAACTGAACATGTCCATGTTGCACGTTTGAAGCGCTTTATTCCTCGAGAGACCGTTTGACTCGCCCAGTGGGCCTCGTCTGCGCGGAGGGAAATGTTACCACATGTGTAATTTAGGTATGTGCACCTGTGTAGCGGGGAACATGGTGGTAGGAGAAGAGGAGGACGTTCGGTTGGTGGCAAAAGCTCGCTGCTGCGCGTTCACTGCGGTATACCGTCGAGTCGACCGTTACGACTGCTTCGAATAAACCCCTCGTAGACGTAACAATATATATATATATATATATATATATATATATATATATATATATATATATATATATATATATATATATATATATATATATATATATATATATATATATATATATATATATATATATGGGATATGGCACAACGGGAGCGTTGTCAACAAGGATAAATATATTTATTTCCCAACAGTAACAATATATATATATATATATATATATATATATATATAATATATATATATATATATATATAAATATATATATATATATATATATATATATATATATATATATATATATATATATATATATATATATATATATATATATATATATATATATATATATATATATATATATGGGATATGGCACAACGGGAGCGTTGTCAACAAGGATAAATATATTTATTTCCCAACAGTTTCGGGAGGGGTTCTCCCTTCATCAGGGGATGAGTTATAACTCCCCTGATGAAGGGAGGACCCCTCCCGAGACTGTTGGGAAATAAATAAATATATTTATCCTTGTTGACAACGCTCCCGTTGTGCCATATCCCATACCTTCACAAAGACTAACTGGCCCATTGAATTATTACTCCCACTATATATATATATATATATATATATATATATATATATATATATATATATATATATATATATATATATATATATATATATAGGGTGAGTGACGCCGTCGTCGATGCCGTCGGCATAATCCAGCCGAGAGTGCCCATATAAATTGCAATAAAATATTTAAAGCATTTGGCACCACTTGCGCTTTTTGTTTATTGTTTTGCTTTCTGCACTTTGTTGCTCCTACATCAACCTGGAGTATTTACCCGACTTCTTTATTTACTGTGGCATTTTCGTCAGTTTATTCCGTTAATTCAATGCTGTTTTTATCTTACTCGCTTTTATGTCACACGTCTATTGATTTCATTCTATGTGTCAACCGGCTCGCCACTATTCCTTAATTTTTCAGCTCATTTATTGATGTGTGAAATAACTTCACCAAGCCCTTGTATTTTATTCTTCTTTTGTCTGTTTATTTTCTTCAATACTTACACAGCGATCGATCGATAATGTGGTTCGCCAAGGGACGGTGATGTTAAGGCATTTGGAGTGGCAAGCTTGGCACCTATTCCGGAAGGGAACGTCACAGTCTCTTTGTCACAGCCTTTTGGCCCAAGCACACTGGTTCCGCTAGCCGCTGGCGTTGTAATCACTTGCTTGAGGTGGCTTGATTTTGTCTAGCACAGGTAGTATAGTACTGCGGCGGTTACTGCCGAAACTGTCCATCAGAGTCGTTTTTGTTAACAGACGTCTTGCTGCCCGCATTAACAGCTTTTATCATAACATGCCCAGTATTTCATGAGCACAACTTTCATTGACTGTCTGTCAGTGCCAAAATTCTTACGAAGAAAACCTACCTGCAGGGCAAGTCACTTTACGACGTTCAAATCAAGCAATTTATTTATTTTTTTTAACTTGTTAATGAGGGCAACAAGAGAATCCTGTACGAAATGTTTTAGATTTTAGCCTATGGTAATTTGCCCAGCATGAAAAATATATACTACTGGTGTTACATTGTTCACCATTCCTCTCAATAAAGCTTTATTAGAATCAGATACCTCCACAGAGTCAGAAGTTATATGCTCCTTCCTATAGCAAGCGTAAATGAGTCAATAATAAACAATAAAGACCCTCGACCCGGACAAGGCTGATCACCTTCGAAATTGCCTGAGTGACAGTGGTATTTATTTCCAAAGTTATTTATTTCCAAATACTGTTAGCCGTTATGGCAGTAACATGGTGGGTACAGTAAACAAAAAAAACAAAAACAAGTACAATGTACTGTATAGAAGACAGAATTTTTTTAAATACACAGAGGAAAAATATTTAAACGCTGTTAATAAAAACGTACCTAAATATATTGTGATGGTGGTATAGTATGCAATATGAAGTAACTACGCGATTTATTTTGGAACAACATGGCAATATATGTACAATAATATAGCAACACTGAATGTTCACGACATATTTTAATGCGCTGTTCAAAGCTTTCTATGTTCTTTGAATTCAGTACCGGTACTGGCAACTGATTCCACTTTTTTATCGTTCGTGGAAAAAAGGAATACGCGCAAACACATCAAGATTGCATTTAGGAACCGAATAAACAAATTGATTGCATAATCTGGCATTGCTGGAAGGCCTGGGAACAATATAGGGTTTAGTTTCAATATTAGGGTGTCCTTTTGATAACAAAAAAAAAGAAATTCAGGTCGACCGACTTTCCAGCGATGAGCTAGCGTAGGCACTTCAAGCAACCGAAGCATTTCAGAAACGGAGTCATTCATAAATAACGCGACAAAATTAGCTTTTCGGCTTTTCTCTGTATTTTTTCAATTCTATTTATTAACCCCGACTACAAGGGGTCCCACACTGCTCTGGCGTATTCTAGCTTTGGCCTTACGTAGGTCAAATATGCAAGCAGCCTAATGGATGGTGTTGCTAGCTTTAGTTTGCGATGGAGGAACCATAACTTTTTTACTGCAGCTGCACAAATGCTGTTCACGAGTGGTTTCCATCTAAGTCATTTGAAATGATTTAGCCTAGGTATTTTATCGTGTCAGCTTCGTTTAGAGTTGTGAAATTTATCTCATATTGACATTCATTTGCAAGTTTTTTCTGGTCGTAACTCTGAGCATAACTGGTTTGGATGCATTGATTTTCATTTGGCATTTAGTGGCTCATCTTTCTACGGCTCTAAGAGCTTGCTTAAGTGACGCCTGATCATTCTGGTTATTGATTTCACGGTATATTAGGCAATCAACTGCGAACAACCTTATCAATACCAATTATATAAATAAAAAACAGCAGGAGTCGCTAAACGGATCCCTGTGGTATGCCTGAAGTTATGTTTAGCAGATCCAATTTGTTGCCATTTATTTCGACGTATTGTGTCCGACCTGTGAGCTATGAACGGATCCACGCTACAACTTCATAAGTTATATTCATTTCCATTAGCTTATTTATTAAGTTGGGGTGCACAACCCGGCCAAAGCCTTCGATAAATCTAAACATACAGCGTCGATCTGCTTTCTGTTATTTAGTGCAGTTGAAAAGTCAATAATTGTTTCTACCGATTGTGTAACAGTGGATAGGTTCCGTCGAAAGCCGTGCTGATTAGAAAAAAAAAAGCCCTCTTGTTTTCAAGATAGCCGTAGATTGATTTTGATATTATGTGCTCCAGAAGCTTGCAGCACAAGCACGTCAATGAAATGGGCCGGTAGTTTCCTATGTCTTGCTTTCCAACTGATTTGTGTACTGGAACAACTTTTACAACCATCCAATCATCTAAGATTCCTTTCTGTACTAGGGATGTAGGAAACTAGCAATAGGAAACGATGTAGGCTTGTCTCATGGCTATCGTGCCATTCTTTGTTTTAAATATTTGGTCATTCTTGCGACGCAGGCGGTGCCATGTAGCTTGCTCCGAAGCTGTAACACGGCGATAAAACTGCGACGCAAATCAGTTTTCCAGCACACCTAGCATGCTCGAAAGGAATATTCCGAGGTGTAGACACAAGTCTGACGGCTGCGGAAATGCAGGATTCGTTTTCAGTGGCGGGTGTAATTTCAGAGTACAGGTGCACCCGTACGATGGACAAAAGAAAATACCCAGCCGAATTAGTGATAGTGACTTTAAGAAGAGTAAAACCTTCAGATAATAAGGCACGGTCACGCATCTATACCATAGAGCCACCTTTCCCCAAACCCCTACAGTGTTCGAAATGTTGGCGATATGAACATAGCGTTATAAGATGCCGATCATTTCTTAGATGCCAGTGGTGTGGTGAGAGCCATGACAGTCACGACTGCAGCACTGATGAAGAGAGGGGCTGCTTATGTAATAGGGTGCAACCTGCCGCCTCTGCGAACTGTGCGGCAAAAGAAAGAGAGCTTTGTATATTTGATATTGTACAACGCAAGCGGGGCTCTCAGAGGGAAGCAGTTTCAAAAATGCAGGAGAGATCCAAAAGATATTCAGGCGTTGCAGCTCGTAATACCACCACCATAGCTGCACCCTTCACAAAATTTGTCACAGAGGCCAAAAAGAAGGCTACAAGGCTACGACAAAGCCAATGTAATGCCTCTCGAACAACCTTTTTGAAACCTTGACACAATCGATTTCAAATTAACAGTCTCAATTTCTTGGCGGGATCGAATTCCGGCTGCGGCGACCAATAAAAATGCTCTAGGCCTGTGAACTCAGAACACCAGGTTGTCGAAAGTTCCGGAGCCCTCCACGGCGGCGTCTCTGATAATCATAAGTAGTTTTGGGACGTTAAACCCAACGTATCAATCAAATCTTGCGGTAGCGCATACGGAACTTCGGAATCCGCAGGCTTCAGTGTTTTCGCAGCGTACGGGGATAGACAGTGCGGCAGCACGTCAGCGATCGGTCTCTCCTAAAGCAGGGCCTTTCAAAACTGCAGAACAAAATGATCTGGAGCCCCTGACGGACGATTCGAAAGCATTTGCAGACATGGATACGGACTTTCACAATGATCTGAAGCGGACTCAATCTCTCGCGTCAAAAGTTTTTTCGCATAATTCGAAATAAAAAAAGTATGTGTTCAAGAAAGAGTTCTTTGAGAACCTCTCTAAGAAATACTTTTTTCGAAACGACACTTTGGACCAAGCAGTTTCTGCTAGGGTTCCACCATTAAAATGGCCTCACCAACCATAACAGAGGAATCACAAATTAATTGTTTCTGCAGCCATAGACATATGCCTATCTTTTCAACTTTCTCCGGATACTATATAACTGCAAGAAAGCTAGCTTTCACCCAGTAAAAAGTTTTACTGACAAACGTATCACAGACGTAGTAGAGGTAGGTGGGGCACTCGCTGCCTTGATATCAACCAAGTTCAGTCACAAAGCTAAGGTATGTTATCGGCGTATGCCTCCAGATTGTCGAGTTTCGATACTCAACATAGTATTAACCGACGGTTGTGTCTTTTCTTTTGTAAATGCATATTTCTCGGCCGGGGTGCCGGACACATGAAGTTGAGAGGGCATGTTATCTGCCTGCCTAAAGTATATATTAGTTATTGGGGACTTTCATTCACATAATGCGGTTTGAGGTTTCAAAACGAGTTTAGGCTGAAAGGGCTTGTGCCAATGGGCTCTTGACAAGGTCTTGACAAGAATTTTGTCCGAGGTCTGTATAAATCCGTAATAGACCTAACATATTCAAGCACATTCTTACAGATATGCTCGTGGAAAGCTTTAGACTACGCTGTTAACCGTGATCACTTGCTTATTAGTTTTGTTCTTCAATTTCTGAGAATACTTGTTGCCGTAAAGGTCACCTCATTTGTCAACTATGAAAAATTTGAGGAAGGCTTTAAGGCTACTTTTATTCGTCGCAACAGCATTGAAGGTGACTTAAGGGCTATGAGTCTATGTGTGGTGTTGAAAATACTAGAAAAAGATGCGCATTTTAGATTAAACTCGGCCACGGGAGATTCTTTGAGTCCATGGTGAAATGAAGAGTGCATGAGGAGCTAAACAAAACCCAAAGCTGCATAAAAACAAGTGATCGTCCAGCAATATTCAAAACAGTGGTGTGGTTATGATTTCGCAGCAGCGGACTTCAAACGCATAGTAAGTACAGCAAAAGATGACTATACTAGAAAACAATTTGATAATCTTTCTAGGTCTGAAAATAAAAAAAAAGTGTTGTATTGTTTTGAGATCTCAAGAAGCTTTACCACCTGCTGAAAATATTACCTCTTCCATTCTTTCTCGCTATGAACTCTATGATTTAGTAGAAAATGTTGTGAAAGGGCTACAAGATGGATATCTGGCAACTATCCCACTGCAAATTGTGAACTCAAATAGAAGTTGAAGATTTCGAGGCGGTCACTGCAGATTAGCTGGCAGGGGTAATAAGGCACTTACCTCCTTCAGCACCTGGACCAGAGGGGGGGGGGGGGTGAATGCAATGATAAAAGTAATACTGGAGATTTCTTAAACTGAAGTGCTTATTCTGGTGAACTTTTCTTTGACAAAAGCTTAGATACCTGCAGAACGGAAGCTGTCTAAAGTCATTCCACTTCTTCAAAAGCAGGGAACAGGATTTGCTTTAGACAATATACCGCCGATATTGCTCACATCTAATTTGTTTAAGCTAGTTAAAACAGTTTGGAATGGCGAGTAACGAAGTTTATTGATACTAACAATTCTTACACCTCATCAAATGGTTTTTAGATCTGGTTGCCCAATACGGTGCGCGCAAGTTGATTTACACAGCCGAATACAACTGGCTGGGCGTCAGCGAAAAAAGTGTCAATTAGTTACTCTACATTTGGCTAAAACATCAGATAAGATTGATCTTCCAATTTTCTTAAAACAGATGGAATATCACCACTTTCCTAACCACATCACTGCGTCGGTTTCGGACTTTTCAAGAGGAAGGGAAAATCACTGCTTGAAAGAAGGATGTTCACCAAATAAATATAAGTAGACACGTGGCGTTTTTATTTACCATATTTCTAAGATCAGTTTCATCAACTCAGGATAATTAGTTATGTGTTCATGCAGACGATATTCCTTTCTTTGCGAGTAATACACATTTTCAATGAATATAGGAAAGCTTACAAAATAATCTCAGTATGCTAAAAGGGTGCCTAAAAACATTCATACGACGCTGAACGTGAAAGAAAGTGTGCACCTTGCGTTCTCTTTTCTGCAGCCAATCAACAGCTCGTGAATGTATAGTAACGAGCTCTATCCGCAGGCAAATTCCCTTATTATTTAGACATCCTATATACTGATGCAATAATGGAGAATTCACATTGATGAATGTGTACTCTAAGGTAGCACGTACCAGGGGTCATTGCAGAAGCTCGCAAACCGTAAACCGTATCTGGTATAACCTCGTTTTACGAGGTTATACCAGATACGCTAATAATGATATATAAACTTTATGGGCGGCCTAATATAAAGAATTTGAATAAGTATTGTTTTCTGGCAGGGGATCTTACAAAATAAAATTCTAGTACTGTAGGAAAAAGAAGCGTTGCCTTTGTGCCTGGCTCTCCAAAAGAATTTTGCAAGCAGCGTGTTGTATGAAGTTCGCCAACCTTCTCGGCTAAATAGGTTCTAAATTCTAACCGTGCTAGCATTCTTAAAGACATGCAGTTCCCACTAGAAACGCCTATGTTACGTTTTCATTAGAGAACCGAGCTTGTTCTTTGGAACACATTGGTCGCGATTACACACCCCACATACTATATTTACACAAGCAATGCTGGAGCAACTGAATGTGAAATAAACATATGGGCTCACTAGGCAACCTAGAAATAATGCTTAGCACACAATTTGATGATAAATCTCTACATATTTCGAGACATTTACAACATTGAGATTTGAAGAGCCAGAAAGCAGATCATCCAGTTCGCCTGGAGATAAGCAATATCATTGCGACTCATCAATCTGTGTCACAAGAAAAGGCTGGGGTTGGAATCTTTTTTTCTCGACTGCTCCTTTTCTGTTAGACTCCCAGACTATACCCTGGTAATATTTGTATAATATTGGCCATTTTTCTCGCCCTACGCAAAATGCCCTCAAGCGAATAAGCAGCAGTGATCATTACAGATTCACTATTAGTATTTACTGCACTTTTTGCGGCAGCGAATACAGAACTGAAAACTACATTTCGCCATTTATTACCAAAAATCCTACAAAAAGCATTTGCTCTGACTACCAGGCCACCATAGGTTATATTTAAACAAAATGGCGGACAATTTAGCAGCGGTATCCTTGAGTGGACCTATCATACCCGTTTTTCCAGATGCAGCATATGTGACAGCGTTAAGGCTCATAAATGCTTGTGTGATATGGTAAATCGTTAAATTGAATAAATCCAGCAATTTTGAGCATTTGAGGCATTACTGGAATAAACAGAGGTGTGTATTTTGCCAGTTAGAAGTTACTTAGACCAGATTGCGCCGCGCAATTCCAGAAAGTGGGATCGGCCAAGAACCGGGCGGCAGGATCATTAGGTGTGCTAAGTAAGGCCTTCAGGTAGACTCGTAGCCGTAAATAATAACAATAGACTAATAAGGTAATCTTTTTGTTGCCATTATGTACTCACACACAGCAGAGAAAACCTCCCTTTGGCTATTACCTAATGTAATCCCTCCGAAGGACAAAATTACTTCCACGTTTATTTTTAAACATAGCTTCTCAATAGGTTCGGCCAGCTATCTTTTCCTTTGATAAGAATATCGTTGACAGGATAAAAAGAAATGATCTATTGATTCTGATTTCTTGCAAAAGAGACACAATGGAGATGCTGTTAGTCCGGCTTTATGTAGGTAGTAATTCAGATGCGGAATTCTGCATCGTAATCTGGTGATTGTAATTTCTCACTGCCGAGATACACACCAGTGTTTGTTCCAGCAAAATCTTAGATGTACGAAGTCTCTGACTTTATCCAATGATAATTTTTCTATTTCTTTGTGCAAACAAGCATTTCTATATATTAGTGCTGTTACGTAGGCGAAATCAGGTAAAATAGATAAGAGTGGTCCGCTTAAAGATGCTTTGGCTAACGAGTCTGCCATCTCATTTGGATAAATACCGCAGTGGCCAGGTATCCATAATAAGTGAAATTTTTTCAGGTTTTCTGGTAATAAATTGCTAATAATAATATTGTCAAATTTTTTTGCTGTAGATCGTGCAGTGCATACTGAGAGAGAATCGGTAAGTATGACCACTTCTGATTCGCTTGCAGGAAGTTTACGAAGCCCGAGTATTATAGCAAAAGATTCAGCGATGATTATAGGCGTGTATTCTGGTAATCAAACTGAGAAAGACCAGTCGAGAGAAGTACAGAAGATGCCTACTCCAGCCTTTTCGTTCAATACAGATTCATCTGTCGCAATAATGTTGTTTATGGACAGATGAGTCAAGTAATCTTGTAACCGATTATTCAAATATCGAAGAGGCAGTTATTTCGCATTAGAGGGGAAAATATCATCAAATTTAATTTCAATTTTTAAATTAGGCATCTTCGTTATGGCAATCTGATAAATATTTACATTGAGAGGCTTTTACACATCACACGAGATCACTGTCTTCGTCAGCTCCGAATTTAAAACGAGTGCTATCTTCTTCATTGAAATTGCCTGAAAAAATGTAGTTAATCTATGGCGGCGTTTAATTTTAATTTAAACATGGGTTCTTAAATTTCTAGCAAGTTCCTTTGTTTTCGCAAGTTCCTTGCAAATGTTTAGCGGATACGACGCTTCGAAGAAGAATGACAAAAAATAGCATAGGGAATGCCGGCCTACTACCCAAAAAACTTTATTATAATGTTCTAGTGGGCATCAAGCAAGTAGTTACCCAATTAGTGTTCTGAACAGCTCTGTAAGGCCACTCTTCTAGCTTTTGCTCCGTCTGTGCCGCGCCTTAGGTGCAGGCCTGGCCTTTTTTTCATGTGCGGCTTTTTGGATAAGTTTATAGGAACTTGAGTACTTGGAGCCTTTATTTAGCTAACAGATGTAAATGAGTGCTATATTCAACGTAAATTGCCTGAAAATGTGTGGTTAGCCTAAGGCAGGGTTTTTTTAATAGCGATTTCTTAGACACGTAAACATGGATTTTAATATTTTCAAAATTTACTTGGCAAACCGAAATTAGAAAGCACCTTTTCAATTTTGAAGGTTCTGCTCTAAGCTTTCACTAACGCGAAATAAAAAAACGCTGCTTAAAAGGGAAGAAAGAGAAAGGGCGAAATGGCGTGAAGCTACACAAGTGTTTATTCTCCTACAATTACCATAAAAAGGCTTCTGAAGAAAATCACGAATACAAAAATAAATAAAACATATGCCACACCACACGTTCAGTCTAGATATGGGGGAAAGGCAGCTTGCAGCGAAAGGCTGCGGCAAACACCGGGAGCTCTTTAAGGGGTTTGTTTCAGCGTCGCCTCACATAACCTACTACAAATCGTTATAGTGGCTGCTAGAGCAGAGCGCGTGGCAAGATGCGACGAGGAAACGTCTGTCCTGAGCGAGGCTTGACAACCTTGCGTACGTAATACTCAGGTCCCGCACGATGGCAAGCCTGTATGGGGACAGGGCAGCCAGAAGTGCCTTCATGTCCACCTGATGCGGTGGCTAGTATGACAGTAGAGTGTTGTTCGAAAGCCGGACACGCCCCACGTGGATTCTGTTGCTTCGACTGCAGGTTTGTTTGTACATCAGCTCATGTAGCAGAGCTCTGATTATTTCGTCCGCAATCAGGCGGCCGCTGCCACCATAGTTGGTGGCTGGTTGAAAGTATGAGTGGTACAAAGAAAATGGAAAGTAGTCCTGGGTAACCGTTAGGGCACCGCGGAAGCTCCATAGATGTCTCTGTAAGGAGCCCGGCTTGAGAACGTTGGTTATGCCTCACTCGTGCAGCCGCCAGCGTGCGATCATTAGATTTAACCAGTCGAGAAAAAACAAGCTCGCCATGACGGTTGTGGCAGCACACGAGCCACAAACTTATCACTGTTCCACGGGATGCCGGTGCTGTGGGCAAGGAGCTGAAATAATAATTTACTTCGATGCACAACGTATCGATGAGGACATCTCGAATGTCTCGAATGAAATTTTCAGATACCAGGCGTGTGAGAAACACGCTGAGCCATTCGATACCTACTACATCTTCAATCTCGACAAGGCAGTGGCGTGCATGAGCCGACTGAAGCAGACCTGCGATCCTGAATGTGGCATCTGCTATTTCATTGTGAGCCATACAGCCAAGCTCGTGGGTGACACGTAGGCCCGGGATCACTTTGAGCGTCTGTTGTGTTTCGACCCCGAACCCCAAAATGTAGACAACAGAGCAACAGAGACCCACGTTTTCTACTTCTACGATATCCTCGGGCGAGAAGCGTTGTACCTGCGTAAAGTACTCCTTCAAGAGCAAGACCAGACGACTAGTTGCAAAGAGGGGCATCGCTGTCTCAGTAAGGCCACTGATTAACATTCGCACTATTCTTGGCTCAGGTGCTGTCATGGCTGGGGCAAGCATGTCTAGTGTGAGTTTGTTCTTTCCCTTATTAGTGGAAATGATTTCGCTAGAGCATGACGCTAGAGCGTCGAAGAGGCGCGGCATTCTCCGAACGTACCATTCGTTGCGAAGCGATTGTGTCGACTCTTTGAACTAGCCGACGAATAGCCGCATGGTAGCGATCCATGAACGAAAAAGCGGCGCTAGGAACAAATTTCAGCTCCGGCTCGTTGCTCTCCACGCGAAACGGTGACAGTCTGACGTTGACTTGGAACCGAAACTGAATGTTCCATCTTCCAAAGAGGTCGAGAAGAATCGCAAGTGGGCCAGAACGGGGTTCTTCTGGCTATGACAGATGGTGTTCGGACATAACCTCTTCAGATTTCGCGGGCTGCTCTCTGACGATGCCATGCAGCACTTTGCCAGGGCAGTTACCTTCACTTGGATGCTCGCCGCGGACGAAAAGCTTTGAACCTGCTTATGGCCATTGTAGGAAGCGTGAACTACAGCATCTGGCGCACGCTTATACATCGAGTCTTCAGCCGCGTCAACGACAGAGAGCAGACAATGTTGGTGCTTCCAACCATCGCAGACAAACACGCAGGAGTTTTTACAAGGGCCGTAGGACTTGTTCATGGGGTTTTTATGGCAGCCTTGTATTGCTCGCATGCCATGTCGTCGCCTCCAGAGAACAGTGGTAGGTCTCCATGGTCTGCGAAAACCTTTCTTGTGCTGGCGCGGAGGATGTCACAGTGCTTAATACGGATCCGGAGAGTCAAGCTATGGTAAAGCAGAAGAGCGATGCTGCAGAGGTTAGCCGTGACGGAGAGAACAGCCTGCAATCTCTCGTTCATGAACCAGTTCCCTTAACGAACCACGACTTCAGGGCCGTCGCGTTCCTGCAAAAGTGAGCAAACGGAGAGGAATCACTCGATAGAGCGGTCTAAACCAGTAGAATTCTTTTGTACGTCTTGATTCTTAGAGAATGTTTTTGCACTTGCTGTAGTGTCATAGTAATCGTTACAGTCATTGAGTAGATACTGTCTAGTGAGGACATATAAGCAAACAAAGAAAATAACCTTGCGCACGTCTTTTGAAGGGGTTCTCACGCTTGAAGAAAACCTGACGCTTAAGAGCATGACCAGCTTTCTCTTCAATAGTGAGACAGCAAGGGATGTGCAGCGCTTACCTGCGATTGCATGTAGGGTGCGTGAGGTTTGCCGTGACTCGTCACAAGCCCTTACAATAGGGATAAGATGTCTCCTTGGACGGCTTAATGTTTTCCGTTGTCAGCTGAATGTATCAGAATTCGAGGAGTTCCCGCCAGAGGAGGTTCCTTTTTTTCCCAAGATCACCGCATTCTTAGGACTGACTTGGTGGTCGAACCGCTCGCAGTGATCTGCCGCTGTGCTACGTTCCCCGTTTAATTAATGAGGTACATTCTGGTGCTGCCACAGTTTTTTATGAAAGCTCTTGGTTCACATAACGTATAGAAGTGGGGAAGCCGGCGTGCGTGACCTGGTACATGACACTCTGAGCTTTTTACGCAGGTTCGGAAGCTTTAGGAAGAGGAATGAAACTACTCAAGGTGGGTGGATGGCTTATGGGAATGCACCCACACCCATACCTTCATCTCCCAGCTCATAAATCACGCACCTGCGGAAAAAGCTCGAGGCGTCAATAACCGCATTGCCTGCACTGACTCTCCCGCTCTATACACAAGGAAAACCAAGGAGGAAGATGGACGGAGGAAGGGCGAGAAGGTTAGCCAGTTTTCCGACCGGCTGGCTAACCTGTGCTGGGGAAAAAGTTGGGGGATGAAAGATGACATGAAAGGGACGTTAAAGAAAAAAATGCAAATGGACAAGAACACAATCCACGACGCTGCTTACAGTCTGTCTCTAAGATCACTTGCCCGCAAGAAGCGCAACAACGCTCTCATTGCCTTGCGCGCCTAAGACGGTCTCGGCCAGTGTCCCAATACCTTCCCTTCCGACAAAAAAATGTGGCAGCACAAGAACTAGCTCCGTCAATTGAACAGTGAGTGGAGTGCAGTGGCAGAGCACTGCGACTGACTTAACCACCATTTCAGTGCAGACGACGTGGTGATCTCGGATAAAGAATGTAAACTTCGCCAGTGGCTCCTCCTGCAATCCTGGCACATTCAGGAGAAAGTGGTAAACATAAAATGCTCAATGATACAGGGCTCTTCCTCAACTGCCAGGGCTTGCGACGAGCTATGGTAAGCCCCGCCGCGGTGGTCTAGTGGCTAAGGTACTCGGCTGCTGACCCGCAGGTCGCGGGTTCAAATCCCGACTGCGGCGGCTGCATTTCCGATGGAGGCGGAAATGTTGTAGGCCCGTGTGCTCACATTTGGGTGCACGTTAAAGAACCCCAGGTGGTGGAAATTTCCGGATCCCTCCACTACGGCGTCTCTCATAATCATATGGTGGTTTTCGGACGTTAAACCCCACATATCAATCAACGAGCTACGGTAAACCTCGCACGTACGGCAAGCAATTGTATATAAGCGCTACACATTTCGGGCTTATCACCCTTGAAGAATAAGCTGGTCAGG
Source organism: Rhipicephalus microplus (assembly GCF_013339725.1). Classification (NCBI taxonomy): domain Eukaryota; kingdom Metazoa; phylum Arthropoda; class Arachnida; order Ixodida; family Ixodidae; genus Rhipicephalus; species Rhipicephalus microplus. Next base: position 38,424,650 of record NC_051175.1, read on the forward strand.
CTTCGAAACGATGCGTTTAACTGCGAAGCGTTTCTTAAGGCTGGTGCACGCCGATGAATAGCAGCGGTCACGCACCATTTGCGACGGGTCGCAAATAGTCGTGAACGGTCGCAAACGGTCGCAAAGCGACTGCATTGGCTAGTCGCTTCAGGCTGCTGCACACCGGCGAATAGCAGTGGTTGTGCGACCATTTGCGAATGGCGACCAAAAAGCGACTGATGGTCACACCGGCAGAGAATGCATGCGAGCGACCGGAAGTAGCAATAGCGGAGAGTCACGTCCAGATCTCGTTACTAGTGAGAACTCTGGAGACTGGCGCTGATCAGCTGATCGCCGCCAGCTGATCAAACCGAGCGCGCCGCATCTCTTGTTTTTATCCGTTCTCGCCAGCGCAATAAAAAACAAACAACAAAAGTTGAGCATCGCTGATTGGTCGCAGCAGCTTCGCGACCACAGTCGCGTGACTGAAAAATTGGTCAGGAAGAGACTAGCCAAAGCAGTCGCTTTGCGACCATTTGCGACCGATTTTGAACGTATCTATCTATCTATCTATCTATCTATCTATCTATCTATTTATCTATCTATCTATCTATCTATCTATTTATCTATCTATCTATCTATCTATATATCTATCAATCTGTCTGTCTATCTGTCTGTCTATCTATCTATCTATCTATCTATGTGTCTATCTATATACCTAAATTAGTCACTTAAAACTTTTAGCTCTCTTGGTCGTTTCCATAATCGTATCTATACCAAAATTGGTATGCCATAACATGCCTGTATGACGAGCATACCTGGCTTGTCATAACATAATTACCACGACCTGTATGTTATGAATGCTTTGATTTACTTTTCGTGGTCCTGCTGCTCTTGTGGTGTTTCATTCACATGACATATTGCAAAGCTGGTATGGTAAGGCATCATTGCATGGCGAGCGTAAATCACAGACCCTAACGTGAAATTCATAACATGCATGTCATATGCATGACATATGCATGACATAACGCTCATGGTGCGCTTGTAGTCGTTTCGCTACTGTCACATAGTAAATTTCGCATTACGAGCCCTTGATAGACGACTAAGAAAAATGACACGTCTAAACAAGATAATCATGACATGCGTGTCATTTAAAACGTGACTACATGCTACGCACAACGTGCGCTCACAGCCACTTCGCTAGCTCCCCATGTACCAAATTTTGTATTACGTGACGTGAGCAGACAACGAAGCTAAATGACGTGTCGAAACATGATAGTCATGATAAGCGTGTCATGTAAAGCATGACTACAAGCTGAGCTTGAAGCGTGCTCGTACCCATTTGACTAGCTCCACATACACCATAACTTGGTATGAGGGACATGAATAGAGGACGAAGGCAACTGAGACGTCCATACATGAAAATAATGACATGCGTGTCATATGAGACATGACTACAAGCTACGATAATAGCGCGCTATTGGTCGTTTCCCTAGCACCACGCGTACTGAATTTAGTATTCCTTGACGTAAACAGACGAGGAAACAGACCTTGCAGCAACTCTCCGGGCGACCGTCCATCTTGCAAGGGGGAAGATCGATAAGCCAAAATGCCCAGCCAGAAATCCTCACGGCCCTCCGTAGTTTTCTTGAGAATTCGTTTCACAATCTGTACGCCCTTTCCGGCTAAGCCGTTTGAGCAGGAAAAACTCATGCTAGATATTATATGTTTGAAGTCGAACCGTTTTGTAAATGCAGTAAATTCACTCGAACAAAATTGGGGCCCGTTGTCAGTGCAGACTTGCGCAGGAATGCCATAGCGAGAGAATATGGCGGCTATCTTAGAAATAGTTTCCGCTGCTGTTGTGCTCACCAGTATTTCAACATCTGGGAAGTTCGACTCGTCATCATACACCACGACGTAGGAGTCCCCTGCAAACTGAAACAAGTCAATTCCAATCCGATACCAAGATCGTTTTGATGTAGGCCGTTGTAGGAGGGGCTCGCTCACCTGGCTTTAGGCGTATTTTTGACACACCTGGCATGTTCGTACTAGGTTCTCAATGTCACTGCCTAGTCCTGGCCAAAAAACTAGCTTACGTGCCCTGGCCTTGCATTTGTTCTGTCCCATGTGGCCCTCGTGTATCCGCCCCAGAATTTCTGATCTCATACTTTTCGGCACGAAAACCTTGCTCCCTTTTAACAGTACGCCGTCCACTGCCGATAACTCCGATGTGAATGGCTTTAGTTCCCCTTGAATCGTCACACCTGCTTTTAGTTTCTCTAACACGCTGCCTAAATACGGGTCGCCACGGGTCTCTTCTTGAAGTCTTGGCTTTGTACGTCTGCTTACCAGGCTTGAAACCACCTGAATTGCGTGGACCTCCATGTCTTCCGCTTCATCAGTGGCCCCAGGCAGCGTGGCAGTACGGGACAGCATGTCTGCGAGCACCAGGTCTTTCCCAGGGATGAACTGCAAGACATAGTCATATTTGAAAAGACGGATGAAAAATTGTTGCAGTCTTGGTGGCATGTCCGCAACACTTTTTTGGGCGATGGCAATCAGAGGCCTGTTATCAGTTTCGACAAAAATACTGCGGCCATAGACAAACGGGTGAAACTTTTCGCGCGCAAATACTATAGCCAGCGCTTCCTTTTCAATTTGAGCATAGCGTGTTTCACTCTCGCTCAGAACCCGCGATGCTACGTGACTGGGCGCCAGTCGTTTCCATGTTTTTGAAGCAAGGCGGCACCAATCACGCTTTTAGAGGTGTCTGCAGTTACCTTCACTTCTTTTTTTGAATCAAAGAGTGCTAGTATCGGTGGGTTCATCAATGCGTTGCAGATCTGAGCCCACTCGTGCGCGTGTGCTGACATTCATTAGAACACCACGCTTTCTTTCAAAAGGCCCCGAAGTAGTGACATCCTGTCAACTGAGCGAGGGTACATACTTGCGGAAATAATTCGCAATGCCCAACATTCTGCGAACTGCCCGTTTATCTTTCGGTTGCGGTATAGCCTGTATGCTCTCGGTAAAGTCTGGACTGGGACGAACGCCACTCTCGCTGATCACGTCACCAAGAAATGCTATCCGTGTCACACAAAGCATACATTATATCATCAATGTATACACGCACACCTGTCAGGCCTTCAAAGATTTCTGTTAAAGTCTTCTGGAATACCTCACTTGCTGAAGAAATTCCAAATGGCAACCGCAAGAACCTGTAGCGACCAAAGGGCGTTGCGAAGGTGCACACGCGGGACGTAGCCTCGTCCAACAGTATCTGATGGAAGCCTGCGTTTGCGTCTAGCCGGGAAAAGTACCTTGCGCCCGAGATTTCACTTTCAATGTCCTCCCGAGATGGCATAAGATAATGTTCCCGCTTTATGCTTTTGTTTATGATCTTGGGTCCATACATAAGCGAAGACGGCCATCCTTTTTCCTTACTACAGCTAAAGGGCTTACTCAATCGGTAGGCTCATCCACTTTAACGATGATAGAGGCCCTTTCTATGTGGTTCAGCTCCTCACGAAGCTGCTCCTTGATTGCCAACGTTACCCTCCGGGCAGACTGCACTACCGGAATGGCATCCTGTCGCAGTACCATCTTGTACTGTGGCTTTACACAGCCAGTTCCGCGAAATAGGTGTGGAAAAGCCAGCTGGGGAGCGTCTTCTCTTGAGTCTACCGCATTCACTGTTGGAATCAGTCAGAATTCCTGACATGCCTTGAGACCAATGATGGCATTGCGACCTTTGTTCACAATAAAAAATGCAACGCGACGTTCTTGGCCGTTTAAAATCAGGACTTCTGTTGTTACTCACGTGCTTGATAATGCTTCCGTTATATGCAGTAAGAACTGCCGTGCTTTTTCTTGGCTCCGTTGCTCGGATGACACGCCGGAACAAAGACAGAGGTAGTAGATTGGCTTGAGAGTCAGTATTTACTTTATATTTCAGTTCTTGGCCGCCTATCTTGCCGCGCACTGTCCAATCTGCTCCCACATCATCCGCCACGCCGCACACGCCGATGTTCAAGATATCAAAATTATCATCCGCCTCTTGTGCATCATCCACTTGGTCAACCTGACGCTTTCTGCAACACGCCGCAAAATGATTCTTTTTCTTGCACACGTAGCAAAACTTTCCCAGAGCTGGGCATTCTTCTCGAGCATGGAATCTTCCGCACTGACGACATCGAGACTGGTTTTTGCTGGCTTGTTGTGTTCTTCTCGTGTACTCCACTTGCCGGCTTTCCTTCGACTACTCTGCATTTTGCTGCGCAGATACTTCGGCTGCTTTGCACATTTGGTCAGCTTCCTGCAAAGTAAGGTCCTTCTCGCTTAGCATTCTCTGTATGAGTTTTTTATCGCTGATCCCAAATATCACTTGGCCCCTTATCATGGATTGTTCAAAGTCCCCAAAGTTGCAGAGTTTCGCTTGCTTCTTGATGTCCCTCAAAAATATTTCAAACGGCTCTGCCTCCTCTTGTACTCGAAGGCGGAACACATGCCGTTCATAAACTTTCTTGCCTTGCTCGACATAATACTCTTCAAACTTTTTGACCAAAGTTTGATAATCTTCTTTGTTCTCACCTTCGGAAAACGCGAAGTTGTTGTACACGTCCAGGGAATCGTCACCTGCGGCGCTGAGGAGTATGGCTGCTTTCACAGCTTCTGTCCTTGGCTTTTCTGATGATGTGGCTGGGAGGACGAGCTCTATCTTTTTTTAAAAACTGCAGCCAGTTTCTTCTCAGGTTGCCGGAAAGCTGCAGCGGTGGGGGGGGGGGGGGGGGGGGGGGCTTGACGACACCTATTCTGCCGACGAGACAAACCCTTCTGACACCATGTAACGTGTACGATGTAACGAACCGAGGCGACAAGTTGCTGAACAAGGAATGACCAACTGGTCATTTAATCATGACGCTTATATAGCTGCGTGGGCAGCGAGGGGAAGGGAGAGACAGGGAAGGAAGTGGCAAGCGGTATCCGCGCACATGCGCGATAGCCCGTTCTGATACAATGAGTGACTCATAAAACAAATAATTCGATTTGATTCAGTAGTGAATTGTTCAGCAGAAATTCATGTGTTTCTGCCCAAATGTCCCACCTCGGAAGCCCCGAATACCACCTGAAGTAACTGTCATGACGAGCAGAGACAGTATATTAATCACGGCTATTCTTCTGGTGAAGAAAAAAAATCGTTAGTCCAGTTAGAAGTTCTCAGGTGCCTCTCATACTAAGGGTAACATGCGTGAGATATCTTCATACAGGGTCAGTGCCAGAATAGAATTACAAATACGATTCCACATCGCCATCTTCTCAGGGCTGATTCTGTCCAACTTGTTTTGCACCATTTTCTGCTCTAAAAGAACTGAACGTGCTTAAGCCAGGTGAAGATGCAAAACTTGGTGTATATTATGGGGTTTGATTGTAAGTTAAAAGTTTAAAAATAAATCAAATGAAATATTCTTGTAACTGTGGTATTCATTCACAAGAAATTAAGAAGTGATTAGTGAACCATATTCGGTTCTTAACCTGATCAAATGCCTTTTTTACATGCCCACAATCTTGTCTATTGTAGTAAATTTTTAATCGTTTTTAGTGTAGTCACGGCTGTTTCAAAGAATTTTTGTGACACTCACATGATGATCGCACGTGTTTTGTACTGACGTGTTCATGCCTGCCCATAAAAGCGGCCACATACTCGTATTCCTGTTAATCCTGACGAAGGCCGTGCCACGGCCGAAACGTAGAGTAAACTATCAAATTTTCGTAAGTGTGCTCCTTTATTCCTTTATTCCTAATTACATTTGCACTGGATACTGGATCCACAGAATTTCTTTTTTGAATCATATATATATATATATATATATATATATATATATATATATATATATATATATATATATATATATATATATATATTGTGGGCATTTAGTATACCAATCCTCTTCATCTGTACATTATCATCATTATCATGTGTTGCTCATGCATCCTCATCGTTGTCACGTAGCATCATCATCTTGGTCCGTTCATCTCAGCTGTCGGCTGCCGGTTCTTCGGGCCTAATAAAGGTCTTCCAAACCAAGACTTCATACGTGGTGGAGCGTGCTGTTGGATCCCCCGTCATCCTCTCGACCACTCTACACCCTGGAGCTACGTTCAGGTCGCCGCTTGGGCCAGGTGTCCGGAAATATGTCGCACCAAGAAGAGGTCGGTGCTGCAGCCGTTCCCACTCCGCCACCGCGCGCCGCGCCTTTTCACGTCATTAACAGCCTCCAGCGTAAGCCCCATCCCTTCGCTGGTATGCGCGGGGAAGATGTGGAGGAATGGCTGGACGATTTCGAACGTGTCGGCGCTGCTAACCGGTGCGATAACACCTACAAACTCGCTTACGTGTCATTCTACCTCACGGGTGTCGCGAAGACGTGGTTCCTCAACCACTTCATCGACATCCCCGACTGGTCAGCCTTCAAAGATCAGCTTCGCCATGTCTTAGGCACACCGGCTGTTCGTTCAGCTCTCGCAAAGAAAGCTCTTGCGACTCGGAAACAGCACATCGGGGAGTCGTATACATCCTACATCGAGGATGTCCTTTCACTTTGCCGCCGGGTTGACACCCCAATGACAGAGTCAGACAAGGTACGCCAGCTTCTTAGGGGATTGGACCCGTCGCATTCAATGCCCTTGCAATCCAGAATCCGGCTACCGTTGCTGACGTTGCGACAACCTGTCAGCGCCTCGAAGAACTTGAGTCGATGCGCCTACAACCGGACAGTGACGCGGCCCGTATTACGACTGATCCAAACCTACGAGAAACGATAAGGGTGATAATACGCGAAGAATTAGAATCAATGGGATTCACACTACCTTCAGTATGTACCATTCAGCCTTCTTCAACGTCATTGCGGGATGTCATCAGGGAGGAGCTTACGTCCATGACCCATATCGCCCACCTGCAGCCCACTGTCGATCGTACTCTCCCATCGTTCTCGCATGCCGTCGCCGCACCATCAGGCACCGTCAGCTCGACGTCGCCACCACGAACGTACGCGTCGGTTGCTGCCGCACCTCCCAGAAGCTTTCCCACGAGCTTTGCATCACCACCGCCTGAGCCATCATCTGTCCCTCTCACTGCTCTCTCTCCCGGTGCATCTAACACAAGCTACCACCCTCCTTATCGATCGACTCGCCCTACGTGCTATTATTGCGGCTATCGTGGTCACATTTCACGCTTTTGCCGCAAGCGCCAGCAAGATGAGCGCCGAGGGTACGACATACGCGAACGAGACTATACCGCAGGAGCCTTGTACCAGGGCCGTCGTTATTCGTCACCGCCGCGTCGGTCTCCATCTCCGCCAGCATCCGGTGAACTGCGCAGTAGTCTTCGATCAACCAGACGCCGTTCACCAACGCCCTACCGTCGCTCCTCTTCTCCTCTTCAGCCTGCTTCCCTCGCTTCTGATCGGCGTCCGGAAAACTAAGCAATGCAGTTTTTGGAGGACAAACTGCATTCCTACACAGTACTCCAATTCCTCCAGCGCGCCCTTACAATATGATTGCAGTCTCAGTTGAGGGAGTGGACGTTGATGCTTTGGTGGACACTGGGGCTGGGTTTTCTATTATTCGTGCTGATTTGTGTACCCGTCTTCGAAAAGTCACGACGCCTTATGATGGACCAACACTGGTTACAGCCCAGGGATTGATGATTCGCCCTTCCGCTCTCTGTACTGCGCGTGTGCTAATCGACGACATTCTTCATCACATACAATTCGCTGTGCTATCCCCGTACTCCCACGAACTCATTTTAGGCTGGGACTTTCTTTCGTCTGCTTCCGCGGCTATTTGTTTTACACAACGTGTCGTCCATCTTACTGACACAGACCACTTGCTTAGTGACGAAACCTACAGGCCACCTCGACTCATCGCTGCTGTAGACATCGAGTTACCCCCGAACGAACGTCAATTAGTCACAGTTTTGTCCAACGACGTCGACTCTGGTGACATTTTGGTCACTCCATCGCCCCGTTGCCTTAATAAAGGCATAGCTCTCGCATCAGGTGTGGCTCGCTTCAACGATGGATCAGCTGTCCTCGCTGCTACGAACACCACACCAGATAAAATTTTACTGCCGCGGGGCACTACTGTCGCCTGCGTTGCCGATCTGGAGCCTGTGTGCGTCGTGCCTCTTACCCCTGCCTCCTCTAAAGGCCATCCTGGACATCATGCTGCTTCCTCGGCCTTTACAGCGGCCATCAACAAAGACTTGACAGACTCGCAGAAGCAGCAGCTGCTTGATTTGTTGCAAAAGCATGCAAACTCTTTTGACGTTCATTCATGCAGCCTGGGTCAGACAACTGATACAGCACATCGTATTCAGACCGACGGAACATCAATTGTGCATCGTCGTCCGTACCGCGTCTCCCTAGCCGAACGAAAAATCATTGAGGAAAACGTAGACGATATGCTGCAACGGGAGATAATCCGACCCTCAACCAGTCCTTGGTCGTCTCCAGTGGTTCTGGTGCGTAAAAAAGACGGTTCCGTACGATTTTGCGTCGATTACCGAGCACTCAATAAGATCACTAGGAAGGACGTATACCTCATGCCACGTATCGACGACGCCCTCAGTTCTTTACAAGGTGCTGAATTCTTTTCAAGCCTCGACTTGCGTTCCGGCTATTGGCAAATCCCCATGGACAAAGAGGGCAAAGAAAAAACTGCGTTTGCAACCCCGGACGGCCTATACGAATTCAATGTTATGCCGTTTGGTCTATGCAATGCGCCCGCAACTTTTGAGCGCTTGATTGACACCGTACTGCGTGGCCTGAAATGGAAGACTTGCCTATGTTACCTCGATGACATTGTTGTATTTTCATCGACGTTTCCTCAACATCTGCAACGCTTGGACGAGGTCCTGACTTGCCTTGCGGGCGCTGGTCTTCAAATTAACACCAAGAAGTGCCATTTCGCCAGCAGATCTATCAAGGTCCTCGGTCATGTTGTGAGCAAGGACGGAATTCGTCCAGACCCTGAGAAAACTGCTGCGGTGCTTCGCTTCCCTCGCCCTGACAAGCCGAAAGATTTGCGAAGTTTCCTTGGTCTCGCCTCTTACTTTCGGCGATTCATACAAAACTTTGCCTCCATAGCCGCACCACTACATAAGCTACTTGCTTCTGGTACGCCCTTTCAGTGGTCTCAGGAATGTGAATCGGCTTTCGACAAATTGAAGAGTGCACTCACGACCGATCCTGTACTTTCTCACTTTCACGATGGTGCACCGACCTTCCTCCATACAGACGCTAGCGGCCACGGTTTAGGAGCCGTGCTCCTCCAGCGCGACAACTCTTCGCGTGAGCGAGTCGTTGCGTACGCCAGCCGCGTCCTCTCCGCAGCCGAAAGGAACTACACGATCACCGAGAAGGAGTGCCTCGCCATCGTTTGGTCAGTGCAGAAATTTCGTCCCTATCTTCATGGCCGCCATTTCACCATCGTGACCGACCACCATGCTTTATGTTGGCTTTCGACACTCAAGAACTTGTCGGGACGCCTCGGTCGCTGGATTCTACGCCTACAAGAGTATGATTTTGACATCGTATACAAGTGTGGCAGAAAGCATAGCGACGCCGATGCTCTCTCTCACTGCCCACTACCAGCGGCTCCCGTCAGCGTTTCCGCAATCACTTTGCACAACACGCCCTCGGAGACCACGTCTACGGCGGTTTCCTCTCTCGCCTCTGTGGACCAGCTGCCTTCGGACGACCCGCACGATTTTTCTTCTCGACAGCTGGCTGACCCATACTGTCGACGTATTATAGGCTACCTCACTGGCAGTTCCCGTCCACCTAATGCGAGGCTCCGTCGCTAACTCTCGCAGTTTAAGCTGGACAACTCGGTGCTGTACCGCAAAATTTACCATCCTGACGGTCAGCGCTGGTTCCCGTTCTACATCGATCGCTTCGGTCCGAAGTCCTCAGAGCACTTCATGACCATCCGACGGCAGGTCACCTTGGTTACCACAAAACCTACGATCGCCTTCGAAGTCGGTTTTATTGGCCAGGTATTACCACTAGTGTAGCTCGGTACGTTGGGTCCTGCACTACCTGTCAATCTAGAAAACTACCCACATCTGCTCCAGCCGGTACACTACAGCCTCTTCCGTGCCCAGCCACACCATTCGAAGTTGTAGGCATCGATCTTTATGGCCCCCTTCCAGTCAGTGCTGCTGGAAACCGATGAATAGTAACAGCCGTTGACCATTTGACGCGCTACGCCGAGACGGCATCCGTCACTACCGGTTCAGCTTCTGAAATTGCCGATTTCATCCTCCGAGCCATTATACTGCGTCATGGTGCTCCACGTGTATTGCTCAGTGACCGTGGAAGGGCCTTCCTTTCACAACTAGTGAACGAACTTCTTCGCGCTTCTGGCACAACTCACAAGACTGCCTCTAGTTATCATCCCCAAACTAACGGCCTCACTGAGCGATTCCACCGCACTCTTTCTGACATGATCGCTACCTACATTCAACCAGACCACAAGAACTGGGATGTAGCCCTACCATTCGTCACTTTCGCCTACAATACGGCTATTCAGCGGACAACCGGCTACTCACCATTTTACCTAGTTTATGGACGCTCCCCTACTTCTCTCCTGAACGTCTCTTTCTTTACCTGCCATGTGAATTCATCTCCATCCTCTTCAGAGGAATACGTTTTACGGCTCGCAGAGAGTCGCCAACGTGCTCGTATAAACACTGAAGCCCAACAGCAAGACGGAAAGCTGGTTTATGATGAATCCCATCGTGCTGTATCCTCTCAACCTGGAGACGAAGTGCTTTTTTTGACGCCTATTCGCACACCTGGTTTGTGCGACAAATTCCAGCCATGGTTTATCGGGCCGTACACAGTTCTTGAAGAAACTTCACCAGTGAATTATCGCGTGACGCCACTTGTAGCCCCAGCTGATCGCCGTTATCGAACTACTGAGGTCGTCCATGTCTCCCGTATGAAGCCCTTCATGCGACGTTCTTTGTCCCCTTGACTTGCCGTGGCCAGGCTGGCCGCTTTCACGTGGGGGGAATTAGTGTGGGCATTTAGTATACCAATTCTCTTCATCTGTACATTATCATCATTATCATCTGTTGCTCATGCATCCTCATCGTTGTCACGTAGCATCATCATCTTGGTCCGTTCATCTCAGCTGTCGGCTGCCGGTTCTTCGGGCCTAATAAAGGTCTTCCAAACCAAGACTTCTTAATATATATATATATATATATATATATATATATATATATATATATATATATATATATATATATATATATATATATATATATATATATATGGTCAAAGCCACAAAAGTTCTTCTAGGGATTCTTCGTATTTTAAACCCATCGTTTCGACGCCTGAGGGGCATCTTCAGGGGTGATACGCCCGTGATGTGCAGCGCTTATATACGATTGCTTTCCATGCGTGCGAGGTTTACCTTAGCTCGTCGCAAGCCCTAGCAGTTGAGGGAGGGCAATGTATCATTGAGCGGTTTATGTTTACCACTTACTGTTCAACGTGTCAGGATTTCAGGGGGAGCCACTGGCGAAGTTTCCATTCTTTTTGCGGGATCACCGCGTCGTCAGGACAGAAATAGTGGTCAAACCAGTCACATTGTTATACCACTGCACACCACTCACTGTTAAATTGACGGGGCTAGTTTTTGTGCTGCCGCGTTATTTTGTCGGAAGAGAAGGTACTTGGACACTGGCCGAGACCGTTTTTGGCACGCAAGGCAATGAGAGCGTTGTTGCGCTTTTTGCGGGCAAGTGTTCTTAGAGACGGACTGTAAGTAGCGTCGTGGATCGTATTGTTGGCCATCTGTTTTTTTTTTTCTTTAACGTCTCTTCTCTGTCATCTTTCATCCCCCATTTTTTTTTTTCAAAACAGTGTAGCCAGATGGTCTGAAAAGTGGCTAATCTCCTTCTCCTTCCTTCGTTCTTTTTCTCCTCGTCCTCCTCCTCCTTCCTTTCTTTCTCTAGTTTAGAGAGCGGGAGAGTCAGCGCAGGCCATCCGGTACACGACGCCCTGAGCTTTTTCCGCAGGTGCGTGACTTATGGGCTGATAGATGAAGCTGTGGCTTGTTGTGCATGCCCACAAGCCACCCACCTACCATGAGTAGTTTCATCCCTCTGCCTAGAGTTTCCGAGCCGGCGTAAAAAGCTCAGGGCGTCATGTACCAGATGACGCGCGCCGGCTACCCCGCTTCTATATATTACGTCAACCAGAAACTTTCAATAAAGACTGTGGCAGCACTAGGATGTACCCCGTTAATCGAACAGTGAAGGTAAAGCAGTGGCAGATCACTGCGAATGGTTTTACTATCATATCAGTCCCAAGGATGCGGTGATCCAGAAAAAAAAAAGAACATTCGCTGGCTGCCCCTCCTAAATCCTGGTACATTCAACTGACAATGAAAAGCATTAAGCCTTCCACGGAGACATTGCCTTCTCTCTATTGCTGAGGCTTGCGACGACTCACGACAAAAAATCGCGCACCCGACATGCAATAGGATTTAAGCGCTGCACATCCCATGCCGTCTCATCCTTGAAGATGAAGCCGGTCATGCTCTGCAGCGTCAGGTTTTCTTCAAGGGTGAAAATCTCTTCAGAAGACGTGCGCAAGGTTATTTGATTTGTTTGATCACATGTATTCAATTGACAGTATCTGCTGAATGACTAATACGATTAGTACTATAACACTACAGCCACGGCAAAAACATTCACTAAGAATCATGACGTACTAAAGGACTCTACTTGTTTAGGCCGCTATATAAAGTGATTCCACTGCGTTTGTCTTGACGTTCGCACAAACGCGACGGCGCTGAAGTAATGCTTCGTCGAAGGAACTGATATGTGAACGAGAAAATGCCGACTGTCCTCTCCGTCACGGGAGTCCTCAGTAGCATCGCTCTTCTCGTTTACCACAGCTCGACTCACTGGATCTGTTTTAAGTACCGTGACATCCTCCGCTCAAGCACAAGGAAGGTTTTCTCGGAACATGCAGACCTACCACTGTTCACTGGATGCGACAAAATGGCATGCCAGCAATACAAGACACCCAATAAAACCTCCTTGAACAAGTCCCGAAGGACTTGTAAGAACTTCTGTGGGTTTGTCTGCGTGGGTTGGAAGCACCAACATCGTCTGCTGTCTGTCCTTGACGTGGGCGAATACTTGATGTACAAGCGTGCGCTCCATGCTGTTTCGCGTGTTCTCCATAATGACCAAAAGCAGGCTCTAACCTCTTCGTCCACGGCGAGCGTTGAAAAGAAGGTAGTCGCCCTGGAAAAGTGCTGCATGGAATCGTCAGAGAGCAGCCTGCAACAATACCTAAAGAGGTTCATATCCGAACACCATCTGCCATGGCCAGAAAAATTTCACTGGGGCCCACTGGTGATTCTTCTCGAACTCTCTGGAAACTGCAACATTCAATTGTGGTTCCAAGTGACCGTCAGACTGTCTTCGTTTCACGTGTGGAGCAACGAACCGTTGCTGAAAGTTGTTCCTAGCGCCACATTTACTTCATGGATTGCTATTATTCGGCTATCCGTCGGCCATTCCACAGGTTCGACACGATCGCTTCGCAACCAATGGTACTTTCGAAGAATGCTGCGCCTCTTAGATGTTCCGGCATCGCGCTCTGGCGAAATCATTTGCACCATCGAGACAATGAACAAACTCACACTTGACATGCGACCCCAGCTATGACAGCACCTGAGCCGAGAATCGTGCGAATGTCACTCTAAGATTTAAGTGAGACAGTGATTCTTCCCTTTCTAACTTGTCGCCTGGTCTTGCTCTTCAACGAGTACCTAATGTGGGCACGACGCTTCTCACCCATTGACATTGTAGAAGTGGAAAACGTAAGTCTCCTTCGCTCTGTTTACTATTAGGGCTCGGGGTCGAGACACAACAGGCACCCAAACTAAGCCTGGGCCTGCGTCCCACCCACGAGCTTGGCTGAATGGCTCACAAAGGAATTGCAGATGTCACATTAGGGATCCCAGATCTGCCTCGATTGGCTCATGCGCGCCCTTGTCTTGTCGAGATTGAAACTGGTGTAAGTATCGGATGGCTCTGTCTGTTTTCATTACACCTGGAATCAAATTCTTTCATTCGAGACGTTAGAGATGTCCTCATCGATGCCGTTGCGCGTCAAAGTAAGGTATTACTTCAGCTCGGTGCCCACAGACCGGCATTTCGTGGAACAGCGACAGTTATGTGGCTGATGTGCTGCCAGAACTATCTCAGCGAGCTCATTTTTTATTGAGGGGTTAAAACTAATGATCGAATGCTGGCGGCTACAGGAATAAGACATAGCCAACGTTCTCAAGCCGGGCTCCTCACAGAGTGATCGATGGAGATTGCGTGGCGCACTTACGGTTGCCAAGGACTACTTTCCGTTTCCTTTGCACCACTGAGATCTTCATCCAGCCATCAACTACGGTGGCACCGGCCCCCTGATTGCGGACGAAGTGCACAGAGGTCTGTTCCACGAGCTTATGTACAACCAAAGTCGCAGTCCAAGCAAGGGAAGCCGCGGGGGACATGTCCGACTTTCGAACAACACTGTACTGTCGGACTAGCCACTGCACCACGTGGACATCAAGGCACTTCTCGCTGCCCTGTCCCCATACAGGCTGGCCGTCATGCAGGACATGAGTAGTGCGTACGCAAGGTTGTTGAGCTTTGCTCAGGACAGACTTTTCTTCGTCGCATCGTGCACCGCCCTCTGCTCTAGCGGCCACTATGTGGATTTGTTGTACGGTGATGCGAGGCGGCACCGCAATGAACCCGTAAAGGAGCTCCCGCAGTTTGCCACGGCTTTTCGCTGCACGCTGTCTTGCCCCCAGATCTAGACTCAACGTGAGGTGTGGCTTCTGTATTATTTGGTTTCGTATTCGTGCGTTTCTTCAGACGTCTTTATATCGTAATGATGGCTTAGTAAACACTTGTGGAGCTTTGCGCGATTTCGCTCTCTCTCTCTCTCTTTTCCTTTTAAACAGTGTTTTTAATATTTGGCGGTATTGAAAGTTCAGAGTAGAACGTTCAGAATTGAAGAGGCGTTTTTTTTCATTTCGATTCGCCAAATAAATACTGGACGTATTTGAATCCTCAATGACGTGTCTATGAAGTCGCGGTTAAACAAACAAAAAAAAACAAAAAACACTGTCATAGGCTAACCACACACATTTAGGCAATTTTCAACGAAGAAGGTAGCACTAGTTTATATTTGTTGCCCAAATAAATCCCTAAAGTATTGATATCCTCATAAACTATCTAACAAGCTGCGCAAAAAAACCAACGCCAGGCCTGCACGTAAGGCGCAGCCGAGTCGTAGCGAAAACTAGAAGAGCGGCCTTCCAGAGCTTTTCAGAACACTCATTGGGTAACTACTTCAAGCATACTAGCTTGATGCCTGCTAGGGCTTTAATAGTGAAATTTTTTTTGGGTAGTAGGCCGGCATTCGCTATGCTATTTTTTGTCATTCTTCTGAGAACCGTCTTATCGGCTAAACATTTCTAAAGACCTTGCAAGGAATCTAAGAAGCCGTGCTTAAAAAACGGTGCCGTAGGCTAATCACACATTTTCAGGCAACTCTCGATGAAGAAAATAGCACTCGTTTTCAATTCGATGCTGACGAAGGCAGCGATCTCATGCATGTGATCTGTAAGCATTCACTTACAGACTGCTGCAGACTCGTACATACATCACACCAACGACACTAAGCAGGCTCATTACTGACTTATCTACTATATGTCCACACGGTTACAACGAATATAACAATTTCGACCACATGCTCTGGCTGTGCCCTGCCAACGTGGGTACAGAGTTTTCAGACCAGTCGTTTTGGGACTCCGTCCTTCGAAGCACAGAGCTCATCGCTCCGGTCAAGGCTGCCCAGAGGGCCCGGGCCCTCTGGACAGCCTTGACCATAGCGATGAGCTCTGTGCTTCGAAGAGAGGAGTTCCAAAAGGTCTGGTCAGAAAACTCTATACCCCGGGCCCTCTTCACAGCCTTGAAGACTCTGTCTACCGATTCCGACCTGGGTGGAGCCGCCGAACTGATTGGCGGGGCTTTCAGCACCGCTTTTTGTCTTCTCAGGACCTCAATAAAGTTTATACTCACTCACTACGAAATATAAACTAAATACCTAAAATATATACTAAGGACCTAAAAAAGTACCTTTAGACTAGCATGGTAATCTGTTAGTTGTCTTGATGTAGTCAATGTAACACTGTATACATCTCCGTCGTAGGAACCTTATGAAGTACCTAAAGTGATTCATAAAAGTTCTGTAAAATTTACTTCTATTCCTGACCTCTGCAATGTGGCTCATAAAGATATTTTTCTTTGATAAGAATAATGACGACAGAATGAAAAAAAAATGCTCAGTTGTTTCAATGTTGTTGCCAAAAAATGCACAACACAGTTGCCACGTGTCCAGCTTTCTTTAAGTATTATTTAGTTGTGCAACTGCAAAGCGCAATCTGCATAAGTAAATCCTAACTGGCGAAACATACACCACTGTTTGATCCAGCAATGCCTAAAATGCTAGACACATTTAAATTTATTCAATTTACGAATTTACTATTGCAAAGAAGCATTTATGAACATTAATACTGTCATGTAGGCCACATCTGCTAAACCAGGAATGACGGGTCCACTCTAGGATAGTGCTGCTAAACAGTCTGCCATTTTGTTTAAACATAATCTATGGTGGCCTGGTACCCAGAGTAAATGCATATTTGTACGCTTTTCCGTAATATATGACAAAACCTATTCATCAGTTCTGCATTCGCTGCCGCAAAAAGTGCAGTTATTACTGATAGTGAATCTGTAATGATCAATGCTGCTGATTCGCTTGAGGGCATTTTGCGTAGGACTGAAAAAGGGACCAATAATTTTAAAATTATACCTGGGGTATAGTCTGGCAGTCAAATAGAAAAGGACCAGTCGAGCAAAAAATAGAAGATTCCAGCGCATGCCTTCTCTTTTGACACAGATTGATAAGTCGCCATTAAATTGCCTATTTCCAGGTGAGCTAGATAGCCTGCTTTCTGGTTCTCTAAATCCCAATGTGGTAATTCTCTCAAATTATGTGAAGATTTATCATCAAATTGTGTGCTAACCATTGACTTTAGTTTGCCTATTGGGCCAATATCAATAATTTTACATTGAGCTACTCTAGCATTGCTTGTGTAAATATAATAAATAATTGGGGTGTGTAATCGTGAACAGTGCGTTTCGAAGAACAAATTTGATTCTTCAATGAAAACGTAAAGTTAGCGTTTCTGGTGTGAGCTGCATGTCTTCAAGAATGCTTGCACAGTTAGAATTTTAAACCTATTTAGCAGAAAAGGTAGGCGAGCTTCATACAATACGTTGTTTTTAAGAAACTATCGGAGACCAAGGCACAAACGCAACGCTTCTCTTTCCTACAGTTCTAGAAGCTCATTTTGTAAGATCTACTGCCAGAAAACAATAGATATTCAAATTGCATATTAGGCTGCACATGAAGTTTATATATGAATATTCTGGTATCTGTTATAACCGTATCTGGTATAACCCCATTCACTTTATGGTTTGCGAGCTTCGGCAACAACACCATGCTGGGTGTTGTCTTAGAGTTCACATTCATCGATGTGGCTTCTCTATTGATTCATCATTATATATAGTGGTTGTTGCTAACAACACGGCGCTACTTCCTGTTCTGAACTTCTCTACGTACGTCGACCCAAGTTCTTCCCCAAGGCAACACTTTAGCCGATCTTTTCACCCTGGATGAATATTCGATTTGTTCTTTCACCAAAGACACTAAGACCGTGACGAAACCTGTCATCACCCCGCAATATAAGGCGTGCTTCGACAAAATGATATCCGGTGACCTGTTGCCTTTCCAAGTTGCGGCGCTCGGGGGTGTTATATTTTTTTTACCTGGATATCTTTGACATCGACGACTGTCCTCTGGGCCGCACAAGTGCCGTAACCCACCGCATCAAAACCGGCGACGCCAGTCTACTCCACAAACGCCCTTATCACGTGTCACATGTTGAGCGTCAAGTTATACAGACGGAGGTCGAGAAAATGCTGAGAAAAGACGTCATTGAGCGTTCATCGAGTCCTTGAGTATCCCCTATGGTCTTAGTCAAAAACAAGGACAACACCTGGTGCTTTTGCGTCGACTATCGCCACCTGAATCGGATCACCAAGAAGGACGTTTATCCTCTACCACGAATCGATGATGCGCTTGACTGCTTCCTCGGCGCCAACTATTTCTCGTCCCTAGACCTTCGATCCGGATACTGGCAAATTTCGGTCGACGACCGCGGCCGCGAGAAGACAGCATTCATCACACCCGACGGCCTTTACCACTTCAAGGTCATGCCTTTTGGGCTGTGCAATGCCCCGGCTACTTTTGAACGTATGATGGACTCTCTTCACGGTCTCAAATAGTCGACCTGCCTTTGCTACCTGGACGATGTAATCATTTTCTCGCCCTTCTTCGAAAGCCACCTGTCTCGTCTCTCGGCAATTCTTGACGTATTTCGTTGTGCTGGTCCCCAACTGAATTCGTCAAAATGCTCATTTGGATGCCGGCAGATTAAACTACTCGGCCACCTTGTTAACACCACTGATGTTCAACTCGACCCTGACAAAATTCGTGCAGTGCGAGAATTCGAGGTTCCACGTTCCACACAAGAAGTTCGCAGTTTTATTGGGCTCTGCTCATACTTCCGCCACTTTGCCTTCAACTTCGCGGATATTGCTAGGCCTCTCACGGATCTCCTCAAAAAGAATGTGGCCTTTTCTTGGGGAAAGAACCAAGAACATTCCTTCGCGTTGGTGATTACCGCCCTCACATCACCACCTGTGTTGGCTCATTTTGATCCAGCGGCTCGAACAGAGCTTCGAACCAATGCAAGCGGCCATGGCATTTGTGCTGTACTCGCTCAGATACAGAATGGCACCAACCGTGTGATAACCTACACTAGTCGCCTTCTGTCGCAAGCGGAAAAAAGTTATTCCATCACTGAGCGGGAATGCTTAGCTCTCGTTTGGGCCATTGCGAAATTCCGTCCGTACTTATATGGACGTCCGTTCGCAGTCATCACGGACCATCATGCGCTTTGCTGGCTGTCTACGCTTAAGGACCCTACAGGAAGACTCGGCCGATGGGCACTTCGATTACAGGAGTACACGTTCTCGGTTTTTTGCAAATCTAGAAAGCTGCACAGCGATGCTGACTGCTTATCCCGGCCCCCGTTGATCCACCTAGCTCCACTGATTTGGAATCCGATGCCTGCATTTTAGCCATCACTGACTTTCTGAACATGGCCGACGAACAGCGCCGAGATCCATCGCTGCTCACCATCATTGACCGCCTTCAATTGCCTCATGCTGACCCTTGCCTTAGCAGATACCTACTACTTCCAGACAACGTTTTGTACCCCCGCAACTTACACCCCGATGGCGCGGAACTTTTACTCATCGTACCACATCACTTTCGAAAATATGTTCTGCAACAATTCCACGAGGCTCTAACTTCTGGACGGCGTCTCTCATAATCATATGGTGGTTTTGGGACGTTAAACCCCACATATCAATCTAACTTCTGGACATCTTGGAGTCTCCAGAACTTACGACCACGTTCAACGACGAGTATTCTGGAAGGGTCTTTAACACTCTGTTCGCCGTTACGTCGCATCTTGCGACCTCTTCCAGCGCCGAAAGAAGCCTACGACTCCCCTTGCCAGTCTTCTTCAACCTAATCAAGTTCCAGCCTAGCCGTTTTATTGAGTGGGGTTGCACTTGCTAGGTTCTTTTCCTACTTCTACAACTGAAAATAAACAGATTGCAGTGGCCACAGACTATGCCACTTGGTATGCAATCACTCGAGCGCTACCAACCAGCTGCGCAACCGACGTTGCCGACTTCCTGCTGTACGACTATTCTCCAGCATGGCACTCTGTCCCACCTGCTCATAGATCGTGGTCGCTGCTTTCTATCTCGTGTGATTGATTGTCTACTGATCTTTTGCTACCCGTCACAATTTCACCACATATAACCACCCTCAGACTAACGGCCTTACGGAGCGCCTAAACCGCGCATTGATAGACATGCTTTTCATGTACGTATCTACCAACCACACTGATTGGAACATAGCTCTGCCGTTCGTCACCTTCACCTATAACTCGTCGCGTCATGAAACAGCGGGCTACTCCCCTTTTTTATCTACTCTTCGGACGTCATCCCTTACAGCCCTTCGACACACTGCTTGCATCAGACCACCCATCCTCCACTTCGTACGCTCAGGATGCGATCAATCGTGCCCTCACGGCACGCGTGGTAGCCTGCGCTCGGTTATCATCGTCGCAGACAGCACAGAAGTCCCTATACGACCGTCGACATATGGATGCCGTTTTTCTGCGGGATCTCTTGTTCTCCTGTGGCTCCCATCTCGACGTGTTGGCCTCTGTGAGAAACTACTATCACGATACGCTGGGCCATACCGAGTCATTCGTCAGGTAACACCTGTGACCTACGAGATTGCCGCTACCACAAACTTATCAGCTGCTGCACCCAGAACGGAAGTACTCCACGTTTCTCGTCTCAAGCCCTACAACACGGACTCGCTCATTTAACAGGCACCGAGAAGGTGCCTTACGGGGCGCGTAGATGATACGTGTATGGAACTGTCGCCCCGACACAGGTGAATTGGCACACAATAGAAAAAAGACGATAACGTGGTTGTTTTGGGTTAAACTCTCGAGCTTCTCCCGTTGGCCTGCATGACTGTGCGCTCTTTAAGTCGTTAGCAAGACCAGCTGTCGGTGAATAAATCTTCCCCATAACAATAACATACCTAATTAATTAGAGACTTTGGCTGCGGATAGATCTGGTCACTATACATTCACGAGATGTTGATTGGCCTCAGAAAAAAGAACGCAAGGTGCGTACTTTACGTTCAGCGTCATACGAATGCTTTTTAGCCACCTTTCTAGCGTACTGAGTTAATTTTGTAGTCTCGTATACTGATTAATGATGTGTATTACCCCTAAAGCAAAATTATCAGAACACACATATAACTGAATATACTGAGTTGATGAAACCTATGAAGATGTTCATTGAACTGGCTATAGGACAGCTTCCTTTAGTACGCCACGTTTCACCTTATATCTATTCGATGAGCGCCCATCTTTAAAGCAGTGATATTGCCTTCCTCTTAAAACCTTTTGAACCCCCGCAGTGATGTAGTTAGGAAAGTGGTGATATTCCACCTGTTTTAAAAGATCGAATGCTGAATCTTTCATATGCTTTAGCCAAATCTCGAGTAACTGATGCACAGTTATGTCGCCGACGCAGAGGTATTCACCTCTGTAAATCAACATGCGCGCACCATATTGGGCAACCATATCTAAAAATATTTCGATGAGGTGCAAGATTTGTTATTATCAATTTACTTCGTTACTCGGCCATTGAAAACTGATTATTAGCATAACCAGATTAAATGTGAGCAATATCGGCCTTATTTTGTCTGAAGCAAATGCTGTTCCTTACTTTTGAATAAGTGGAATCACTTTAGACAGCTTCCGTTCCGCAGGTATCTAAGCTTTTGTAAAAAGAAAATTCACCAGATTAGGTACTTCAGTTGAAGAAATATTCAGTATTACTTTTATTATCGCAATTTCCCCCCTACCCTCTGGTCCAGGTGCTGAAGAAGGTACGTGCCTTATTACCCTGCCAGCTCATCTGCAGTAACCTCCTCAAAATCAATAACTGCTATTTTGGTTCACAATGTGCAGTAGCGTAGTTGCCAGAAATCTATATTGTAGCTGTTGCGCCATCTTTTCTACTAAATCAGACAGTTCATAGAGAGAAAGAATACAAGAGTTAATAGTTTCAGCAGGTGGTATAACTTTTTGAGATTATAAAATTCAATAAAGCGCTTTATATTTTTTGCCCTAGAAAAAATATAAATCGTTTTCTAATATAGTCACCTTTTACTGTACTTGCTGTGCGTATGAAATCTGCTGCCGCGAATTCATAATCACACAAACTGTTTGAACATTAGAACATTGGTTGACAACCACTTGTTTCTATGCAGCTTTGTGTTTTTGTTAGCTCCTCATGCACTCTTCATTCCAGCATTGGCTAAAAGAATCTCCTGTGGCTGAGTTTAATCTAATAGTTGCGTTTTTAGTGATATTTTTAACACCACACGTAGACTCATAGCACTTATGTCGCCTTCAATACCCTTGCGGCGAATGAACGCAGACTTTAGTCTTTTTCGAATTTTTCGTAGTTGACGAATGAAGCGACCTATTCACCAACAAGTATCTCAGCAAGTTAAAAAAAACTAATGAGCAAGTGATCACCGTTAGCTGCGCGGTATAAAGCTTTCAACGAGCATATAGGTAAGAATAAGCTTGAGAATATCAAGTTTATTACCGATCTAAACAGACCTCGGACAAAACTCTTGTCAGGACCTTGTCATAAACCCAATCCCACAAGGCTTTTAGGCTTAAATCTGTTTTCAAGCACCAAACCACATGATGTGAATGGAAGTCACCAGGAACTAAAATATACTTTATGCAGGCAGATAACATGCCGTCTAGACTCCTTGTGTCGAGCATTCAAACAGGGAAATATGCATTTACAAAAGAAAGGGCAGAACTGTCGGGTAATACTATGTTGAGTATGAAATCTTCACAATTTGGAGCCATGTGCCGATAACATATTTTGGTTTTGTGACTAAGCTTGGTTGATATCAAGGCAGCGAGAATCCCACATACCTCTACTAGGTCTGCCCGATCAAAGCATCCGTTATGTTTTTACGTAAAACTTTTACCCGTTGAAAGCCAGGTTTCTTACAGTAATATAATAGCTGGAGAAAGGTGCTCTCAATCACTCGTAAGCTACCATGCGAGTGCACAGTACTATGCGAGTGTGTAGTGTGCAGTGTGCGGTGGAAGTTGGAGGCAGGGTAAATAGACAAAACACTGGCAAGCTTTCCCAGGAAACGAAGAGTCTCATTGAAAAGCGTCAAATCATGAAAGTATCAGGTACACAGACAAAATGGAACTGGCAGAGCTTTCGATGTTGATTAATGGGCGTAAGGTATGTGATGTAAGAAGTTATAACATGGAGAGAATTGAACCTGCTCTGAAAAACGGAGAAAGCGTCAAAGCAGTGAAGAGGAAACTTGGTATAGGAAAAATCGGATGCATGCACTAAGGGACAAAGAAGGCAAAATAACTACCAATATGGATAGGATAGTTGACATAGTGGAGCAGTTTTACAGAGATCTGTACAGTAGCCAAGACAACTACGACCCTAATACTATAAGAGCTAGCAGTAACCCAGATGACAACCCACCAGCAATAATAGAAGAAGTCAGAAAAGCTTTGGAGAGCATGTAAAAAGGGGCGAAGCTGCTGGTGGGGATTAGGTAACATCAGATCTGCTGAAAGATGGAGAACAGATTGTGTTACAAAAACTAGCCACCCTATTTACAAGGTGTCTCCTGACGGGAAGAGTATCAGAGGCTTGGAAGAATTCTAACATCCTCTTAATACATAAGAAAGGAGATGACAAGGACTTGAAGCATGACAGGCCGATCAGCTTGCTCTCTGTAGTATACAAGCTATTTGCAAAGGTAATTGCTGACAGAGTAAGGAAAACATTAGAATTCAATCAACCAAAGGAACAAGCAGGATTTCGAACAGGCTACTCAACAATCAACCACATTCATACTATCGGTCAGGTAATAGAGAAATGCTCAGAATATAACCAACCACTATACATAGCCTTCATATATTACAAAAAGGCGTTTGATTCAGTAGAAATATCAGCCGTCATTCAGACACTGCGTAATCGGGGCGTCGATGAAATATATATAAAGATCCTGGAATAAATCTACGGGGGATCAACTGGTACCATAGTGCTTCATGAAGAAAGCAACAGAATACGAATCAAGAAGGGTGTAAGGAAGAGGGACACAATCTCCCCAATGCAATTTACCGCATGCTTACAGGAGCTTTTCAGAAGCCTGGAATGGGAACAGTTATGGTTAAGAGTTGATGGAAAATACCTTAGGAACCTGCGCTTCGTCGATGACATTGCATTGCTGAGTAACTCAGGGGATGAACTGCAACTCATGATTATGGAGTTAGACAAGGAGAGCAGAAAGGTGGGTCTTAAAATTAATCTGCAGAAAACGAAAGCAATGTGCAACAGCTTCGGAAGAGAGCAGCGCTTCGAGATAGGTAATAGTGCACTTCAAGCTGTAAAATACTATGTCTAGTTAGGGCAGGCAATAACCGCGAAGCCGAACCACAAGATCGAAGTAACTAGAAGAATAAGAATGGAGTGGAGCACCTTTGGCAAGCACTCTCGAATAATGACAGGTAGATTGCCACTATACCTCAAGAGGAATGTATATAACAGCTGTATCTTGCCGTTACTTAGCTACGGAGCAGAAACCTGGAGACTTACAAAGAGAGTTCAGTTTAAATTGAGGATGACGCACCGAGCAGTGGAAAGAAAAATGGTAGGTGTAATCTTAAGAGACAAGAAGAGAGCAGAGTGGATTAGGGAACAAACAGTGGTTAAGTGTATCATAGTTGAAATCAAGAAGGGGAAATGGACATGGGCCGGGCATGTAGCACGTAGACAGGATAACCGCTGGTCATTAAGGGTAACTAACTGGATTCCCAGAGAAGGTAAGCGGTTTAGGGGAAGACAGAAGGTTAGGTGGGCAGATGACAGAAAGAAGTTTGCGGGTATAAATTGGCAGCAGCAAGCAAAGGACTGGGTTAACTGGCGGAACATGGGAGAAGCCTGTGTCCTGCAGTGGACGTAGTCAGGCTGATGATAATGGTGATGATGATGACCATGCGAGCATTCTGGGCATACGCTTCATTCAACCTAGTGGTTGCGGCCGCTTGGAAGCTACGAGTCATATAAAAGCCTTGGGCAGCGTAACATTCTTCGATATGTGTTTGTCTTAGCACGTGATAATGTCACAACTTGAGGTAGAGTCCACTTTAAGGGAAACACTCGCATAAGCACATTAAATATACATGCAAGTGAATATGGAAATATTAGGCCACACTACAATTCACTGTGCTTTTGGAAGTGAGTGAAATTCGTACGTGCCCTGGATGCGAGTGCTCCTCTTAAACGTGCACGCGTTCGTGCGTAGCTCTAGTAACCTCTATAAATATTATTACCCTTCTCTATTCGGCACTCAGTCTGACAGTTCTCATGTTTGCGTTGCTTAGAAAAGGGCATCTCAGCAAACGTGTAAATTTGGCATGGAATTGTAGTTTTCAACTTTCAACATCATCTTCATTACCACGTAACACGTGCTATGTGAAAACATAGAACCTCAGTTCTGCCTTGAATTGCCAAATCCATACACTGCCCCCCCCTGTCCCCCGGTTACAAAAACTGCGCTACGCCATTCCAAACTTCCCGCGCGAAAATCCACACTGTTGTGATGCCCTCTCTCAAGCTTTTGTATACCAAACGAGGCGCCATTCACGCGACGTATTTGAGTGTAATTACTGGTATACTATCAGCGTCAAAAGAAACCTGAATAGCGACAAGCATTCTCAATTGTAAAGTGTGTGCCGTCTATTTATCACCATTGACAGGCGCGCGCATCGTGTTCGGCAGCTCTATGCATACATGCATGCCTGTTCAGGGTTATATGTGGACGGCACGCACTATGTGATGGCTAAGTACCTTGAATTGCAGCGATTAATGTACTGAAACCAGCGTGATTGATGCTACCATGTATGTCTCAGTTATTAAAGTGTTGCGCCATTTGTGTGACCCAGCGCCAGTCTGCTTCCGATGCGCCATCCTGCTCCAACACGATTCAAAACACCAAAAGCCTTCCCAGTTGTTATTAATGCATTCATGGGCCGCTTTTATCAGCAGCGTGGTACGCATGAGCTCCTGTCATCATCATTAGCTGACGTACTCTTCGTGACGTCGAAGACAACGCGAGGAAGCTAGCGGACGGGCAAAGGCAGCAGTGAGATGGCTACAACAAATTCGTTGTTGAGCACCTCTCGCATTGCCATCCCGATAGCGACGGATATTTTGGTGTGCTGCGCGCATAAAGTGGTTGCTGTCGTTGCTGGCTCGAATTACGATCTGGAGTAAAATCAAGTCTTTTCGCGCTGCATAACGTACGAAGTACTGCATGTAGGCATCCTCTTACAATTGCAGCGAAAGCTGTTATGTGATCATGTGATCGGAGCTCGGGTCACTTGCGGTACCGTAGTTTTCCGCCGCCTCGTTTAGTCTTTGGAATGTCCGCTGGATGGCGGTGCTGCTATATGAGGAATATTTGATGAAAGTATGCGAGATGGTGGTACTTGGAGTGTTGAATAGATGAACGAACGGACAAACAGACAGATGCACGGATGAACGCATGAACGTACGCCGAGGCGGGTGCATGGACGAACGCAGGGACGGACGCACGAACAGACGCACGTACGGACGGGCAGATGGACGCATGGACGGTGACACAGACGGACGCATGGATGGACGAATGCTTCGCCCCACTCTCCATCATTCACTCCGTGGATATGCTGAAATATTGTTCAGATAAATTTATTCTCACAGACAGTTAACACCAATTACAACCCTACAGAACATTAGACAGAACACATCTTGTGTTTAGAAAAAGATTATTCTGTCATGTGACGCAACAAACCTAATGAACGAGTGTGTGTACAACAAGCACAATAACAAACAAAAGACAAAGCACAACATACATTACGCATTTAAACAAAAGTGTCTAAGTCCGTAGGATGTCCATAGTCCATGGTACTAATAACTACACACACTAGATATATACACTAATCACAATATGGAAATGTACATGATGATGTATGTACAGAATTTACAAGACTTGGTGAAGATGTTAGAATATATGTGCAACAGGTATCAATATTCATAAAAGTTACTTATCTTACAGCGTTAGAATGAAGTGCATATATAGAAGAGCTCACACCCATATGCGACATACACAAACACATAAAACTAGTAAACACATACTGATTACATGCACAAATCAGACATTGACAGGTGACCGGGCTATAGGAACCAGGCCAGGTGGAAGAATAATCGAACGCGTCTGCTAACTACGGACAGAAAGCGGCACGACCATTGTCGCAGAAATTCTTCCTCCCCAAGGAAGAACAATTCCTCCGACAAAAACGATAATAGTTCAGAGCAGAGGCGTTGCAGAATTGGAAAGAGAGCACGACGAAGATGACCTGCCGCAACAGCTTTGCACCTATTACGCCACAAAAAAAAGATCTCGCAGCTATTAGAAGGCGTGCAAAGCGACTACGTGAGCAGTGACCAGATGTTACAAAGCGATTAACACTTAGGCCACGAGAACTAGTGTTAACTGATTGCCAAAACACCTTTGCAATGACACAATGCTGCAGCATACGCTGGTTAGACTCCTGTAACGGGCAGTTAGGACAAGTGGAAGATGGGACCATGCCCCACTTCTCCAGTATGTCCCGTGTTGGGAGTACTCTACATCCAAGACGCCACATGAAGTCATGGAGGTGACTAAGCAAAAATGATGCTGTTATCGCGCTCCATGAGACATGTCTCGATCTTGTTATACGGACTGGGGGAACCAGAGGAAGCAGAAGAGCCACCGTTGTATCTACAATGTGGCTTTCGAGAATGTCCACATTGGGTCAACCCTGCTGGGCGTGTCGATAAAATGCTACTGCCGATGAGTAAAATTCAGGCACGTTAAGTGTTTGCGGTGAAAAATTAAGCCGTGCATCTGGTAGTAAATGGCGTAACTTGGTACCTAAGAGATAGCAGGCAAGGTGCCGCGTGAGGCATTGATCATGCAACAACCGAAGTAAGAATCGTAGGGCAAGCAGCCGGCAGCGAACAGGGACGGATGGGAATGCGAATCCGCCGCAGTTTCTTGGTTGCCCAAGAACTGCTCGGCAAACCAGCTCTGTTCCACCTGACCAGAAAATTGAGCCAATGGGGGATTGCAACGACCGAGTGGTTCGTAATGGGGGCTGTAAGACATGAGGTATGCACCATGCACGGCCGCAAAACACCGTCTGTGCTAAATGCCTTCTTTCGAGCATAGGTAAATCATACTCTTGTGCTTCCCAGGCGTGTCGTTTCACATCTTCGACTACTGAATTCCACAAGGAGGCTGATATGCCGTAGCAAGTATAATCAAGCCGCAGAATGCGAATGGAATCCCTTTATTGAAGACCAAAAAAGGGGCTTAGGCAGGCGTCTGGGGAACCAATGAATAAATATCGACATTTTGAAAAATTTATTGCAGCACGTGAAATCGTGCCACCCGTAGCAAAATGTCGTAGGCTACGGGATAAACTGCCCTCATTCTTCAAATACAACGTGATGTCATCAGCAAATGCTGTCACCGTCATGGTACGACTACCTGGAAGAGGAAAGCCTCTAACGTAAAGATCAGCAATTAGCGATTGATAGAATGGTTCGTGACTGAGTACAAAAAGTGCAGGGGATAAAGGACACTCCTGGCGAACACCATGGGTAACAGGAAATCACGCACTCTCTAAACCACCAAGAAAGAACGTGCTGCGTATATTTCGGTATGCGTTTCTGAGAAGCTCAACGAAATTTTGCGAGAAGCCAAATGCTGCCATAACGCTAAATATAAAGCTATGTTCGAGGTGATCGAATGCCTTTTCATTGTCAAGTGAAAGCAAGAGTCCCCGAGCTGGTCTTGTTAACGTGTACGCAACTATATCACGCGTAAGAAATGAGAAACTGTGGATTTCTCTTCCAGGAATAGAGGACACCTGATGATGACCTATTAAGGAGGGCAGCAGGCTTCTAAAACGTCGAGTGATAACTGCCGCGAAACATTTGTAATCAACGTTGAGGAGCGTTATTGGTCTCCACTTCTCTGGGTGAAGCGACGATGGGTCATGTTTAGGTATTAAAA
Organism: Rhipicephalus microplus; assembly: GCF_013339725.1. Classification (NCBI taxonomy): domain Eukaryota; kingdom Metazoa; phylum Arthropoda; class Arachnida; order Ixodida; family Ixodidae; genus Rhipicephalus; species Rhipicephalus microplus. Next base: position 38,453,686 of record NC_051175.1, read on the forward strand.
CAATTCGACCATGGTGAAAGCTATCAGGGAAATCAAAGTTCTCAAAACAGCTGCAAATCATAGAGCTGAGAAGAGCACCAATATCGTCCCAAAACATTAAATAAAACTCAACAGGCAACCAGCCCGGCCCGGGGGCCGAGCCACGCTTCATGGAATACAGTGCCTCTTTCACTTCGTCAGCTGACGGACTTGTGCAAAGTTGTTCAGCAACTTCGGATGAAACTTGAGGGAGCCTACTTAACATTGTGGCTGTCTCGATGGTACCGCCATGTGACGACATTGTCGTACGAGCCATGTTGGCAAAGTGATCTAGGAAAACTGATTGATCACGTGTTAACGGCAACGCAGTGTGTAAAGATCTGGCAGCCGGAGTTCTTATTCGAGAACTTCGGGGTGAGCACATAGATTACGTCTGCAACGCCAAGCAGCCGCCGTCAACGACGAAGCTGCAATAAGGCGTTGAAAACGACCCCTTAACTCTCGCTGCCATGCGCGCATCAAGGGAGTTAGCCTATCAACCTGAAGAGCAATACGCAGCATTGTGGCAGTGTCCGCTAGTTCTTTGGACGTACGGCGTCTAAGCGCCCACCCTGCTACAGAGCAGTGTAAACGCCACTGTATTTTGAGCGCGTCCGACACCTCCAGACCGCATCCCAAAAGAGAGGCGCGCAAGATTCTAGATAAATTGGAGCGTGAACGTGCATCGTGCAGAATGCGGATGTCAAGACGCCAAGTTTTCACTGATGATGAAAAGGGAAAGTGAGCCTCGAGCGTCGCTGGTCGGTGGTATGGTATTTAAACAGGGGATGATGGTAATGTTACTACATCAGAGTGCGATACGTAAGAAGCTATCGCGCTCGGTACATAGAAACGATCCAACCGACTAGATGACGTGCTACGCCGCCAAGTACAGGCATACTGTGGTCCATGCACTGGTCTTTGCGTATCTATCAAAGAGAAATGTTGCACCAGGCGACGCAGCTCACGCGCGTTCCAATCAGCGTGACCGCATTTATTCTTTCATTCATTCATTCATTTTATTACCTCAAAGGTCCCGGTTGGGATATTACATGAGGGAGTGGGTATTACAAAGGCTAACAATATAATGGTAGTTATGATGGGATAGTTTCGACGAGCCGTTTAAATACTTGGGTGTCGATGATGGTGGTGACTTCTGTGGGCAGGTGATTCCAGTCTTGGGCTGTGCGCAGGAAAAACGATTGATGAAAGGTCAAAGTACGGGCTTGTGGTGGATATACTGCGTTACAGTGACTGTTGCGGGAAATGCGGTGGGCTCTTCTGATGTACGGGTTATCTAAAGGCAAATAATGGAATGATTTACGATAAAGGTTAAGACGTGCGATTTTGTGGCGCTTAGCCAGATCGGATAAGTTAATCTCTGCTTTTAGTGCCGAGATGCTTAATGTGTATGAATAGTTAGACAGTATAAACCATGCCGCACGGTTCTGGACAGATTCGAGGGCGTAAGTGAGGTTAATGTGGTGAGGGTCGAAAATCGCGTTAGCATATTCTAGCTTTGGCCGGACAAAGGTTTCGAAGGCAACTTTTTTAATAGAAGGAGGAGCGAGCGAAAGGTTACGGCGTGGGTCCGGCAGCACGCTAACGATGGCCCGTGCTAACGTTCCTCACTTCTTCCTGGTGCAGTTTCTCGGACTCTGGAGTTTGCACCTACTGGAGCCTTCCGGCCCCCGTACCCCGTTTCCACCATCTGCTGTTAGGCCATGGCGGGATGCGACGCCTCTGCTGCCCGAGGATCATGCGGTGGGACTGTTCTGGTCCTCAAATCAACCTGTCTTCGGAGCATCCCGGTCTGCGCACTTCGTGCCCGGCCGTCGACCGTATCAACAAGCATCGTGGCTTTCAGTCGGCCATTTGAACACCGGAACCTCCCCTGCACATTCCACGCATGCGTGGGATTTGGTTAAAAAGCAATCTCAGAGCAACACTCCTTTCAGTGGGTCCAGAAGCACGCTAACGATGGCCCGTGCTAACGTTCCTCGCTTCTTCCTGGTGCAGGTAATGAACTCTTATTGCCTTTACGCAAAACCAACTAGTCACCGAGCACTCGTGGTGCTGCCGGGCCCACGGCGTTTTTGTTCCATTGTGAGGGGTTGTTCTCATATATTACTAAGCCTTGTCTTGCTAGCTGGTGATGGTGAATCTAATCCCGGCCCCGACAAAGAAATTCTGAAAGTTTTGAATGAACTGTAATCCGGGCAGACGGTGATGCTGGCGCAGCTAAAGTCGATCGAAAAGAAATTGGCTGATCATGATAAAACTTTCAGTGAAATTAAAGCACGGCTCGACAAAATCGAGACATCTTGTGCTAGTATCGATGACATGCAGGCTGAACTAGTTAAAGTGAATGAGACATGTACCGAAAATACGGCACAGATAAATGCACTGTCTACCCGGATGAATGAGGCTGAAAATAGATCTAGAAGAAATAACCTTGTTTTCTATGGCATAGAACATAAACCTAAGGAAACATGGCTTGATTCCGAAAAAATTGTCATCGAGCATTGTAAACAAATCCTAGACATACAGGTAGAACCGCGCGATATCGAGCATGCACACCGCATCGGGTCTTACCAAACTGGGAAACGCAGGCCTATAATCGTGAAATTCGCTCACTTTAAAGATAAAGAGCGCATCTTGTTTTCGGGGCGCAAATTCAAAGATACAGGCTATGCCGTCGCGCAAGACCTCTCCCCCAGCACGCGCCTTGCCCATAGACGCCTCTCCGAGTTTGGAAGGGCCCAGAGCATGCGATACAGGTTACGTAATGAAAAGCTTATCACGAATGATAAAACCTACTATTACGACCACATTACTAATAGGGTAGTTGAAGAACGCCAATAGCCATCATTGAGATCTCGAAATAAACCTTCTTCACGGAATCAGCCCCTCTCATTTTTACTGGCTAACACTCGTAGTGTAATCCCCAAACGCGATGCACTGTGCAGCCTAATAGGCTCATTTTCATGCGATGTCTTACTATTAACAGAAACGTGGCTTAACACATCCGTCGATAATTCCGAGATTCTTCCCTGTCTTTCACACTTTGGCATATTCCGGAAAGATAGAGCCGATTACTCGCACGGTGGCGGTGTATTAATCGCCACTAACCGGAATCTGCATTGTTCACTTGTAAACCTTCCTTCACCATTGGAAATGGTTTGGCTTCGATGCACAGCCACACACTCGCACATCCTCATTGGTGTCTGCTATCGGCCTTTAATTCCAAGAGTTCATTCACGCCTTTATTTCATGAAGGTCTGAACACATTAATAAACAAGTACCCTAATAGCCCTGTCCTTTTGTTCGGCGATTTTAATTTTCCCTCCATTGACTGGTCTGATCCCGCTTCTTCACTATCTAACAGCAGCTCGGCAAGCGATTTTTTAAACACATGCATAACATTCGGCTTAACGCAGCTCGTCACTGATCCCACGCGCATCACTGATCACTCGTCCAACGTTCTGGACCTTGTGTTATCAACGCATCCTGATAACTTCACGCCTATCACCCTTTTGCGCGGCTTGAGTGATCATCTAACAGTGCATGCCTCGTTATATTGCAACGTACTAAAGAAACAAAAAAATCGAAAACACTTACCCTCTACAATAAAGGAGACTACGTTAGCATAAACCGAGAATTAACATAATACTTTGACACTTTTTCCGCTAATTTTCCGCTAAATTCTCTCGAGTCGAATTGGTTGCTTTTCAAAGCAGAGATGCATCGTCTTATACGTATTTATATTTCTACCATCACAATAACAGAGAAAATGAATTTCCCATGGTTCAATGTATCTCTCAAACGACTAAATAATAAGAAAAAACGCCTATTTCGAGCTGCCAAATGAGCTAACTGTGCTTCCACATGGCAGAATTATTACGCAGTGGAGAAAGAATAATATAAACTAACCATAGAAACTAAGCACAAGTTCTATTCTAACACCCTACCAGCTATGCTGCAAAATAACCCGAAGCGATTTTGGAAAACAAATAATCCCTCTCAATGTAGTGGGATTTCACTTAATAATAGCTTTGGCCTTCCTATTCCTGAGAATGAAATTGCTGATTCTCTTAACACAGTATTTAGTTCTGTTTTTACTAATGAGCCACCCGACAGTTTACCCGATCTTCCATTTTCCGCATATCCACTGATGCAAAACATCACATATGATTCATGCGGCATAGTCAAAGTCATTGAATCATTGAATAACTCATCATCCACGGCAGTAGACGGCATCAATGCTAAAGTGCTAAAAAATACTGAACATGTGTGTAGCCTGTTTTTGTCGCTCATATTTCATGAATCACTCGACAGCGGTTCAGTTTCACATGACTGGCAGGTGGGCAAGGTCATCCCTGTCTTCAAGAAAGGAAGCCGAGCATCGCCGAGTAACTACCGTCCGATTTCTATAACAAGCGTCTCTTGTAAAGTAATGGAGCATATCATATACTCGCATACTGCTAACTTCTTAACATCTGTAAATTTCTTTCACCCAAGTCAGCATGGTTTTCGCAAACATTACTCCTGTGACACTCAACTTGCTCTTTTCTGCATGATTTACACGTAAACCTAGACCGTAACATTCCGACTGACACAATATTCTTAGACTTCGAAAAGGCATTCGACAAGGTCCCCCAAGGTCGTCTTTTATTAAAATTATCCCGTCTTAACATCCACCCCTGTGTTTTAAACTGGATACGAGGATTTTTAACCAACCGTCAGCAATTTGTTTATGCTAACTCACGCTCTTCATCTCTAACACCCGTTCTTTCAGGCGTACCGCAAGTTACCGTACTTGGTCCCCTCCTCTTCTTGATATACATTAATGACCTCCCCTGTAATATTTCTTCTCACATCCGTCTATTCGCAGATGATTGTGTTGTTTACCACGCAATTAATAACCCCTCTGATCATTCCATACTACAATGTGACCTCACCCGCATACAGAACTGGTGTAACACTTGGCTCATGTCCTTGAATGTAACTAAAACTGTGTTAATGTCTATTCACCGTCGTCAACATCACGTTGTTTATAACTACAGCATCAATAACAACCAGATTACTACAGTCGATTCATTTAAATATCTTGGTGTGTACATCTTGGATGACCTAACTTGGACCTGTCATATTAACCACATAATCAATTCTGCTAATCGTACTCTAGGGTATATACGCCGTAACCTTTCGCTCGCTCCTCCTTCTATTAAAAAAGTTGCCTTCGAAACCTTTGTCCGGCCAAAGCTAGAATATGCTAACGCGATTTTCGACCCTCACCACATTAACCTCACTTACGCCCTCGAATCTGTCCAGAACCGTGCGGCACGGTTTATACTGTCTAACTATTCATACACATTAAGCATCTCGGCACTAAAAGCAGAGATTAACTTATCCGATCTGGCTAAGCGCCACAAAATCGCACGTCTTAACCTTTATCATAAAATATTCCATTCTTTGCCTTTAGATAACCCGTACATCAGAAGAGCCCACCGCATTTCCCGCAACAGTCACTGTAACGCAGTATATCCACCACAAGCCCATACTGTGACCTTTCATCAATCGTTTTTCCTGCGCCCAGCCCAAGACTGGAATCACCTGCCCACAGAAGTCACCACCATCATCGACACCCAAGCATTTAAACGGCTCATCGAAACAATCCCATCATAACTACCATTATATTGTTAGCCTTTGTAATACCCACTCCCTCATTAATATCCCAACCGGGACCTTTGAGGTAATAAAATGAATGAATGAATGAATGAATGAATGAATGAATGAATGAATGAATGGGGTCTCGTTGATTGGAACGCGCGAGAGCTGCGTCGCCTGGTGCAACATTTCTCTTTGATAGATACGCAAAGACCAGTGCATGAACCACAGTATGCCTGTACTTGGCGGCGTAGCACGGCATCTAGTCGGTTGGATCGTTTCTGATTGATTGATTTGTGGGGTTTAACGTCCCAAAACCACCATATGATTATGAGAGACGCCGTAGTGGAGGGCTCCGGAAATTTCGACCACCTGGGTTGGATCGTTTCTATGTGCCGAGCGCGATAGCTTCTTACGTATCGCACTCTGGTGTAGTAACATTACCATCATCCCCTGTTTATATACCATACCACCGAACAGCGATGCTCGAGGCTCACTTTCCCTTTTCATCATCAGTGAAAACTTGACGTCTTGACATCCGCATTCTGCACGACGCACGTTTACGCTCCAGTTTATCTAGAATCTTGCACGCCTCTCTTTTGCGATGCGGTCTGGAGGTGTCGGACGCGCTCAAGATACAGTGGCGTTTACACAGCTCTGTATCAGGGCGGGCGCTTAGACGCCGTACGTCCGAAGAACTAGCGGTCACTGTCACAATGCTGCGTATTGCTCTTCAGGTTGATAGGCTAACTCCCTTGATGCGCGCATGGCAGCGAGAGTTAAGGGGTCGTTTTCAACGCCTTATTGCAGCTTCGTCGTTGACGGCGGCTGCTTGGCGTTGCAGACGTAATCTATGTGCTCACCCCGAGGTTCTACGCTTTGCGAAAAGCTCGCTTCTCAACCCGTCGAGTCGAATAAGAACTCCGGCTTCAAGATCCTTACACACTGCGTTGCTGTTGACACGCGATCAATCAGTTTTCCTAGATCACTTTGCCAACATGACTCGTACGACAGTGTCGTCACATCGCGGTACCATCGAGACAGCCACAATGTTAAGTAGGCTCCCTCAAGTTTCATCCGAAGTTGCTGAACAACTTTGCACAAGTCCGTCAGCTGACGAAGTGAAAGAGGCACTGTCTTCCATGAAGCGTGGCTCGGCCCCCGGGCCGGACTGGTTGCCTGTTGAGTTTTATTTAACGTTTTGGTACGATATTGGTGCTCTTTTCAGCTCTATTATTTGCAGCTGTTTTGAGAAGTTTGATTTCCCTGATAGCTTTCACCATGGTCGAATTGTTTTAATACCTAAACATGACCCATCGTCACTTCACCCAGAGAAGTGGAGACCAATAACGCTCCTCAACGTTGATTACAAATTTTTCGCGGCAGTTATCACCCGACGTTTTAGAAGCCTGCTGCCCTCCTTAATAGGTGATCATCAGGCGTCCTCTATTCCTGGAAGAGAAATCCACAGTTTCTCATTTCTTACGCGTGATATAGTTGCGTACACGTTAACAAGATCAGCTCGGGGACTCTTGCTTTCACTTGACCAGGAAAAGGCATTCAATCGCCTCGAACATTGCTTTATATTTAGCGTTATGGCAGCATTTGGCTTCTCGCAAAACTTCGTTGAGCTTCTCAGAAACGCATACCGAAATATACGCAGCACGTTCTTTCTTGGTGGTTTAGAGAGTGCGTGATTTCCTGTTACCCATGGTGTTCGCCAGGAGTGTCCTTTATCCCCTGCACTTTTTGTACTCAGTCACGAACCATTCTATCAATCGCTAATTGCTGATCCTTACGTTAGAGGCCTTCCTCTTCCAGGTAGTCGTACCATGACGGTGACAGCATTTGCTGATGACATCACGTTGTATTTGAAGAATGAGGGCAGTTTATCTCGTAGCCTACGAAATTTTGCTACGGGTGGCACGATTTCACGTGCTGCAATAAATTTTTCAAAATGTCAATATTTATTCATTGGTTCCCCAGACGCCTGCCTAAGCCCCTTTTTTGGTCTTCAATAAAGGGATTCCATTCGCATTCTGCGGCTTGATTATACTTGCTACGGCATATCAGCCTCCTTGTGCATTTCAGTAGTCGAAGATGTGAAACGACACGCCCGGGAAGCACAAGAGTATGATTTACCGATGCTCGAAAGAAGGCATTTAGCACAGATGGTGTTTTGCGGCCGTGCATGGTACATACCTCATGTCTTACAGCCCCCATTACGAACCACTCGGTCGTTGCAATCCCCCATTGGCTCAATTTTCTGGTCAGGTGGAACAGAGCTGGTTTGCCGAGCAGTTCTTGGGCAACCAAGAAACTGCGGCGGATTCGCATTCCCATCCGTCCCTGTTCGCTGCCGGCTGCTTGCCCTACGATTCTTACTTCGGTTGTTGCATGATCAATGCCTCACGCGGCACCTTGCCTGCTATCTCTTAGGTACCAAGTTACGCCATTTACTACCAGATGCACGGCTTAATTTTTCACCGCAAACACTTAACGTGCCTGAATTTTACTCATCGGCAGTAGCATTTTATCGACACGCCCAGCAGGGTTGACCCAATGTGGACATTCTCGAAAGCCACATTGTAGATACAACGGCGGCTCTTCTGCTTCCTCGGCCACGATCTCGGGGCGTGAACGAAGTGCTTCCCACTCCTCCTGTATGGCCGCGAATAGGGTCTTCTTCGTTGAACTTCCAAGATTCCGCGCCGCAAGTCGGCGTTTCACGAGACCCCAGACGTTTTCAATGGTGTTCAGGTCCGCTCCTACAGGTGGCCATTCCAATGTGCGAACATCAAAGCCCTCAATTAAAGATTTTACACTGCGAGCAGTGTGAATCGGGCTCCTGTCATGCTGGTACACGAAACAACCATCCTTGAACGGCTCATTCAAGACATAAGGAAGCAATTCTTTCTCTATTATAAGGGGGTACGTGGAGGCTGAAAGGTTCTCATCGACAAGAACCAGTGATCCAAGTCCTTCACTGGTCCTGGCGGCTCAGACACTCACAGAGCATCGGTCACTGGCAAAGACCGACTGCGTGTACTATGGTGAATACCTGGCGAGGAAGGAAATGCTGGATTGGTTACATGGATTTCTAAGAACGACAATGGCACATAGTCATTTTATCCCCGAACAATTTCGTCTTACTTGAAGATCCATATAATGAAATTTTAATTATGCGAGATCGCCAAGATAGTACGAAATATTCAACATGCTGGTAAGGCAAACTCAGTGCGTTCCAGAAGGCCTCGCAAACTCATTTGTATTTTTCAAAGGTAATGAGGTACAATATACAAACATTGGCTAAGGTGGTTAAATTTGGCGAGCTACTCACGATAAGAAGTAACACAGCTTAAAGAGAATCAAAGCTAAGTAATGTTCTACAGCAAGTTCGAAGACAATAAAGTTCTGGGCTTTACTTGCCTTAACCACAACGTAACTAAGGCGCACTGTAGAGGGTGACCTGCCATTAATTTTTACCAGCTTCAGTTACTTACCCTGTGCACTACTCTTTCTACACAATCAATTGTAAATAGTACAAGGATGACAATAATGTAGAAGACAAATCGAAAATGTTACCTCGAGTTCATTGGACGCCATACTCGACGTTCCTGATCCAAACGACTTGAAAATGTTGATTCATCGCTGAACACGACTTCTCCCCACACTTCTGATCCCCATGTCTGCACAGAACGCGCAAACTGCAGTCGCATGGATCTTTGCCTGTCCTTGATGTGGGGCTTTTGGGCCGCGACGCAGTTGGCAAGCCCTGCTTCTGCCAATCTCCTACGGATAGTCCCGACGGACGCGTTGAGATGTAATGCATCTTTTATGCCTTTCGCTGTTGTATGGAGGTCAGCTACTACGGCAGTGATAATTAGCTTGTTCACTTTGTCATCTGTGCATCTTGACCTTCCAGCACGGTCTCTGTCACTGATTCCCCCTGTTTGTCGGTACGCTTGGATGGCACGACTCACCGCATTTCTTGACCTTTGAAGGAGCTGGCACATGACCCGCTGAGAAAAGCCTTGGATGCTTAACTCTACGATGCGTCTCCTTCCAACAGCTGGTACTCGTGGCGACATTTTTGAAGACGAATGTGGGTGCCTTGAAACCCCTGATCTTATACTCTTTCGAGAATGGCACTGTCCAATAGCTGTCTAATGGCTGGGCTGTGCCGCGGAATGCTGCCATTCAACATTTGCTGTACAAGATAGTTTGTTATCGTCACCAAGCCCGAAAGATCACGAAAGAAGGCAAAGAATTGACAAAAATGACAAAATTGTACTGCGCCTGCGTCGCAATCACGCGTCAACCTTCTGAGTGCTCAATTTTTCTGAGAGAGTTTTAATAAAGAATCGCCTTTCCACGCAGTGAGTAATGTGTACAAAAGGAGCGGTGTGCCGCCGTGTGATGTATTTGGTCGAACAGCTTAAGGAATTAACTTTTGTTTCCTTGTGGGGCCTCCAACATTTGAGCACTTCAAACTGAATTGTGCTCGCCTGTAATTCACTGCAGTATTTTACAAAACAACGTGACCAGAATACCAGAATACACGCTGGTGCTCGGGCGATGGATGTTAATGGAGGCAGTCTCAATTCCCGACTACTTCGCGTTCGAGAATGATCCGTGCGTATGTCTTGGGTAGAGTTCTATTGAAATACTGAAAGCGGTGACGCCCCTTTCAACCTTCGTGATTTTCTCTGGTTTCTAGAAAAAAACATTCCCAGATACCCCCAAATATGAAAAGACTCGAAAGTGAAAGCCTACGACATCTATTGCACGTCTCAATCCGCATTAATTCACGCTTACTTGTCTTGATCTACTATATTGCATTCAAATAATGGGTTGACTTCAATAGGGGTTTATGTTTTGAGTAGTAGAATACGGCACATGAATGTCTGAAATTATAATCGTACACACTCTTGAGTCGAGGCTCGACTCTTACCAATAATAAGTGCGGGCTCTCGACGTGACAGATTCACGATATAGAGAGAGAAATAAATTTTATTATATAGATATGACATAGAGCTCCACCAAAGTAACGTCTTGGGAATGTTTGCTCATTCGGGGTCCTTTAACGTCCACTCAATATACCAGTTTCAAGTATATCTCCTCTATCGAAATACGGTATGCGCGACTAGACTTGAAGATGCGTCTTTCGGGAGAGCAGCCGAGCATCGAAGCCACTGCCAGATTTATCCTTAATAAACCGAGTTTGCTTTCACCTTTCTTCCTCGGCTCTTTTCTGCAGCTGTTGGACGTTTGGTGGTTTCATGCATGTTAATAGACACATGATATTTGTACCGAGTATTACTACGTGCGTTAGTTCGGCGAATGAGAGCGCAAAAGGCAACACTGCTGGCTGAGCTTATTGATTGCCTAACTCGACATTCAAAATGTGATCACGCCGTGGATCGCCTAGGAGTAACGTGCACTATGTGCAGCACGCCGAAACCCGCAAATGATGTGCTGTCGTTACATTAGCGCTTGGCATTTTTCAATGTCTTCGCAGCGACTACAGGAGTGACACCTTGCACCGTCCGCATCGTTTCGAGATGCGCGCCGTTTAAACGAGCGAAAGGGCAGGCTGCCAGGTGATATGGGACGAGCGTGCGCAGCACGCGCTCCCGGACAGAGCCATGCAGCCGCCAGAAGGCGCAGCGGCGCGCCTCGGCACACGCTCCCGTGGTCTCTAAAATTATGCACTCGACTGTACACAGGACCTGTGTGTTTGTAAAGCATGAAAGTTAATTTCACTGCATTTTAAAACAGAGAAAGTTATTTTTACTTCATTCGCAAGCTGAGAAGTGGCTGTGTGATGGAACACCGGCTTGCCATGCAAACAACCCGGCTGCGATCCCCATTCATAGCGAGAATTTTCATTATTTATTTCATTTGCATCTTTCTAGATGGTTCGGTCACGCAAATGTGGACCAATTTTCGGTCACACAACGATGATGATTTTTCGCTTACAACCAACGACGCCGATGCCGTAAACTTTCTTTGAAACGAGGTCTTTGACGCCATTGCGATAATAATTAAAAAGAAAAAAAACTCCGAAGACACGCAGCCCTAGGTGCTTTCACACGTGCCCTGGGTTATTTCTAAATGCAAACCTTCTCGTAGAAAGTTTCTCATATTCTAATGCATAGAGTTTCCTAAAATTAACTAGAGGGCACTCTGGCGCTGTGATCGTTCAGCGACCACGGGAATGATGGGTAGCAAACACATTTGCCTAGTCTTCGTACTTGCGGGCGGCGAATCGTACTTGCGGCTTCGTTTATTGCTGTGTTTCGGTTTTGTTTTGAAAAAAAAAGATTGAACCCTTTTGAACTTCGTGAGCCGATTCCGAAAGTAAGTCTAAAGAAATAAAATGGTGAAGCGCAACCGCTGAACATTTGCTAATACTTGTTTCGTAAGAAAACAGCTCCAAGCCACACGAACACACACGGAGCCAAAAGCAGGACAGAAGTACGAATATTAGGCAAATGTGTGTACTACCCATCATTCCCATGCTCGCTGAAGCGCCGTGCGTTGCAGCTCCCACAGACACTAGCGCCAGAGTTCCCTCTAGTGTATATTACGAAACTCTATGTTCTAATGAGTAACGAGGATATCTGTCGCAGGCTGTCCGAAATATTATTTCTAACTCTCAATTTTAATCAGCGGGTTTTATTACAGGTGCAAGACCGTGGCTTTAAAACTCAGTCTGCTTGCACCGCTGTCGCATAGACGCTTTTGTCTCGAAGTTATGGTTTGCCTTCAAACGACCAGATAAGACATAGATGCATATAAAAAAAGTTGTCCTGCATCTTTGCTCGTCCTTCGTTCTTTTTGAGACACTTTGTTTCATGACGCCTCCGGTGCCACGGTCTTCTCCTCAAATTTGGCGCCCCAAATGTGGGGCGCACTAGCGTTTCTCACCAATTAAAAAATATGGTGATGACTCGGTAGGTTCAGTTTTCCTATGGTACTCCTGGCAATGTCGTGAGTATTGTATGCTCGGCAATGCATTTACGTTCACTGTAGTTGTGTACTACAGCCAACATGCCACGGCAGCTACTATACAAATGCTTCGGGAGACGTTTTATAACGATTCCATGCGATGACTAATATATACATTTGTGAACGTTTAACATTGTGGTGGGCCACGCAGACGCCGCTTAACGTTTGAGGTGCATGTAAAATTGCGGGAGTTTTTCTTGCGTTAAAACGCAATGTCACGACAGATAAAATAAATACAAATTTCTTATAGGTGTGAGCTGCCTCCTGTGTCAAAAGCTCTACGTAGAAGATAGAAGAACATTTATATTTCACGTTGAAAATACGAGCGCTACTTTGGAACTGCCTTCACTGGTGGTACACAATTCACGTGATTTGGCTCCATAGCTTTCTTTTTTGTGTCAAAACGTTGTCACCGAGTATAGCCTCTTCACCTTTTCGGGGAAAGGGGAGGGGTTGTGCTGGTTTTACTTTCGCTACAAGGCGTAACGAGAGCTTGTTCTCAAGGTTGCAGCCCAAATCACGCCCACTTGTTCATATAGGACAGGGGTCTCAGACACGTGGTCGGGATGCCCAAAGCGGCCCCGAGCTTCTAATGACCGCGCCTCTTTTTCCCCTAATAACTACGTTTGCGAGCTACACAGGCACGACTGGTCTAAAAAATTGCTTTCGACAGGCACCCCGCATGGTCACCATGTCCTGAAGCGTAGTAGTGAAACAAAAACAGTATTTCACAATCCGCATTCAATGTTTTCATCTTTTTGATGATCGTTATTGAGACGTTGAATGGAGATATGGCCCCAAATTTTTTTCAGAAGTTACCCGTGTATGCGATTTGTGAAAGAGTTTCTTTGGCAGTGCCTCCTGATGATGTGTACGAAATTACGAATTGACACCGCCTGTCCTCCTCACTCTTATATTCTTCCCTGACCCGGCCCGAACTAAATAAAATTCGTCGACTGCGGCTCACTGCCTGGAATGAATTTGAGACCCTGTGTATAAGACAATACCAACATGGACCACACCCTTTGACTGCGGAGAGGTCATGGGCCATCGTCGACAACGTGGTGGCATTTTTCGACCTTATACGTGTGCGCAAACGCAATAACCAAGACTTTCGAATAAGACACTGTTTTTAGCAGAAAATAGCTACGTTGCTTGATATAACCTGTCATTGTAATCCCTTCAGTGTGAACGGCTACTTTCCGCAATAAATTGGCAAAGAAGCTTGCGCCAGAAGTAAAGATGGAGCGAAAGAAACATATTTGAAACATTGAGTTGCATATCATCGTGAATATGCAGTCTTCGGGACCCTCTTTCTTTTCACCCCATCTAAGTGTGAGGCCCACGGGATGACCTTATGATCTCCCATTGTGGAGTACCTATAGTATTTTACAACATACGAAGAAATGTAAGCCCCCCCCCCCCACCGTTCCTCTACCGCCCCGAGGAAATTTGCATTCCACTTGTGAATTCGAGTGATACCAAATTGGCCTCGCGGACATACCATGGCACCACCTAGGTGATGACGTCCTTCATAGGATCCTGGGTTGCTTTTGTCTGCTTGAATACCGTATTTCCTACGCTTTTGGTGTGGACACCGTGCGTGCTTCCATTTATTTTGAAGCCTAAAAAAGTGGTAAGACCTGATAACAAGGCGAGCAAACTACGAATCGGTGCCCCCGTTGGCACTCTCGTGTCTTATTTGCATTGTGAAATTGCTACTGCGTTGATGTTTATTCAAACAGAGGAGCCGCGACGAGGTCGCGACGGAAAATGGGCGTATGGCAAGACTGGCAAAGGCGGCACAGGTTCTCGCGCAATCAGAGCACGGGATTTTTCGTTCTCTTCCGGAGGCGCATACGCGTTGGTGCGTATGCTCCACTACAATACCCCCAGGGTGAATAATAAGCATCCTGGAGACTCAGGGAGTAGGCACAATGAGGGGGTCGTAGTAGGGCTCGAGACTGTCAACGTGTATGGTCTCGCGTCCTCGACGGTGCAAATCTGGCGATTGTGTTACAGGCTCGATGATGTAATTCACCGGCGAGGTTGCGTCAATGACACGGTACGGACCATGGTACCGGGCCAGAAGTTTAGAAGACAGGGCAGGAACGTGCGGGGGCACCCAAAGCCACACAAGGGAGCCAGCACGGAACGTACGAGCTATGTGGTGAGCGTCGCCGTGTCGAGTCTTTTGTAGACCTTGAGCCTCACTTGTCAGAGACCGAGCCAACTGACGGCAGTCTTCAGCGTATCTGGCGACTTTCGAAAGCGGGGAGCACTCAGATGCATCAGGGCGGTACGGGAGTATAGTGTCGAGTGAGTGGGAAGGTTCGCGGCCGTACAATAGAAAGAACGGGGAAAACCGGTTGTCGCTTGCGTCGCGGTGTTTTAAGCGAAGGTAACAAAAGGCAATACAGCGTCCTAGTTAGTGTTGGTCGGAGGAGGTGTACATTCTCTGCATGTCGCCAAGTGTGCGGTTAAACCGCGCAGTGAGACCATTTGTCTGTGGATGGTGTGCGGTAGATTTCCGGTGGAGGATGTTGCATTCAACGAGGATAGCTTGGATGACCTCCGAGAGGAACACTCGACCCCTATCACTGAGTAATTTCCGCGAAGCACCATGGCCTAGAATTAAGCTGCGGAGAATGAAGAGTGCAACTTCATGGGCGGTCGCTGCCGGTAGAGCTGCAGTCTCAGCGTAGCGTGTCAGATGATCGACGCCGACAATAATCCACCGGATTCCAAAGCGACTATATGGGAGGGGGCCATAGAGCCCGATACCCACGCGGTCGCATGGGCGAGCCAGGCATGGGAGCGGCTATAACATGCCAGTAAAGTGCCGCGGAGGTGTCTTGTTCTGTTGGCAAGTGGTGCAAGACTGAACGTATTTCTGCACAAAGCGATAAATTCCTCGCCAGTAATATCGTTGGCGCAGCTTTTCGTAGATTTTCAGGACACCTGCGAGAGCACTTTAGGGATCTGCATGGAAATTCATGCAGATGTCAGAGCGCATATGAGTTGGGACAGCAAGGAGCCACTTCGACCACCAGGCATGTAGTTGCGGCGGTTACAGAATGTTGTCTCGCACGGAAAAGTGGGCTGCTTGTCGTCGGCGTAGCGCTCTCGTGGAAGGGACAGCAGACGGATCGGGAAGGTATTCGAGTAACAATGCAAGGTTATGGGTCTTTACCGCTGCTCCGAAGCATGTCAGTGGTGTCTATTGGTGACAAGGGGGTAAAAAGGGGTGACACAGAAGCCACATCTGATGTTAATGGCGATCGCGAAAAATGCATCGGCATCCGCATGCTTGCGACCGCAACGATATACGACACGGATGTCGTATTCTTGCAATCGTCAGTGCCAACGGCCCAGGCGTCCGGACGGGTCTTTCAATGTGGACAGCCAACGTAGAGCTTGGTGGTCTGTGACCACGTCGAAAGGACGGCCGTAAAGGTACGGGCGAAACTTCGTAAGCGCCCTGATTATGGCCAAACACTCCTTCTCTGTCACGGAGTAATTCATATTCAGCCTTCTTGAGAGCGCGACTTGCATAGCGACTACGTATTTCGGTTTGGTTGCCTTTCCGTCGTGCCAAAACTGCGCTAAGACCAACGCCACTTGCATCAGTGTGAATTTCTGTGGCAGCAGTGGGGTCGTAGTGGCGAAGAATAGGTGGTGAGGTCAGCAGGCGGCGCAGCTGGCGAAATGGGTCGTCACATGCAGGTGACCATGCAGATATACCTTTGCTTTGGAAAGCAGACTCGTGAGAGGTGCGATGATGGACGCGAAGTTGCGCACGAAGCGAACGAAAGTAAGAGCAGAGACCGACGGAACTTCTTAGCGCTTTCAGTGATGGGGCATGAGAAGTCAGCGACAGATCGAAGCTCATCGGGATCCGGAAGAACACCCGTCTCTTGTGGATGACATGTCCGAAGATGGATTGTTAGTTTTGGTGCTGCGAAGTGGCACTTCTTGGAGTGGAGTTTGTAGGCCTCCAGAAGTAGACACGTCAGAATCTCGTGGAGGCGAACAAGATGTGTCGGGAAATCAGATGAAAGACTACGATGTCGTCTAGGTAACACAAGAAAGTTTTCCACTTATGGGCACGCAAGATGGTATCGATCATGTGCTCAGTGTGGCAGGTGCGTTGCAGAGCCCAAATGGTATGACTTTGAACTCATATAGGCCATCCCGCGTTAAAAAGGCTGTTCTAGGGCTATCACGTTAGCCATGGCACCTGCCAAAACCCAGAACGCAGATCCAAAGATGTAAAGTACTCGGCGCCTTGTAAACAGTCAAGAGCATCGTCTATTCATGGTAACGGGTAGACATCTTTCTTCGTAATCTTGTTTAAGCGGTGATGGTCCACGCAAATCGAACGCTGCCATCTTTTTTCTTTACCAAACCACACGTGATGACCAAGCGCTTTGAGAAGGCTGTTTTAATCCATGTTTAAGCATGCCATCTGCTTGCTCCGTAATGACGCGGCGCTCTTCGGCGGAAACGCGGTAAGGGACGCTGTCGCAGAGGCGAATGTGAGCTGGTGTAAATAGTATGAGTGATAGTCGTGGTGCGGTCCAAAGCAGGTTCTTGAAAGTCGAAAGAGAGCGAAACTTCTTAAGACAGAGCAACAAGTTGGCGGCGATGCGAGAGGGAAGGTCTGCGTCAATAGCATTGTCGAAGGCTGACGAACTTGATGTGCTGAGACGCATGAGTGATTGCGGGAATGTGACATGGCGTTTCGTCGGGAAGATAATATCATCGATACTGTCGACAGGTTGCACATATCCTAAGGTTTCACCACGAAGTCAGCCAATGAGGTAGTTGCAGAGGTTGGTAACCAGCATTACGGTTAAACCAGACGCAATTGTGAGAACGGCCAAATGGGAGAACAATACCCTTGCGTTTAGTAAAAACCGGAGATGGCGTAAACACCACCATGGTTGTCAGGTTGCACCACACTAAAGGCTTATAGGGACCGAAGCTTCCGGAGGCAAGGTGATGTCGTCGTCAGCGATGAGTTTGCAGAGCCGAGGAGAACGGTCGGGTGGTGGTAAATTCACATGTTGGCACAAGGGACACTTCGGCACGGGAACACTCAATGATAGCTTCATGACGTGATAAGAAATTCCAACCGAGGATTAAGGTCATAGGAGCAAGATGGTAGCACAAAAAACTGTACGACGTACAAAACGTCTTGGACGACGACGCGCGCCGTACACACAGCCGAGGGATGAATGCGTTGCGCGCTAGCCGTGGACAGCACCATGCCACAGAGAGATGTGGTCACTTTCTTCAGTTTCCGACAAAATTTTGCGTTCATCAAAGAAACGGCGGCCCCAGAATCAATTAACGCTTGTGTGGCGACTTCCTCAACATCGACATCAACAAAATTTCGCGGCGAAAACGGAGGCCTTGGGAATTGCGCACAAGTGCAGTTCTTGCCTCCGGAACCTGCACTGATTAGTTTCTCTCCTAGGAGGTGGTCGACGACGCATAGGCGATGGCGATCGACAACAAGGGGATGGGAAACGAGCAGTCAATGGGCGGCGATCCGAGTCTGAGTGCCTCTGTTCATATGCAGACGTGTGGCCTGCTGCGGCGCGCAGGTAGGAGTTCCGAAGTAAGCGTGCGCAGGTGTGGGACGGCGGTGGCAGAAGCGTGCAATGTGCCAGCGATGCCACACGCGAAGCAGATAGGACGATTGTCTTTGGTGCGCCACTCATTAAATCGACGGAAAAAGTGAGGTAGGGGCCTGTAAACTGGAGGCGATGCCGGAGGACGTGCAGCCGATAAGGCGACTGGATGCGGTGGGGGGCCGCGCGACACACGGCTGCGTAGCTGAGAGGTGAAGGTGGCGCAGGATGTGCGTAGCCAGCAGTTGATAGATCAGATGGTACCGTAATGCATGGGTAAGGGTCCGGACCTGTGGGGAGGGCATCGCAAATTTCAGTGCGTATGGCCTGCTGCAGTGTCGAAGGGAGGCTTGTGGGTGGGCGCGTCGCTATGCGACAGCAGGGAGAGCTGTCGGGCGACTTCCTCCCTGATGAAGTCTTTAAATCTGGTTCTACAGAGTTCCTTGGCGTACGTTGCCAATTGCGAGTTTTGACGGCCGAATTGAATCTGATGATGGGACACTCTGTCGGGCGATGATACGCTGACGACGCAATTCATCGAAGCTCTGGCACAGGCCTGACGATAGTTATAGCGCGAGACAAAATGACGACAACAGAGACAAGAAGGACACGAAGACACTTTTTGTCTCTGTGTCGTCGTTTTGTTCTCGCGCTATAACTATCGTCATGCCATACCAACTAGCCCAAGCTACCACATTTTCTGGCACAGGCTACGGGGACCTGCCACCGTGGTCGGGCTTTTTGCCAGCAACATCTGGAATGCGCCATCCTCGATGCCCTTGAAAATCTGTCGAATTTTCTCTTCTTCAGACATAGATGGATTAACACACCTGCGGAGGTCGAGCACATCCTCAATAAACTAGTAAAAGTCTCGCCAGGCTGCTGGGCTCGGTGGCGTAGACGCTGGTCAGCGCGGAGTTTGCGGACCTCTGGTCGGCCAAACGCTTCGGTCACGAGGGTCTTAAAGGTGGACCAGTTGGCGATGGCGGTTCCGCGGTTGGTAAACCAAAGCTTAGCGACGTCAGCCAAGTAAAAGATAACATAGGCGAGCTTAGAGTCATTGTCCCACTTGTTGCTGGCACTTACGCGTTCGTACAAGGAGAGCCAGTCTTCGACGTCTTGCTCACCACTGCCGCTGAAAATTGGTGGGTCCCGCTGACGGGTAGCACCAGGGCAGGTCGATGGGGCAGCCGATGGTTCTGGCTGTGCTGGGATGGGCTGGTTGGTGACTGCGTCAGTGATGCTGTGCGGTGGTCTTTCGGCTAACTCGCAAGAGCGGAGCTCCAGGTCTGCTTAGGGATCTCAGAACCCTCCACCAAATGCGATAATGTTTATTCAAACAGAGGAGTAGCAGCGAGGTCGCGACGGAAAATGGGCGTACGGCAAGTCTAGGAAAGGCGGCACAGGTTCTCGCTCAATCAGAGCACGGGATTGTTTGTTCTCTTCCGAAGGCGCATACGCGTTGGTGCGTATGTTTCACTACACTACTAAGAACTGGGGCAGCCATGGGGGACGTTGCAAGCGATGTCGCGAAAAAAAAACGCTGCCGTATTGCACAAATACGCGTCCTATCGGTGACGTCAAGACGATCGCAGCGCTAGCCTTTCTAGTGAAGGCCCTCGCTGCTAATACCACTCAGTCGTTCACGCAGTTTAGATCGGTGGTTCTCTTTAAAAGACACATGTTGGTGCCACTGGTTTTCAGGGAAAACACGTTAACTACCTTCGCAATTTCCGTACGGATTTAGACATCAGTCTCCGTGGGACGTGATGTTTCATGTAAGAATGTCAAGTATTTAATTATCATTGCGTGTTGTAATTGCATTAACAGCAAAAAAGTACTTAGGTGGCAATGAAAGCAAAGCATGACCCTCTGGCACAGAAGAATGGCTGGTGAGCCACAGTTTTAGGGGTGGCGCTTGTACTTTTACTTGCATTTAGATTTTTATTCTTAGGTTGCAAGGAACTATAGTACTCTAAATCGTTAACCCCTTTTACTAAACACACCTACCCTAAGTCATTACCCACTTTGTCGAAGTACCAACAGCGAGTTCCTTTCCAACGCCGTCGTTACTTTTTTTAAATGCAGAGCCTATCTTAGAGAACTTTGGTGACATTGAGCGTATCTATCTATCTATATATCTATCTATCTATCTATTTATCTATCCGCCTACTACTTTTATGTCTCCTGCTCGTTTTGATAATGGTATCGATACCAAACTTGCTATGTGTCAACTGTGTCACGGCCACTCAATTGGGCTGCCTTGACTGTGTGAAGAACATATTTGACTAGTCATAACATGAAAATCATGACATGTATGTCTTGAATGTCATGATTTATATTTCGTGGCCCTGCTGCCCTTGTGGTGGTTTCGTTCACATAGTGTGTTGGAAAACTGGTATGGTATGACATGAAAGCATGGCGAACACAAGCAACAGATCTTAACATGATAATCATGACATGCAAGTCATGTAACATGACTACGTTACACGCTCATGATGTGCTCGTGGCCGTTTCGCTAGCGTCACATATATCAAATTTGGTATTACGATACGTGAGTGGATGACGAATGTATATGACTGGTGCAAACATGATAATCATGAGGTGCGCGTTATGTAATAACGTGACTATATGCCACGCTCATGAAGTGTTGGCAGCCGTTTCGCTAGGTTCACTTATACAAAGTTAGCATTATGGGACGTGAATGGATGATGAAATATATGACTGGTGTGAACACGGTAATCCTGACATGCATGTCATGTAGGAATATGACAACATACCACGCTCATAGCGTGCTCGCGGCCATTTTGCTAGCTCCATATATACTAAATTTGGTATCAAGTGACGTGAATAGATAAGGTAAACGACGCATCCAAATATAATAATCATGACACAAAGGTCATGTACAACATCATTTACCTCCACCTCTTAACGTTGTGCTGATTTTAAAGTGACATATGAACATTTCTCAGCCGTGCTTCGCATATCATCGATTCGCACTGTACGTTGGATCTGCCGAATTTTTTGTCCAATCGTAAGCTACAATGCGACGTTCTGGACATACGCTTCAGTCAACCTAGTGGTTGCGGCAGCTTGGAAGCTACGAGCCATATGCAAGTTATGGGCAGCGTAACCTTAATTGATATGTGGTTGTCTTAGCATGTGATATAGTCACAACTTACGGTACAATCAACTGTTGAGGGGAACACTCGCATAGGCACCTTTCACGCAGCGTGCAAGTGAATACGGAAATTTTGTGTCACGCTCCAATCCACTGTGCTTTCGGGAGTTATTGAAATCCGGACGTGCCCTGAACGTGAATGCTCTACTTAAGCGAGCACGCGTCTGTACATAGCTGTAGTAACCTGCATAGAAATTATTGACCTTCCGTATTCGCCACTCAGTCTGCCAGTTGTCATGTTTGCGTGACTTACAAAAGTGCATCTCAGCAAAAGTGATAATTGGCATGGGATTGTAGTTTTCAACTTTCAACATCATCTTCATTACTACGTAACACATGGTATGTGAAGATATGAAACCTGAGTTCTGCCTTGAATGGTCGAAACCAGACATTATCCCCCGCGATTACAAAAACTGCGCTGCGTCATTCCAATGTTACCGCGCGAAAATCCGTGCGGAGGTGATGCCGTCTCTCAAGCTTTTGTATACCAAACGAGGCCTCATTTACACGACATATTCGGGCGTAATTGCTGGTGTATACTAACAGCGTCAAATGTAACCCAAAGAGCAACAAGCATTCACAATAGTAAAGAGTGCACCGTCCAGTGATCTCCATTAACAGGCGCGCATGTATGCGCAGAGCTGCCGAACACGATGCGAGTGCCTGCGTATGGCGATCACTGGACAGTGCACACTTTGCAATTGCGAATGCTTGTCGCCCTTCGGTTTTCATTTGATGCTGATAGTACCTGGCATGACAGTGATTACTATGCTAAAACCGACGTGATTGATGCTAGCCATGTAGATTTTAGTGATGACAGTGTTGTGCTATCTGTATGACCCAGCGCCAGTCCGCTTCCGCAGCGCCATCCTGCTCCAACATGATTCAAAACACCGAAAGCCTTCCCCAGCAGTCAATAGTGCATTCATGGGCCGCTTTTATCAGCAGCGTGGCATGCATAAGCTGCTGTCATTATCATTAGCTGACGTACTCTCTTGACGTCGAAGAGAACGCGAAGAAGCTAGCGGACAGGTTAGGGCAGGAAAGAGAGATAGCTACAACAAATTGGTTGTTGAGCACTTCTCGCATTGTCACACCGATAGTGACGGACGTATTGGTGTGCTGCGCGCACGAAGTGGTTGCTGTCATTGCTGGCTCGAATTTCGAACTGGAGTAAATTTAAGTCTTTTCGCGCTGCATAACGTACGATGTACTGCATATGTTGCTAATATTTTATTTCAGGAGTGGGCGAATACTCAGACGCTTAGAATGTGCAAATTTACATTACATTAAATTCTTTTCGACGCAATTTTATTGTATTCGAGGTTTCAAAGCATTCGAAATGAACAAATATGCGCCCTTTGACTGCATAGGCGTGCAGTAGTGGTGCCTTCACTGTTGTGAGATCTTGCTGTGCCGTGAAATCACCAACCTGAGGATAAATTGGGATATACTAAAGAGGTTTGAAAATATACGCACTGCTACGATGCCATCTTCAAGAATAAACGTGCATGTAGACATCCTCTTATGCCTCGTTCACACTGAAACATCCGCTTTCTACAGCGACCGAAATTCCCCTGCCACCGAAACCCAGCGTCGTTCACACTGGACGCGCCCCGCGCCGCCGAATATGCCATCTACTACGGGGCGAACGCGGGATGGATGCGCTGTCACCTGGTTGTTGTCGCGGCTCGCAACACTACTACGCTATCCGGTGGTGTATACTTCAACGATTCTCGTACGCAAGAAGCAAGAAAAGACAGTACTGCTTACTTTGCTGGAGAGTGGCTGTCTTGCAATGCACGAAGAGCAGAAAAACCACCGACGCCAGCGGCGTTGGGGGGTTCGTTTTGCTCTGCAAGACCGCAACAAGCTCGGTCACCTCTTTCACGAAATACGGAGGCAAAGTACGCACAGAGTAGGTTAAACTCCCGTTGGTTTCAACATTCAGTTACATGCACTGCGGCATAACAAGTGAGTAGGGCTTGGCCACCATTTTTCAAAATTCCGTGACTAGCGCTCCTATTGGTCCGCGGTGACCGATTCGGCGGCAGACGCCGCAAAAATCGGTCCGAGAGCGATCGGCGCGGAGAGGGCCCTTTCGGCAGATCTCGCCGCCGCCGAACCGAATTCGGAGCACTTTCCGCGGCCGGAATGCTCAGTGTGAACAACGCGGCCTTACTGCTGCAGCGAAAGCTGTTATGAGATCGAAACTCGAGTCACGCGCGGTACCGTAGTTGTCCGCCGCCGCCACCGCCGGTTTCCGTAACCACATCACACGAAATTTAAAAAAAAACTTATTACCAATAACACAGTGCAGCTATAACCCAGGTCGAAATGAGTGCCAGCCCAGAATTCTACCACTGAGCCCCGCTGGTGCTTGGGGCTTGCTGGCAAACTTGCCATAGGCAGGCTTGTTGTCGCGAAAGCAACGGCATTATTACGACTCATAAAGCGTTTTAGAAAGCGGGAGAATAACCAGTCGTCGCACAATTCGAATAGCATAACGAGTAGGTAATCCAATGCTCCAACCCACTACAAAAGCTTGTTTTTGTTCAGCTATTAACTGTGGTGCATACCCACTTCAAGCATAACTCCTCATCATCGTCAGCCACTGCATGAACAAATGGCACAAAACTCCTCGCAATAGTTTAGCGGATACCACGCTTTTCAGAAGAATGATAAAAAACTAACATTGCGAATGCCGGCCTACTACCTAAAATTTTTATTATTATTGTCATAGCGCGTATCAAGCAAGTGTGCTTGGAACAGGTGCCCAATGAGTGTTTATAAAAGGCTCCAAAAGGCCGATCTTGTATAGCTTTTATTGTGACTGTGCTGCGCATTTTGTGCTGACGTGGCATTTTTTTCTTTGGGGGAGGGGGGGGGGTTAAAGGTTGTTATTCGACTCTATAAGCACTAAGTGTACTGATACAACATAAGTAAGTATTGTATTACTTCTAACGAGCGTCGTTCTGCTAGTAAAATTTTGCTGATACTCGAATTCGGTTACTCTTTAGTTGAATTGAAAAATTTCTACTGCTCATGCCCAGCTAACATTTTTAAAGTATTCTGCAGGTCAATTGAGTAATGCCCATAGATTCAATTTTTCTTGATTGCATTTGAAAGATACTATTCAAAATATTTCATCTAAAATTACTCGACTAAATTACTATTCTTTTCCAGTTTTGTTCGATCCTCAAGTTTACTATTTGCACAACTTCATTATTTGACGTAGAGGAACGAGGATAGTGCGAGCACCTGCCGCAGACAAAAGTTCAAATCTATAAAAGTTCGCATGAGGAACTTAGTAACTATAACTTTGAACGTGTAATATAGGTTTTGGGTTATAAGCCTGCGCTGTAAATGATAATTTGATTTATTTTCGTGCTGTCTCTGAGGCCGGAGAACCCCTGAAACACTAGATATTTTTGTCATTATTTATTTTCAAATATTGTTTATTGTTCTCATAAGCTTTACTTCCTATTGTGGATCATGAATGTACCCTTTTTTTACCCTTATGTTGACATTTGCTAACCTTTAAAGTATTCATTCATTTATGCTCTATCCAAAAAACTGTGTGGAAGCAATCCTGTAATGAAAACACGTGATATCCTGGTCAATTTGGGCTACTCTACGCGAGTGCGTAACGCAGCGCACCTCACGGTTTTACAGTGTGGTATATCATGGCATATTTTCGAAATATAGGAAGACAGTTTAGCTGTTTCTCTGAGCTTGCATCGCTCCTAACGGGATGCGTGGCTCACCCCCTTTTCAAAAGAGCGATCATTCTCTAGGTCCGTGTGCTCAGATTTGGGTGCACGTTAAAGAACCCCGTTCAGTCGAAATTTATGGAGTCCTTCACTACGGCGACTCTCATAATCATATGCTGCTGGGGGGATGTTCAAGCCTACATATCATATCAATCATAGTTCATTTGTGCGCGCCTTAACTTCAAAGAAGTTCTCGCTATTTATTAAGCTGTACAAACGAAAAACTCAAGATTTAGTCGTAAAGGAGTGGCCATTTTCAAAGATGAACAGCGGAAATACAAGTGGGCATTGAAGCAATGGATGCGCACTCGCAGGAACAGTCATGCCCTCCCTTGATAATTCAAAAACATGCCACGATCTACGCCAATGTACAACGTTACGAGATGGAGGCAAATGATGCCGTGCATGACTTCCGTGTCATGATTGTCATGTTTGAGTGTGTCGTTGACCTTCGTCATCAATTAACGTCACGTGATACCACATTTAGTATATGTGGAGCTAGCGAAACGGCCGCCATCCCGCTATGAGCGTGTTATGTTGTCGTGTTCTTACACTACGCACGTGTCAGGATTATCATTTTTGCACCAGTCATATATTTTGTCATCCATTGACATCACCTAACACCAACATTGGCATATGTGGAGCTAGCGAAGCAGCCGTGAGCGCATCATGAAGGGCCCAATATACTCAAATGTAGCGTTGACGCGCGCACACGCTGGGCACAGCGACGCTACGTTAGCAAAACGCGAGCACTCTATAGTCTGACGCCAGGTGCGACCGGCCCGACCAGCGTCCGTCGGCGCGTCCCGACAGTAACCCGCGCAAAATGCGACATGCTGCATTTCGCGCCGATGCCATATAGTAACATTACCCTATGCCGATGCGTTACCCAGAAAACACTGCATCTCCCATTTTCGTGATGCAGGGACGCCGGACGCGCTGAAACGCGTATGCGTCAAAGTAACGTAGCGTGGCACGCGCCTGCGAGTATAAAGCAGGACCGGTGCCTGGCGTCAAAATGTCGGCGAGACGCGACGAAATGAACGCCGGCGAGGGAAGGAGGAGAAAAACTTTATTTATCCCAAGAGGGAAAGGTGCGGTGGTGGAGTGTCAGAGGAATCTACCCAGCGTAGGTCTCCGCTACCCCCTTGGCCCAACTTAAGATCTGGCCCTGGACCTTGCACAGCTGCACATAGCAGCCTCCTACTGCTCCTTACTATTAATGTGTAGAGAATTAGGTGGTGGGTTTTGAATACAGAGTACACCCCCACATGATATGGTCTAGGTAAGCTCTTTGTTGACATAAAATGCACAAAGCGGAGGTGTATAACGCAGGGTGTATAAGATGGCGAAAAGATGGGGTAGGATACGTACGGCTCTGTAACTGGCGCCGTAGTATTTCATGGTAGCGCGAAGCTCCGTGATGTAAGGGGGGTATATAGTGCGCTGTAGGCGGTAGTGATTTGTTATATTGTGGAAGGTCAAAAGACGATCTCTCACGCTGAAAAAGGCCGCGTGGTCTAGGGCGCCTTCAGAGGCCTGCACTCGGCCGGTCATTCCTCGAGCACAGGTATGAGCCGCCTCATTGCCACTCAACCCCGCATGCGTGGGCCTCCATATGAGAGCAACGTCTTGCGTGGGAGGATGTTTCTTAAGAATCGAAAGAGCAGTTTATGAGATGCGACCTGCGCTGAAGTTGCGTATGGCAGTTTTGGAGCCACTTACAATCTCATTGATATTGGGGATGGATAGACCTAAAGCAATGGCAGCCTCCTCTGCCTCCTCTGAAGAGTTGACAGTGATGGAGGCCGTTGTGAGCACCTTGCCGTTATAGTCCACAGCAGAGAAGGCATAGGATGAGGAGTATGGGTATTCTGCCGCATCGAGATAGAGCACGTCATTGGCTCCATGCAATTTTTTCTGAAGAGCTTTTTCTCTTTGGATTCTACGCTTAGTGTGATATGTTGGATGCATGTTTTTAGGAAGGGGCGGTATGAGTAATTGTTTGTGTATGTTTTGGGGAATGTTGTATTTAGCATAGGCGAGTGAGGTGAAGTTAACTTGGGTACACGATAAATGTGGCGACCTGCGCTAGTGGTCGCAGAGCCTTGCGTATTGAGCTGTTAAATGGGCTTCACGGATTTCACATAGGGTATTTATGACTCCTGTCTGGTGGAGTAGTGTGTTAGAGGTATTCATTGCAATGCCTAGCGCGTATTTGTAAACTCTGCTGGAGGAGGGTGTTGGCCGATTCCGCTTCTGCTAAACTAAGGTGAAGGTTAAGAGAGGGTATATGTGATTTTACTAATCACAAAAGCTTGTATTACACGAAGTAGCTCTGACTCTCGGAGCCCTCCATTTTTCCCTGAGATTCGTTTTATCATTGTTAGGGAGTTTTCAACGGCATTGCGTAAAGCTTCGAGTGTGTGCGTATTAAGTCGGTTGTTTTGGATAATAAACCTAGCACACGAATGCTTGATACTGCAAGGAATAGAGGCACCCATTCGTGTGAACTTCGATCATTAGAACGTGTTTGTTCGACGATGAGTTGGTAGAAGGAGTAACTCTGATTTACTTTGGTGTACAATAGAGATTCGTCTGAGATGTTAGTGCTGTTATTATATCTACAGCTGTTTGTAGGGTGACTTGAATGTGTCCATCTGAGCCTCTTTTTATTCGTAAGGTGATATCATCGGCACAGATGGAGAAGTTCAAGTCAGAGATACGTTGAAGAGCGTTGGGTATAGGTAGCATAGCCAGGTTAAAAAGGATTGGAGAGAGCACTGACCCTTGAGGTGTTTCCGAAGCTGCCTAGTGTATAGGGTGAGAAGTGTTCTGGTTCTAATGTTAATGTAGCTCTGCGGTCTGTGAAGAAGCTTTTGATGTAAGAGTACATTTTATCGCCACAAGAAATGCAGTTGAGGCAAGCATATATAGCTGAGTAGTCTACGTTATTGAATGCTCCATGTAGGTCCAGACCAAGGATTGCCTGAGTATCCTCGCTTTGGTTAGGAGTATGATGTGTTGAAGGCGAAGAATTGCATCTTGCGCTGAAAGTGAGGCCCTAAAACCAGTGCTTTCTGGAGGCAGTAGTACATTATACTCCACGTGTCTCTGGAGGTGTGCAAGCACAACATGTGCTTGCACGCCTCCAGAGACATCGTGCCTCTGAGACACGATGTCTTTTAACATCGTGTCTCTTAACATCTCTTCCTTAGCATCGTGGCTTTCTGAGACACGATGCTAAGGAATGGGCCTCTTTTCTATCAAGTGAGCTTTGTTCGGTTTAGGTATAAATATGACTCTGGCATCTTTCCACGAAGGTGGAAGGGTGCCCGTGTCAAAACAGTCGTTAAAGTACTCAGTCAAATCTTCATAGAAAAAGGTTCAAGATTTCTAAGTAATTTGTTGTTAACGCGGTCGGGGCCTGAGGCCGACATGGTACGGAGTGTTGCGAGGGCGTGCCTAAATTCCGCTTCCGTTATCGGCACACCTAATGACTCATTAGGTTTCCCTGTGTAAGATGGTATAATATCCTTGCGTAATTGAGGTAATGCAATGTGCGGAGGTTATCAAACAGCTGTCCAAAATGGTCACTGCGCTCGTGTAACAGTTTAGTGATAGCGTGAGAACGTCGTGCGTGAGAACTGAGAACTGCTGTGGTCTGGGAGGTGTCAAGTAGTACCCACGTTCCTTACTACTGAGGTGGTCATGCATTCCTTCAACAATCTGACCCCATTGTTGTGCCGCTATATGAGTCGTGTATCGCTCGATTTGTTGGTCTAGCTTCGCTATCCTAATGCGGAGTTTCCTGTTGTGGCGCTGGTGTTTCCACTGTCGCAAAAGTGACTGTTTTGCTTCCAACATATGGAGAAGCTTGGAGTCAAGATTAATTATTGGGGTGTCGGGGGGTAGAGTTCTCGTGTGAATTTCAACATCTTTTTGAAGCTGTTGACTTCCACTTGGTAAGGTCTGCAATACGCGAGGGAGCGGTGCTGTTACGGGTCTCTCTAAATTTGTCCCATTCTATGCATCAGTGGTTTAGCTGCAATGGGTCTGTGTTTTAGTTGCGAATTAATGCTAATAATGTAATGATCACTGCCAAGATTGGTTTGGGTGTTAGTCCAAAAATTGTAGGGGCATTGTGAGTGAGGGTAAGATCGGGGGGTGTACTTTTTTCACACTGTTCCCAAACGAGTAGGCTCCTCCGGGTCGTTGTGCAGCGTAAAATGATGTTCTGAATATAGGGCCAGAGGGCTCTACCTTTTGGTGTAGATGAGATGTAACTCCACGCTGTGTGGGAGGCGTTGAAATCCCCCACTATGAGGAAGGTGTGTTTTGTTTGCCGAGGATGTAGCTCGGGTAAATATGGAATCAAAGCGGTGTCTTTCCTCTTGTGGTCTACTATATACGTTAAGATTGTATAAGACTCGCGAGTTAAGTTTATCAGGTTGTATTGGAGAAAGTCGTGCTCAATGTCGATGTCCGCAAATTTGAATAGGTAACTGTAAGGTGCTTCTGAGTTAACACAGCAGTGGTTTGGTATGGTATCAGCCGTGTTTTGATGTGTTCTATAACCTGGCAGCTGCACTACATCATTTTTTTCTTGTAACGCAATGATTGCGGGAGGGGTAGTTCGTGATTTGATGTACTACAGGAGGTTTGCCTTTTTTCGGCGAAACCCCCTGCAGTTCCATTGCCATACGCAAAGTTCAGTGCGGTTACGAGGAGCCATTTCGGCTACGTTGATTTGGCTTAGGTTGGGCAAGGTCTGGATGGTCAGCGTGGACCGTGTCAATCCACTGCGTGCCTCTATCTAGGGTTTGTTGCATCGGTAATATGGCTTGTTGTATCAAGGCCATGAATTCATGTAGCTTCTGCAAGGAGGCTGTGGAGATGGTAATAAAATTGTATAGTTTTCCTGAAATTGGGTCACTTTTTATTTCTTTGTCAACTTTCTCTAGTTTCGCTCCGACTTGGTCTACTCACTCATCGAATGACAATGTGGGAGTCGAGACTTCTCGTTTTTGCGCAGGTGGTTGAGTGGGGTGCCTAGCTATAGGGGGTGGTTGAGAAAGGAGCTGGAGCTGGTGAGATAGGTGTAGCGGTGAAAGATGAAGCAGGGAGGTGTGGGGAGGCAGATGGTTGTTTGAAGGACTGAAGCTCTAGGCGTAGTTTTGCATTTTCTGCCCTTAATTTAGCCATTTCAACCTGCAATAGTTTGAGCTGCTTTTGAATGGAGCTTTCAGGGGAGGCTACATCAGCCCAGTTCACCTCGTGTCTAGGTCCAGTCCGAAGGCTTTGGTCTTGATGAATGCTTTTGTTGCGGCTTCGGCTAAGGCTGCGGCTTTTTCGGCTTTGCTGTCTTGTGATACAGGGCGAGCGACCTCTATGAGCGTTCTTGAAAGATGGGCTTTGATCGATGAATGGAGCTGCATCCTGCTGGAAAGTTCAGGGTGCGTGCTTTGGTTTGGGCTTGTAGAGCTCTGGGCACTGGGGCGAGCCGGCGGGGTGGTCACTGTTGCACACCATACACTTAGGTTCACAGTCGTGATCAAGGAGTGGGTTCGGAATGCCACACATTGGACATAAAGGCTGAGGGGCGCCTGATGCCACTCTGATAACTTATGTAAAAAGGCACGCGCATACCCCTGAAGGTGATCAAGATGGATGTTGTGGAAACCATGCGACGTCCGGTAAGAATGAGGCCTAGTCTGTCATAGTCCAATAGACTTGACAAGATGGTTTCCGATGTATGTTCCATGTGAATATTACGGATGACCCCTCGGCAGGTATTCGATGAATTGGTAATGTGGGGGGCCGCTTCAAAGCTGCGCTCGTTCATCTTGATGGATTTGACACCGTGGTATGCTTCGGTGCATGCCGAGTCCGGTGTGCTTATGAGCAGAATGTTGCTTACAGAGTTGATGCGGTATTGGTCATGTAGGAAGCTTGTGAGCTCTGCCGCTTTTGGGATTGAATGTATGAGCTTCGGAAGTGGAGTGTCAGCACAGCTGAGGCCTCCGCGTATTCGCAGAATTATTTTGTAGTCGTCCGCTGGAAGTGGAGGGGGTCTGGGGGCACTGCGACGAGTCGATGGGAGAGCTTTCTGTGAATCTTCTTGCGAAGTGTTGATGTCAGGCATTGATTTCTTCGGGGATGAAGCAGGCTTTCCTGGCCCTGGCATACACTTGACGCCAGCTACCTTCATCATCGTCGAGAGCTTCGGTGGAGGGAAGCTCCTCTCCCTTTGTTTCGTTGATGACCATGTTGGTAGGCCTAGCCGGTAGGCCCACCGAGGTAGGCGCACGCTGCCAAAACGTCAATCTTCGTGGATGCGAACTGCGAAGCACTCACTTAAAATCACTTCAGGTGATGCGGTCAATTCCGTAGAAAGCTTTACATTTGTTTAAGTTGCCATTGAATAACTTAAACAGTCAGAAACAGGAATTTTGCTGCAGCGCTTGCGAAACGCGGCCGCTCCCGGTGGCGTGTAAGGCGCGTCTCCACGCCGGCGAGCACGGGCATCGCGTCATGCCAAAATCTATTGGTGCCTTGACTGTGGCGTGTAGTTATGTTCTCACATGACACGCACCTTATGATTATCATGTTTGCACCAGTAACATACATTCGTTTTCCATTGGCGTCACGTAATACCAAATTTGGCATATGTGAACCTAGCGAAATGGCCGGGAGCGGATCATGAGCATGGCATGAAGTCATGTCACGTGACACGCATGTCATGATTTTATGTTAGGATCTGTCGCTTGTGTTCGCCATGCAATCATGCCCTACCATACAAGTTTTGCAACATGTCATGTGAACGAAACCACCGCAAGAGCTGCAGGACCATGAAATGTAAATTATGACATTCATGACTTGTCATGATTTTCATGTTATGACTTGTCAAATTTGTTCTTCATAGACATTTTATGCCATACCAAGTTTGGTATCGATACCATTATTGAAATGGCCAGGAGAGCTATAAGTCATAGATAGATAGATAGATAGATAGATAGATAGATAGATAGATAGATAGATAGATAGATAGATAGATAGATAGATAGATAGATAGATAGATAGATAGATAGATAGATAGATAGATAGATAGATAGATAGATAGATAGATAGATAGATAGATAGATAGATAGATAGATAGATAGATAGATAGATAGATAGATAGATAGATAGATAGATAGATAGATAGATAGATAGATAGATAGATAGATAGATAGATAGATAGATAGATAGATAGATAGATAGATAGATACGCTCAATGTCGCCGAAGTTCGCTTAGAAATGCTTGGCATTCAAAACCTGCACGAGAGCCAACAAAATAAACAGGGTCCGACAGAAACAAAACTGAAGAGAAACAAGCAAGGCTACCCCGCCCAGCACTGCCTTCACGCTCTGTACCACTAGAGCAAGCTGCCCTAATTGTTAATATACTGCGGCCGTTCAGTAAAAGGTAGAAATTTAGACATGCATCCTGTACGAATCTACGTTTTATTCTTTGGGTTACGTGTAACGCAAGTGTCACGGGCAGCAGAGCTCTGCAATATAACCAGATTCATCAAGAAGAGTTGTCAATGTGAGTCACGATAAGTGTGTCATTAATTTCGCTCCATGCGTAGAAGTGGCGAGCAAGAATGCCCCTCCATATACTCAAAATCGTGAACCACTTTTTTGTAAACACAGGGCTCGTCTGTGCTTTTTGTGTGAAGCCCACAAGGCGGCTCTCAGCTCTTCCATGGTGGAATGCCAATTAAATATTCTAAATTATCAAACCCTTTCAGGGGCGAAGCTTCTCAAGCCATGGAGCGTGCGTCCGCAATGTATGTAGTAGTAGTAGTAGTAGTAGTAGTAGTAGTAGTAGTAGTAGTAGTAGTAGTAGTAGTAGTAGTAGTAGTAGCAGTAGTAGTATTAGTAGTAGTAGTAGTAGTAGGGCGTCCTAGTAGTTATATGTAGCCACCTCCATGACCGGAATAGATAAGCTGCACGCGTGCACTTATTTGAATTGAGGGAAAACCAGTGCGTGTTTATCATGAATAAAATGATTGTTGTTTCTGATCAAACAACCCGCAGAGACCACCAGTATTAGTGACTCCATCTTTAACAAAATTTGCCTTGAATTGGATGCTTACTAAAGAAAAACCTAGTATCAGAAGGACGCTCTTTGAGCAATATCTCACCCGAAAATGAGGCCACGTTAAACTCGCTGGGCGCAACTCCTTAGTTTTAGCACGGTTTAGCCGCAGTGTTATGAACAATAGGCAGTGAAAAGTTAGAAATGGACACGAGGCACAGGCCGTAGGGAAGTGCGTGCATGCCACTCTAGTCCGGCCGTGCCACCATAGAGAACGAAAAAAAGTCAAGAGTGGAGACTCCACAAAATCTGGTCTCAGAAAGCTTGTAACGACTACGTAACAATCTAGTGGTCCCACCAAACACCACAAGATGAAAGTTCGAAAAACAAAGAAGTTATCATCAATCCAACGGTATGTGTTTTTTACAAAATAATTTTATATGCCAATATTTGGCATGTTTTATACATAAAAACAATTTATTCAACACACCATACGCGGTTATTTTTGTTAAGCCGTACTTCCATACACAGCACTTATGCGCCTACTAGTGCGGACGTGAGAACATCGGCTCCCACTCCTGTAAATCTTTTCGACCAGAAACGCGTCTCATCTTCAGCTAGTTTTTCCATCATTGGACGCAGTTCTTCCAGAGTACCACGCCCATACCAAGTTTGTGCCGATGGGTAGTATTTTCACCATTTTTCGGGACATTTTCACTCCGACGCTGGGGCATGGTTGTTTGGCACGTCGAAGCCTAGCTCTCGAATGTCACCTTGCACTCGCTACTCCTAAGGATGCGCATGCAAATGATGGGCCAGAGGGGGGACATCACCCCCTGAGAGTACTTAGAATCCGGATCAACCACGGCTTTTTTAAAGAGGAAATCGCAAAGCCAGCATGGAGTTAGCATCGGGGCAAGTTCGGCACAACGTGGCAGCGGGCGTGGCGGGTGCCGCACCCCCCCCCACCTCGCCGGAGTCGTCAAGAAACGCCTCGCCACGGCCTCTAGGCTCCCCGACCTACAGAGTAAGCTCTTTAGGATCATAGTCCCCCAGGGGTGGGTTGGGCATCAGAAAGATCAGCCAGGTAAACGTGACCCAGGCTCTCGCCATGGCTGCTCGCGTCTCACCTGCTCAGACAGAAGAGGACATCCTTTGCGGCATCGTTGTTCAAAACATAGTTGTCGTTTGTACACCAACGGAGAAGAATACCCGTGTTTACGTGAGTGCAGAAGCTTTACTCATGGGGTTCACCAATTACAAAGTCAACTCGTACTTAGAGGCGCCAGATAACACATCCAAAGGAATATTGCGGTGCGTCTATTTCAACTCTGACCACAACCGCCTGTGTGAAATGATCGTCCAGCTGAGGAACCTGAAAGCCCTCGAAGTGAAACGCATCAATCACAATACTACTCTCATTGTTCTGTTCGATGGACTCAACGGGCCGAATTATGACATGTGCGGCGCCAGCATGCTTCTGAGTACGCTCTACAGACGCCAGACGCACGTTTTGCTGGGTCTGTGGCAGACTCGGTCACCGTGCCGACGTATCCCTGGCCCCGACGAACACGATTGGCAAAGGATGCGGCACCGCGTCTCCTGTACAATACCTCGAGTTCTCGTCATTTTGACCTCCAAGGTGGTGCCGGTGAGAGATTTCTTCTGTGCGATGTTGAGCAATAAAAAGTAGTGCTCAATGTACATGCCAATGGGTGCTAATGGGGAATGAGAGACAGGAGCATTCGGCTTTTAGTTAATGCGCACGCTGCAATCCCCATTAGCAGCTATTGACATGTACATTGACCACTATCTGACAACAAAGCGTTTCTACGTTATACTCGCTCGGCGTAACATTTTTAGTTTAGAAAGGTTTAGCGAGCGTTGAGCCGCGGTGCCATGAATACATTGAACTAGTATACCTTAAAATCGAAGTGGCTTAAAGGTGGGAAAGTAGATACGAAGCGCAAGCTGTAAGAAAGTAAAGCCCAATTCTCCTGTCTCTCATTTCCCATTAGCAGCCATTGACATGTACATTAAGCACTATCTGACAGGAAAAGGTTGCTACGTTATACTCGCCGGGCGTAACCTCCTAGGTTTTAGAAAGGTTTAGCAAGCGTTGGGCCGCAGTGCCATGAATACAGTGAACTAGTATATACCATGAACTCGACGTGGTTAAAGGTGGGAAGTAGACCCGAAGCGCAAGCCGTAAGAAAGTGTGCGTGTGCCACCTCTCGTTTAGTCCTTGGAATGTCCGCCGGATAGCGGTGCTTCTATAAGAGGAATATATGATGAAAATATGCGAGATGGTGGTGCTTGGAGTGTTCAATAGGTGGACGAACGGACACACGGACAGATACATGGATAGAGGCATGAACGAACGCAGGGGCGTATGCATGGACGAACGCAGGGACGGACGCACGAACAGACGCACGCAAGGACGGGCGATTGGACGCATGTACGGTCACGCAGACGCGCGCATGAACGGACGGACGCAAGAACAAATGAACCGGACGAATGCTTTGCACCACTCTCCTTCATTCACTCCGTAGACATGCTGTCATTTTTTTTTGCTTGTTCTTTTGAGTCTATCGAATTCGGAACAGCTCTGGGCTCTCCCATAGTAGAATACCAAGTACTCTGAATTGTTAAGCACTTGTTCTAAACACACATGCTTTCATCGCAGGTATAGGGAACTGTTTTACTATAATCACACGGAATGAGTTAAATGTTGACAAGTAGCTTGCAAGTAGCAGGCAATGTAAAAGAAAAAAAGTAATCAAGCATGGCAAAATAGGAAGGATGGTGTTGCAATCACGTGCCTGAACAAATGTCTTATTTTGGCTGGTTCAGAATATTTAAAGCATTTTCTAGAGCTGAACAATGTGGAGCCGTTGCATGTGACCCTTTTCTAACCACGAAATAAGAAAGACGGCATCAACGCGTTATGTTCGAACGCTTGGTAGCGAAAGGCGTCTTTCACATGGTTCAACGTTTCTTTGGGTTCTGCACATTCAGCATGAGGACAGAACGTGGGCTGTTCGCAAGGCTGGTATTGAGAGTGGCATTGTACGTACTGTGGTGGCGAGGAGGTGTACCGGGAGCGCGTCGCAAGTCCTATAAAGGCGCCGCTATTGCTTTCTACTGAAATACGCCTAATCGAGTCGAATTACATCAATTAGCGTCTAGAAAAACACGGTGACAATGCTTCATTTTGGCAACGGCAAAACGTTTCATCAAAGGAAGCAAGAGACAGCATGAGTCTCTAGCTGTTTCGTTCTAAAAACGCTCCCACTCTTGCACGCGGGCATGCAGGATAGCCTTCGAAACCTTGAGCAATTCGATTCAGTATGTTGTTCCTGTATTTGTGTGTGTACGACTAAACTTATACATGTTTCTTTTGGTGCTATACTGTTGAATGTATCCACGCTTCTTGCTATTATTGTGTTGTTTCTTTACATAAACGGCTAATGTGCAATAAATCTTCCGAGTGTATGACTTGACTGGAAAGCACGTGAGCTGCGTTGCCTGATTCCGTATTTCTATTTGACAGATGCTTAAAAACAAACACATACCACGCCTGGTCTTGGCGGTGTGGTGGCGGGAAACGGCTGTATTGTTTTTACGTTTTAAGTGTGCTGGCTTCCGACTCGTAATAAACTGATGTGATACCGTTACCTTCGTCGCCTGTTTACATATCTGAGATTCGTTCAGTTGCACACGAGGTTCGTTTTCCTTTTTCTTCATCAGAGATACAACGATGCATGTACATGAGCGCCTTTCGTGACTCGTTTTCGCGCTCGTTTATTAATATTCTTGCACACCTTCCTGCTGGTATCTGGTCCAGAGTTGTGGGACACGCTCAAGGTACACTGGTCTCTGCACTGGCCAGAAGAACGGCATGCCCTGAGACGCTTCTAATCGGAATAACAATTGGTGATTGTGACAAAGCTACACATTGTCCTTAGGGCTGATTTATTCGATGCACACATTGTATTGAGAATGACTTGGATGTTTTCAACGCATTATTGTAGTACTGTAGTTCTAAGCAGATGCTTGAATTTGCCGGCGTAGTTGACGGCCTCACAACAAAGTTATCTATTTTGCGAGATCCCCGCTTATCCGAAAATAGAGTCCGTTCAATTACTCATACCATCATAAGAGTTCCCGTTGCGTATCCACCTGTACGTGATCGATTGCTGTTTGTAGGTTATATTTAAAACATGGCTCGTGCAGCTATATCAACGCAGCATACTACAGCTGAAATATACGGGAGGCTTAGTACGCTGCCTTAGTTTCTATTAGAGGTAGCTGCACAGCTTTGTGCAAGTCCATTAGCTGATAATGAGACCGAACCTTTGTTTTCTATGAAGCATTGATCGGCTTCTTGCCCGCCTAGCTCACTTACCCTTTCAGGATAACAATTTAGCCACTTACAGTTCTCTTTTTGGTCGTTCTTATAAAAACTTTGATTGTCTGGATATATTTCATGGTGGTCGAAATGTGTTAGTACTTAAACATCACCCATCGACAGATCACCTCGAAAAATGGGAGTCGATTGCACTTCTCAGCGTCGATTACAAGACTTTTTGACAATTCTTAATTGGCGTATAAATCTGATGCCTTTTAGAATAGTAAGTCACCGTCGAGTTTGATTCCTGGTAGAAAAGTCATACTTCGGCTCTTGTTACATTCGACATCTTTCCTTGCACGCTTAAACGAACGTAGACTGTTGATTACAATTGATCAAAGACCGACACTCGATGGCCTAAAGCATAGCTAGCGTACTCAACGTAATAGTGGTCTTTATTGTTCAGCAAAACTACTGTGAGCTTCTGAGCAATGGAAAAAAACATACAAGGTACGTAAGTTTTGGAAGGTTCTGAAAGTACGCGATTACTTGTTAGCCAGGGAGTTCCCCAAGAATGTTCTTTATCTCCAGCTCTTTCCGTGCTCAGCGTGGAACCACTCCTGCGTTTTGTACTTGACTATCCGTACAATCAAGGTCTTGTGCTACTGAGTTGTGGTATATTTAAGGCGATATTTAAGGCGATACCTTTCGCCGATGACATAACCTGGTATCTGAATAACATGTACACTCTATCCCGTAGCCCATACAAAGTTTCTATGATTGTGGCAATGTTTCACGCGCGTCGTTAAATTTTTTAAGATCTCCGTATGTCTTCATTGCTTGCCTGAATGTCTGACAAAGTCCCCTTTTTCCTTTTTAAAAGCGTGACTCTGGTCGCATTCTGGGGCTTCATTATATTTAGTACGGCTTATCCACCTTTGTGTGGGTAACAGTACTTGATGATGCGAAATAACATGTAGGCGTAACGACGTTTCCAGGACAGAAATGCATGACTCCTGTCTTGGTGGATGCTGTAATAAAACACGTTCGCGTTAAATCGCCTCTGCAGCTAGCTTTAACAGGATATTCAAAATAACGTTTATGGCTTTCTTTACAAAAACATGGGGAAGATAACAACCACATTTGTAGATGGAGACAGTCACATGTTCCAGGCAGTTGCACATAATTGCACTTCGAATAATGCTACTATTGTATCCGTGTTCTGGGATTTCCTTCTGCAAACTTTTATTATGGCTTGCATGATTACGCATGCAAGACAGTCAACGCTGGCGCGAACCTCGTGTCAAATGTGTCGAGCCAGTTACGTGGGTCACTTAATCTGACAATGGCTCGAAGCCACGGGCAAAGATCATAGCCTGCTGTTTTACTGCTAGCTTGCGATAGCAAGCAACCATTCCTCATCACATTGGGGAGTAATAAGGCAGCGATGGTCGCCCCCTCACGCTTATACATGTTTTTTTTCAATTTTGTTGGCAACCGTGGCCGGGGCTATGATTGATTGATATGTGGGGTTTAACGTCCCAAAACCACTATATGATTATGAGAGGACGCCGTAGTGGAGGGCTCCGGAAATTTAGACCACCTGGGGTCCTTTAACGTGCACCCAAATCTGAGTACACGGGCTACAACATTTCCGCCTCCATCGGAAATGCAGCCGCCGCAGCCGGGATTCGAACCCGTGGCCGGGCTAGTGAATGCATTAAGTACACGAAACACAGCCAGCTCGACGAATTGAACGGCCAACTGCACAGGCTACTCGAAAAATACATTAAGACTCGACGCCGTGTTGACAGTAGAAACAAATGCCAACCTCGAGGGACTTATTTTTCCGAGGACTGAAAAGTCTCAAATTAATTACGTCACAGACGCTCTTTCCGCATAATGAATCTCTTAGGCTCTACTTCTATTTCCAGAAAGCAAACGCTCGTTACACGGGCTGTTTTCACCCCTCATGCTGCTAATTTTTCGATCATGATAGGACACTCTGCTCAGAAGGCTGCCGTTTGTACATCCTCGTCCGGCTGTGAACGCGTTTCGCGACGTATCGCAAAGGGACGGTTGCTCACTTTTTATTTAGTCTTCATTTATTTAGTACATGCGGCAGTCCGTAGACCAAGCAGGAGGCTTATAGAAAAGGAACACAGTGGAAACAAAGAGAACACGCTTGTAGAGCAAAATTTCCTTACTATCCTACGCAATAAGTGAAAAAAAAGTACTTACTAAGTATAGTGAATTAAATATACACTACTAGAAAGAAAAGAAGTGCACAAATTGCTTTAAACAGTCTTAAGCGAAGAAGTAACGCAACACAACTGAACTCTTGAGATTAGGTTATATAGCATGGTATCCACAATGTTGACTAAGCAAAAAGATGCATGAATGTTTCAAAGTCAGGAATGCCATGCTTAAGGAAAGCATATGTATACATTGTATTCCATTCGCTAATGGTTCGTGAAAAGAGGAGGTGCTTGAAAAGGTTAGTACGTGCGAAGTATGGTGTCAGATCATGATTGTGATTATGTCTGGTTAGCCTAGAAGAAGACGGACATAGGTGTTCATGAGGATCAATAATAAACTGATGATTTGGAACAGGAAAAGAAACTGCAGTCTGGTGATAGCTCTACGCTGTTTCAAAAGTGCGATGTTGTTTGTAGCCATAAGTGATTAAGGTGAATCAAGATTGTCATAGGCATTATAAATGAATCTTACCACACTTCTCTGGACTATTTGAACTTTATGAATGTCTTTTTTAAAAAATGGGTCCCAGTCCACGCATGCGGGCTCGTGACGGGGTCGTATAAACACACTGTCTGCAAGAAGCTTAATTTGTGATGGCACGTTTTTTACTTGTGTCTTAGAAACTCTAGTTTTCTAGAGGCGGAAGAACAGGCATCGTCATTATGGTTGCTCCACGACAGTCAGTTGGTAATCTTTACTAAAAGATATATAATATTTTTCACTTCGATCAAGGAATTAATATTTAAGGTGTACCGCGACGTTGACGGACCAATTTCATTTGAAATTTGCATAAATATTGATTTGCTAATGTTTAACGTCGTCAACCAAATATTGCACCAATCGGAGAGAGAACTTAGGTTGTTCTGCAAGCGCTCTCAATTTCTTTCACTCTTAATTGGCTTGTAAATGTTGCAATCACCTCCAGAAAGTTTTAGGCTTATGTCAGACGCATCAACTGATGGAATGACATCATTTAAAAGATGAGAAACAAGGCAAGGCCTAGGGTGTGGTCCTCGGGAACTCCCGAGATATCAGGCAAAATTCCAGAGCTGCAGCTTTCGACTTCGACTAATTGTTTCCGGCTGGTGAGCTAAGAGCGAATTCACTGAATTATGTTAATAGGATGGCCATTGTTTGAAATTTTTGTGAGTAGTTTACCGTGACAAACGCAGTCAAACGCTCTTCTAAAATCTAGAAATATGTCGTCTATTTGGTCGCCCTTATGCTGCGCCGCGGTGGCCTGATGTCTAAGATACTTGGCTGCTAACCCGCAGGTCGTGGAATTAAATCCCGGCTGCGGCGTCTGCATTTCCGATGGAGGCGGGAATGTTGTAGGCCCGTGTGCTCAGATTTGGGTACACGTAAAAGAACCTCAGGTGGTCGAAATTTCCGAAGCCCGCTACTATGGCGTCTCTCATATTGTCATCGTCTTTCTTGGGCAAGCACCACCTTAAAGATCCATCTGGTCGTTTGGCACGCTGGAGCCTAAGACTTCAAGAGTTTGACATGACCATTGTCTACAAATCTGGAAAGAGGCACACCAACGCCGACTGTCTCTCACGGTCGCCAGTCGAAACTGTCGCTCCTGATGACGAAAACATCGACGCGGCATTCTTGGGAGTTGTCAACACAGCCACTATTGCACGAGAGCAGCGCAGTGACCCGGAGCTGTTACCACTCATTGAATATTTAGAAGGACGACGTAAAGACGTGCCGTGGTTATTTGCTAGAGGACTGCCATCTTTTTGCTTGCGAAACGATGTTCTCTATAAGAAAAACTTCTCACCAACTGGTAACCCGCACTTGCTCGTCGTGCCTGCCTCTCTTCGAAAGAAATTATAGAAGCGTGCCATGATGAAGCAACTTCTGGTCATCTAGGCTACACCCGAACATTGTGCCGACTACGATGCAAGTACTACTGGCCAAAGTTACCTGCTGCGGTTAAACATCACGTGCGAACGTGCACCGACTGCCAAAGACGCAAAGCGCCTCCCAGCAAGCCAGCCGGTCTTTTACATCCAGTCGAAGCACCAGAAAAGCCGTTCACCCAGATTGGAATGGATTTCTTGGGTCCCTTTCCAACTTCCACAACAGGGAACAGATGGATTATCGTGGTCACTGATTACCTGTCCCGTTATGCAGAGACTGAAGCTATGCAGCGTGGCACAGCAGCAGAAGCCGCTCAGTTTTTCATCGAAAACATCGTCCTTCGGCATGGCGCTCCGACAACAGTGATCACAGACAGAGGACCTGCCTTCACCGCAGAGCTTTTGGAGTCGGTTCTCAGACTCAGCGGTACAGCTCACCGGAGAACAACTGCATACCATCCGCAGACAAACGGACTGACGGAGCGCCTCAACAGGACCCTCACAGACATGATCAGTATGTACGTTGACACAGAACATAAAAACTATGATCAGATATTGCCGTACGTGACCTTTGCTTATAACACCGCTCGACAAGAAACCACTGGAATGACACCGTTCAGTCTGATCTATGGTCGCGAAGTCACGACAACATTGGACGCCATGTTGCCGCATGAGTGTGACGACATCCATGTGGACGCCGAAGAATTCACTCAGCGTGCCGAAGAAGCCAGACAGCTCGCGCGCGTGCGCATCTGTCATCAGCAGCATCAAGATGCACAATGCTACGACAACCGACACAAGTTTGTTAGCTACTCACCAGGCGACAAAGTGTGGGTCTGGATTCCGATACGTCGACGTGGACTGTCTGAGAAACTGCTAAGACGGTACTTTGGTCCATACAGCGTCACGCGACACTTGAACGACGTGAACTACGAAGTTGTGCCCGACACTAATTGTAGTTCTAAGCGCCAAAAGCGTTTGCCCGAAGTCGTGCACGTCGTGCGTATGAAACCATATTTATCGAGTTAATTAGCTCCCGGTTACCGTTTTCGTACGACCACTTCATACGCCTGGTAGAGCACCTAAGTTGCGCATCGGGACGATGCTTCTTTCGGAGGGAGGCAAATGTAACGTGCTTGCCCAAGAAAGACGATGACATTTGTGCATGTGCCACGAAGGACGACGAAATGGACGAAGAAGAAGAACTCGCTTGCGCGTTCTAATTAAAAAGATCGACCTGCTTCTGGTGTCTCAGTCTCTACGGCAAGACCTCTGTTTTGACGTCGTGACAATATTGTGGTTTCGGGATGTTACACCACACAAATCATCATCATTGGTCGCCCTTATGAAGTGCTATTGCGAAGTCATGAATAGTGGTGACGAGTTGGGTGGCCATCGAGAGGCCTTTTTTTTAGAACTATGCTGAAAAGGCGTCAAAATATTCTTTTCTTCAAGAAATCACATTATGTAATGCGTGATGATGTGCTCAAGTTTACACAGACCGGAAGTTAAGGATATAAGGTGGTACTTTTCAACATTCAGGCGATCACCTTTTTTTAGAACAGGAATAACGCGCGCCGTACGCTAGCCATCGAGAAGAGTTGAATCATGAAGAGAAAGACCAAAAATATGGGTGAAAGCATGCGTGATGGGTTCATCGTAGTGGTGCAGAAATACGTTTGGTACACCATCTGGGACCATCAGACGGTCTAATCTTAACATTAAGTAACAAAGAAAGGACACATTAGACAGTTATGAAATCGGCAGATATGGTAGGAAGAGAACAATTATTTGTGTCAGCGTGATTTTCATGAGTACATACAGAGTGAAAATACAGAGTGAAATGGCTTGCGATTTTGGTTGGATCGCTAACAATACATCCGTTTACAGATATCCGATTGGCGATTTTTTCGTATCACTCAAGTACCGCCATAATCTCTCTGGGTTAGTTTTCAAAAATGTTAGAAAGTGAATGGCAGAAGTAGCTCGCCCTAGCTTCG
Organism: Rhipicephalus microplus; assembly: GCF_013339725.1. NCBI lineage: Eukaryota > Metazoa > Arthropoda > Arachnida > Ixodida > Ixodidae > Rhipicephalus > Rhipicephalus microplus. Next base: position 38,497,545 of record NC_051175.1, read on the forward strand.
CTTAGCTGAGTTGCAAGCTGAACTTTCAACGAGATCAGTCTGTAGTGGTTTTATTCTTCTTTTAACATGTTTTAGCTCGCGGTGCAAGTGTATGATGTCTCTCGGGATCCATTGGTTGTTTCTGCTATTCCCCTGCAGGTCGCGGGATCGAATCTCGGCTGCGGTGGCTGCATTTTCGATGGAGGCGGAAATGTTGTAGGCCCGTGTGCTCAGCTTTGGGTGCACGTTAAAGAACCCCAGGTGGTCGAAATTCCGGAGCCCTCCACTATGGCGTCTCTCATAATCATATGGTGGTTTTGGGACGTTAAACCCCACAAATCAATAAATCAATCTGCTTTTCCTAACACGTTCACTTGGCACAAACTTATCAATCCAGTAGTGTATGGCAATTTTTATTTCATCCCAGGAGGTGGACACACTATCTGAAGGATTATCGCATAAGAACCACAGATAATCCAAAATGGCCTGGTCGTCCGCCTTCGAGTAATCTCTAACGTAATGTCTGGTTTCCTGTCAGTGTACGTTTTTTTCGCCAATACTAGATAATAAAAACACTGCTTTATGGTCGGAGATACCATCTTCAATAGAGATTGTGTATTTGCATACATGGGAATTCAGAAAGATTAGGTCGGGTATAGAACGGGCGTTCCCAGCCTCTCTGGTACACTCATTAACAACCTGTACAAGATCACACATCAAGGCAATGTCTGTGAGAGGGTTAGACGACGTTACATCAGAGCCGTAGCCGGGAACGCACCAGTCAACACTCGGCAAGTTAAAATCCCCTGCAAGAATCGAACGGTCATTTTTAACGCGCCCATGTGGTCTTAAAGCTTAGTCAGATAAACGTGTGATAAAGAGGGTGGCTTGTAGACTGCACATACGGGGAAGTAATGGCCCCAGCAGCTGGCTTTAAGGAATAAACTTTCGTGCTCAAGAATTTGTTGAAGGGGCTGAGCACTAATGCCATCTTTGTTAACTATTGCTACACCACCACCTCTTGTCGTCTGGTCACATCTGAAAATTTGATATGTAGGAGGAATGAGAACTGAATCATTTACACCTTCGTGCAAGCAGGTTCCTGTGATTATTGTAATGTGACGTAACAGCGCAATTCGTTTCACATGAATCCTGTGAAACCCATGCCATGACCGGCAAAAAGCGAGATAAGAGCAAGAACAACGTCGCAGGAATGAATGTAGCAGAGAGATTCTACTATATTATTGACACAAACGCCTCAGATGCATCTTTACACGTGAACTCAAATATTGAGTGCTGCGTGCCGCGTGAGCGCCATCAACATGAGTCATGCGGAAAGTTATTACAAATTGATGACGTATTACTTATGTCATGACACGTCATTTGATCATGGACACAGTGCCAAGCCAGGCGATTTGCAGAAAGCTTACAATCCAAAGGATGTAGGCGACGTTATGTACAGAAAGCTCTCGGAAGGGTTCAGGGGAGTCTCAATACATTATGTGTAGAAAGCTCACGGATGGGTTCAGGGGAGCGTCAATACGTCAACTGAGGAAAAATAGAAAATGCCTTCTCGCCCGGCCGAGGTGGTCTAGGGGCTAATGTACTCGGCTGCTGAGTCGCAGGTCACGGTATCAAATCCCGGCTGCAGCGGCTGCATTTTCAATGGAGGCGAAAATGCAGTAGGCTCGTGTGCTCAGATTTGGGTGCACGTTAAGGAACGTCAGCTCGTCAAAATTTTCGGAGCCTTCCACTACGGCGTCTCTCATATGGTGGTTTTTGGACGTTAAACACCACATATCAATCAATCTGATTTCTTGGCAGATTTTGAAGTGAAGTCATCTTCGGCCATGCAGACTAACTGTGATATAATAACGCCAGTGCTCAGAGGTTTCCCCGTGTTCCTCAACAAGCTGCTTATTGCCTGCACGTCCCTTCGTCGGCCAAACAAATAAAGGCGTCACTGCAATCTACGAAACGTGGAAGCGCCCCTGGGACAGACGGTTTTCTAGATGTGTTTTACTTGACATTGTGAAGGCGACTGGCACTGCCTTTGCCGTGGTTATTGGGAGATGTTTCGAGGATAGTGTTTTTTCGTCATGCAGTTTTTGAGATTATCTCATTGTTTTTATACAAAAAGATGTCGCTTTCTCCGTTAGCCCTGAATATCGAAGGCCCATCACGCTTATTAACGTTAACAATATATGTTTTCTTTCTGTTATTTTGAATTTTATTGACAATATATAAGCAAACATTACAAACTAGCTGGACCGTTAGCCTACATTGGCTAGTGGCCCGTACATATCAGATCAAATAACAGAACAATAAAGCATATATTTTTACACGCACAAACATACAAGCACACGCAAATATATATATATATATATATATATATATATATATATATATATATATGTGTGTGTGTGTGTGTGTGTGTGTGTGTGTGTGTGTGTGTGTGTGTTTGTGTGACGCTACGATTACTGGTTGACGTGGCCTGGCTCATACGCCATGTTTATTCTATTCTGACTTCTTCCTCCTCAGCTTCTACCAACCATCACTTCATACGTCACACGATTCCCCCTCCCCCCGAAAGCTGGCACCGGTTAGAAACTACAACAAATTGAAAACAAAATAAACAAAATAATGGCCAAATTCGCAGTTCCACGTCCCGACGGAGTTCCACAATCGCACTAAATCTTCAAGGCCGAGGGAGCAGTCTGGTGATTTTTATGACAACTCTGGTGGACGAGCTTGACTGTTGCGTTGCGGACAGAGCTGGCTACCCATGGATGCTGACAATACTGCTTGAACTCCTTCGGGGACTGAGCAAAGATGGAACGCATTGTTGCATCGGTAGCTCGGATGTCGTCGGAGTTGTGTTTTTCGACGAGAATGGTGCGATCCCGGTTCTTGTTGCTTTCGTGCTTTTTGACAGACTGTGACGAAGTGCCTGAGTGCTTGCGGTGTCCAAGCAGTGCTTCCGCGTCTTTCTCGGCGTTTTCTGTAATGGTGCAGTCGGTGTAATAGCTGAGGCAGGGAGTGTCTCTGGTGACTTTTCTTTGTGCGAAAGTGTCTGATGTCTTGAATTGGTCTTTGGTTTGGAGATCTTATTTTCCGATGTTCTTCACTTGGTGAGTGCACTTCCGTTGAATTTTGCGTTTTTCGATGCCGTCGTTGCAGTCTCTTTCGTTGTCTCCTGAGTTTGTGTACTTGGCTTTGCTTGCTTTGCCTGTGCGAATGTGAAAACAAACATCAAGAATGCTACACTGTTTTGTGTGTGTATGTGTGTGTGTGTGCGTGTGTGTGTGTGTGTGTGTGTGTGTGTGTGTGTGTGTGTGTGTGTGCGTGTGTGTGTGTGTGTGTGTTTGCATATTTAGTTAGGCATAGAAAACAAAAAAATGATAAATCAGATAGTATGTAATAATTCAGGTACATAATCACATCCTTACAACCTATATTACGGTAAAAGGTTCGATACGCCGCCGAACGTGATAAGAGAACAGGAAACAAAACTGCTCGCAAACATTGATCCTGCAAGCAAAATATATTTGCACTGACCTTAAAGTTGCACGTTTCTTTAACTTCTCAGGGTATTTTGTTCAAAATTTTTGTTCCATGAATTTCCAATAAATGTTTCCCATATAAGTTGCAACAATTAAATTAAAGATATCCATTGGATGCGTGTCTAGTGCTTCACGCTGCAATGGTGAATAAATTGAAAGGACGGGATAGCTGGTGCCAGCGATTTGGTAAACAGAAAGGGCAACCTTATATTCAGGAAGTGCTGAGACTGATAGGATACGTTGCTCCTAAAACATGTCGTTTGAATTCTTGCGGTTTCTACCTATTACGCTTAGGGATCTCTTTGGTAGTCCTAGAAGTGGCTCAAGGTATGTCGTGTATGTTGCGCCCCACCATTCTATACAGTAGCTTATATGAGAGTGGCAGAAGGAAAATTGTAACGTCTGAAGCACACAAGAGGAAAAGCATTCACGATTACGCAACAGTCGTCGTTCACCCTCTGAGGGCTTTGCTGGACACCCTGGTGGGACACCATCAGGCTTCAGCAGTGCCTAGACAATGAATATACAGCTTGTCATTTACCACCCAGGCTATCATACCCTATACTTGTCGCGGTCTGCGCGTGGTCGTCTTATGTCTTCGGACCAAGAGAAGGCATTTCACTGACTAGAGCCCACGTATACCTTTCATGTTCTCACAGCCTTTGGCTTTATTTCTGTGTGTTTTTTTTTTGAAAATGATTACAAATACCTACTCTGGTATAAAAAGTACACTAGTTCTGGATGAATGATGAGTGTAGCCTTTCCCATTACACGTGAGCTCCGTCAGGGATGTCCACAGTCTCCTGCGCAATTGTGCTCAGCCTTGAGCCATTCGTGGGTGATCTAAACGCGGATTCATGCGTCTGAAGTCTGGAGCTTCCTGGCGGTAGCATAGTGAATATAACAGCTTTCGCTAATATAATAATCACCTACCTTTCAGATGAAGGTGGTGTGTCACACAGCCTGCGTTTATTTGCTCAGTATGAAGACATTTTAATTGCAGAACTGAACTTCTCTAAATGCAATTATTAAATGCACAACAATCCTTATTGAACTTTGATGAGTTTCAGCGTATCAATCTATCTATCTATCTTTCTATTTATTTATTTATTTATTTATTTATTTATTTATTTATTGAACAGAGCGCTCAGAGAGACATTATAGGGAGGGGGGGGTACAAGAAAAGAACATGAAAATTTACAGGTTTACATAAGTTTGTGTAAAATAAATAAAAAGAGAAAAAAGTAGATTTGCAAGACACAAAACATATGCAGCAGCACCGAGCAAAGCTGCGTCAGAAAACTCATATGTATTAGAGAGAAAAAAATGCAGAAACCACAAAAATTTATGAAAATCGCATGATAATTGAAACAATGTGTGGCATTCAGCTAGCCCAAGGGCAAATTAACCCCAACATAGCTTACAACCAAGATACGGTACAGATCATGGCAGCTGCCATGCGCACACACGTTGTCTATAGGGCTTAGCGGTTGAAAAGTTGAATCAATTGTATTGCAGAAAAGAACGCATCCGTTGAGGAAATTTCTGCAGTTATAGAAGGAAGTTGATTCCACTAACTGATAGTTCTCGGGAAAAAACTGCTGAAGGACGATGTGTTGTATTTATATTACGTTATTTTGTCTTCATGATCTTTGCGGGCTGAAATGTAGTGAGGCCGGCCTAAGCATACGTCACGGGGGATTCCAGTATGAGAAATAATTATGCTGTGCAATAGATACAGTCAATACGATGCCTTCTGGTGCTGCGCACTTCCATTTTAACTTCAGCTTAGCTTCCGTCACACTGAATGGTCGGTCAGGACAGATCCCTGCGGGACCCCTTGCTTATCGGTTTCACCTGGTTTTTTTTTTTCTTCTCTAAAAACCTCATGCATACAGTTTTCTTAAAATGCAGTTTCATTTCCCATCGTTGGCACCACGCGTACAGTGCACATAGGTCGTTTTGGATTAAGGATCAGTCAGTTTCAGATGTAATCTGACGGTATAAAATGCAGTCGTCTGCAAATAGCCTAATATGGGATAGTATGTTTTCGTTAATGCAATTTATATATAATAAAGAAAAGTAATGGTCGCAGAACTGATCCCTCAGGTACCCCTGACGTAACACTAGTTATATCAGACTGTTCGCTGTTTACAACTACATATTGTTGCCTCTCATGTAGATATTCAGCAATCCATGCAATAACTCAAAGATTTATATTGAAGCCAGTTAATTTTTGCAACAATAATCTAGTGCGAAACAGTGTCGAACGCATTTTGAAAGTCGTAGGAAATGCAGTCAACTGAAAATTTGTCGTCCAGTGCTGCTGCCAAAACATGGGTAAACTCAACCAGTTTTGAGACACATGATAGCCCCTGTCTAAATCCATGCTGGTTAGAGCTCAATAGGGAATTACTATCTATGTGCTTTACATTCATTGTATATAAAATATGTTAGAGAATTTTATTGCCTACGAAGTGAGTGATAGGGAGCAGTAATAGTTCACGGCATCTATATCTATCTACTAGCCGCCTACGACTCTTAGCTCTCCTGGCCCTCTCAATAATGGTGTCACTACCAAAAGTAGTATGACATTACATGACTGTATGACGAACATAATTCCCGAGTGAAAACATAAAATCACATGTTTGTCATCAATTTCATGATTCACATTTCATGGTCTTGCTGCTTTTCTGGTGGTTTCGTTTAGATGAAATACCTACTCTCGGAAAATTGGTATGGTATTCCATGACTGCATTACGAACATAAGTGATAGACCCTAGCGAGGTAATCATGACATGCATGTCATGATTTTCATGTTATGACTAGTCAAGTCTACACGTTACTCTCATGGTGCACTCACTGTCGTTTCACTAGCTTCAGATGTACCAAATTTCGTATTACGGGACGTGAATGGATGACGAAGGTAAATGAAGCGTCCAAACATGATAATCATGACATGGCTTTCATGTAAACATGACTACATGCTACAGCCTATAGCATACTCTCAGCCGTTTTGATAGCTCACCTATATCAAATTTGGTATCAGGTGACGTGAACAGCGACGAAGATAAATGACATGTCCAAGCATAATAATATTATATGCGTGCCAGGTAAAACATGACTACATGCTCCGCTTATAGCGTGCTCACGGACTTTTCGCTAGCTCTACATATGCGAAAGTTAGTATTACATGACGTTGATGGACGAGTAAAATAAATGCACGTCTGAACAAGATAACCGTGATATCCGTGTCTGTAAAATGTCACTACACGCAACACTCATAGCGCGCTCGTGGCCGCTTCGGCTTGCTCCACATATACCAAATTGGTATCGCATGACGTGAGTAGACTACGAAGGTAAATGACACGTCCAAACAAGATGGTCATCACATGCGTGTAATGTAACAGCATGACGACATGCTACGGCCATAGCGTCTCACGGCCGCTTCGCTACCTCCACATATCACATCACGTCACACTAGATTTTGGTATCACGTGACGTAAATAAGAGGCCAAAGGTAAATGAAACATGCAAACATATTAATCATGGAATGTAAGTCATGTAAGACATAATTTACGTCCGCAGTCATACGTTGTGATGACTTTAAAGGGTGACATATAAACCTTCCTCATTCGTTCTTCGTATATCATCGATTCCAAAGTACTTGGGACTGCCAGTTTTTTTTTTTTCTTCAATAGCTCACCCAACTTAAAATAGCTACGTTTGCCCAATTCACGCGGTTGCTTCCGCTCTTATTTTACGTATTTGATACAACCACTACGGCATTTCCGAATCCATTTGGTTAAACGCTCTCGAAGAAGTAACACAAAAAATTCAAGACGCACGGGGTTTTCACATTCCGCTCCTTGAGCGGAGATACTTGCCCAGACTGTATTTTGCGGTTGTACTTGCAGTCACGTGGTGCACCCAGCTTTGCGTATTGTACGATCGCTGCAGTCAGCTTTGTGTTCCTTTTTTTTTTGGTCCAGTAACACTGAGTTATTCTCTAGTTTAGCATTAGGACAGCAGCGTTCCAAGGGAGTTCCCAGAGAGCCATGTCCAGTCAATCTGTCCTAGCTTAGATGTGCTGAACAATCCTATTGTTGACACAACAGCTGCTTTGTTGCAATCTTTAGTTCCTCCGGCCCGCCGTACTCGCTCCAGTCGGGTCTCTTTGGACGCGCTGGCGGCATCTTTCCTGTCTGGTCATCTTCGGGACTTGATGTGGCAGCTGAGAAGGGGTCTGCTTTCCACCACTGACTGTCAACAAAGGTGGAGAAAGGTCCAGTCAGCCACATGCCCCGACTGCTCCCTACGGAAAACAAATCAGCATGTTCTGAGGCAATGCGTTATCGCTCGGGTTTTTTGGAGAGCCGTGCATACTGGATTCTGCAGTCAATAAAAAGAAACGGTTGTTCCGTCAGGCAAAGCAGACTAATTCGTTAGCCCGTTGGCACGTGTACAAATCTGTCCTTTCCGAATACAGAGCAGCTATCAAGGAAGCCAAGCGCGTTTTTCTTAATGATACCCTTCCTTCAATTCTTGTAACCAACCCTTCTAAGTTTTGGAAAACTGTTAAACCTAGGGAAAAGATAAACATTTCGCTTACGAACTCAGATGGGCAGCCAGTTCGCTGTGAAGAGTGTTGCATTGCATTAAATGATTTTTTGTTACTTCTTTTTCAAGTTGTTCGGCTTCTGCGTTGCCGCAAATGCCTAGTCGTGATTTTTTACCCATGTATCCTGTTACCGTTGATGCCGTTGGAGTGCAAAATTTAATTCACAAGCTTAAGTTATCCTCTTCTTGTGGCGTAGATGAAATCAACTCAAAGTTTCTAAAAAACACTGCATTGTATTCATCAATTTACTTGTCCTTAATCTTTTCGCAATCTATTCAGACCTCCACTTTGCCGCTTGACTGGAAGGTGGGGAAGGTGGTCCCTCTGCACAAATCTGGTAACACACAGTCTCCTCTCAATTACAGACCAATTTCTCTAACCAGTGTTCCTTGTAAAATGTTAGAACATATAATTTACTCCAACCTTGTCTCATTCCTAGAATCAAATTCTCTTTTTACTCCCTACCAGCACGGATTCCGAAAAAGAGACTCATGTGAAACCCAACTTCTTTATTTTACTAATGACATAGGATCGGCTTTAGATCGCGGCTCACTTGTGCATTGCATTTTTCTTGACTTTCAAAAAGCTTTCGATAAAGTACCTCACCAATTACTCCTCCTGAAAATTAGTGCCTTAAACATTGACCCGAACATTCTTAAATGGATTGAATGCTTTCTGACTAATCGCACTCAGTTTGTAACAACTAATGGCTATAACTCACCTCTTTCTAAAGTAACATCCGGCGTACCCCAAGGTTCCGTATTAGGCCCTTTACTCTTTCTTATATATATTAATGATCTCCCAGACAGCATTAACTCCGCTATAAGGTTATTTGCAGATGATTGTGTAATTTACCGCGAAATAAACAATGAATATGATAACCAATTTCTACAGTCAGACCTTGACACTGTCTCAACCTGGTGCAATAAATGGCTTATGACTCTCAACTCTAACAAATCTAAATGCATGTCAATAACCCGGCGATCTATTTCTCCCCCCTGTACCTACAGAATTAACGCCGTTCCCCTCCAGCATGTCTCTTCATATAAGTACCTCGGCGTTTACATTACCAACAATCTATCTTGGCACACGCATGTTACCTCCATCTGTAATAACGCTAACCGAACGCTAGGATACTTACGCCGCAACTTTTCTCGCGCTCCGCTGTCCCTCAAAATTCTATTATACCGATCACTAATTCGCCCAAAGCTTGAGTACGCGTCCGCTATATGGGATCCCATGCAGCAAAATTTAATTAACGCGTTAGAATCTGTTCAGAACCGCTCAGTTAGGTTCATTTGTTCTAATTATTCCCGTACTGCTAGCATATCAGAAATGAAATCTAACCTAGACCCACCCAATTTAACTGTCCGGAGGAAACTGGCGCGACTGCATTTTTTTCATAAGATATTTTTTCACAATCCATCAATGAAGCGAGACCTCATTTCACAACCGTCATACCACTCATCGCGCATTGATCATCAGCATAAGGTTGCCATTCCGTTTTGCCGCACCAAATTCTTTTCAGCAGCCTTCTTACCGAAAACAGCCGCCGATTGGAACCACCTTCCCTCTTCCGTTGTATCAATAACAGACCCTTTGTTATTCAAGACTGCAATTTCTCAGCATTGCTTGTAACTATACGCAGTTTCCATTATCTATCTTTGTCTTGTATGTGCTTGAATTCTTATACATTTTTAGTTGACTTATGTTGCCTTCCTGATTTGCGCATCTGATACTTGTTTCTTTATTTTGTCTTTTTTTTCTTGTGTGTTATATATGTTGTACCCACCCCCTCTGTAATGCCCTACGGGCCCTGAGGGTATTCTAATAAATAAATAAATAAACTCAGGGATTTATATTGAAGCCGGTTAATTTTTGCAACACTAATCTAGTGCGAAACAGTGTCGAACGCATTTTGAAAGTCGAGGAAAATGGAGTCAACTGAAAATTTGTCGTCCAGTGCTGCTGCTAAAACATGGGTAAACTCAACCAGTTGTGAGACACATGATAGCCCCTGTCTAAATCCATGCTGGTTAGAGCTGAATAAGGAATTACTATCTATGTGTTTTACAATCATAGTATATAAAATATGTTAGAGAATTGTATTGCCTACAGAAGTGAGTGAGATGGAGCAGTAATAGTTCACAGCATCTATATCTATCTACTAGCCGCCTACGACTCTTAGCTCTCCTGGCCCTCTCGATAATGGTGTCAATACCAAAAGTAGTATGACATAACATGACTGTATGACGAACATAATTCCCGAGTGAAAACAAAAAAATCACATGTTTTCATGAATTTCATGATTCACATATCATGGTCTTGCTGCTTTTCTGGTGGTTTCGTTTAGATGAAATTACAGAAAATTGGTATGGTATCCCTTGACTGCATTACGAACATAAGCGATAGACCCTAACGAGGAAATCACGACATGCATGTCATGATTTTCATGTTATGACTAGTCAAGACTGCATGCTACTCTCATGGTGCATTCGCGGTCGTTTCCCTAGCTTCAGGTATACCAAATTACGTATTACGGAACGTGAATAAATGACGAAGGTAAATGAAGTGTCCAAACATAATAATCATGACATGGCTGTCATGTAAAACATGACTACATGTTCAGCCATAGCATACTCTCAGCCGTTTCGATAGCTCAACATATACCAAATTTGGTATCAGGTGACGAGAACAGACGACGAAAATAAATGACATGTCCAAGCATAATAATTATTATATGCGTGTCATGTAAAACATGACTACATGCTCCGCTTATAGCGTGCTCACGAACTTTTCGCTAGCTCTACACATGCGAAAGTTAGTATTACATGACGTTGATGGACGAGTAAAATAAATGACACGTCCGAACAAGATAACCTTGATATCCACGTCGTGTAAAATGTCACTACACGCAACACTCATAGCGCGCTCGTGGCCGCTTCGCTTGCTCCACATATACCAAAGTTGATATCGCATGACGTGATTAGACGACGAAGGTAAATGACACGTCCAAACATGATGGTCATCACATGCGTGTAAAGTAAAGCATGACGACATGCTACGGTCATAGCGTGCTCACGGCCGCTTCGCTGCCTCCACATATCACATCACGTCATGCTAAATTTGGTATCACGTGACGTAAATAAGACGTCAAAGGTAAATGAAACATGCAAACATAATAATCATGGAATGTAAGTCCTGTAAGACATAATTTACGTACGCGTCATAACGTTGTGATGACTTTAAATTGACATATAAACCTTCCTCATTCGTTCTTCGTATATCATCGATTCCAACAGTACTTGGGATCTGCCGGTTTTTTTTTTTCTTCAATTGCTCACCCAACTTAAAATAGCTACGTTTACCCTATTCACGCGGTTGCTTCCGATCTTATTTTACGTATTTGATACAACCACTACGGCATTTTCGAATTCATTTGGTTAAACGCTCTCGAAGAAGTAACACGAAAAATTCAAGACGCACGGGGTTTTCACTTTCCGCTCCTTGAGCGGAGATACCTGCCCAGACTGTATTTTGCGGTTGTACTTGCAGTCACGTGGTGCACGCAGCTTTGCGTATTGTACGATCGCTGCAGTCAGCCTTGTGTTCCTTTTTTTTGGTCCAGTAACACTGAGTTATTCTCTTGTTTAGCATTAGGAAAGCAGCGTTCCCAGGGATTTCCCAGAGAGCCATGTCCAGTCAATCTGTCATAGCTTAGATGTGCTGAACAATCCTATTGTTGACACAACAGCTGCTTTGTTGCAATCTTTAGTTTCTCCGGCCCGCCGTACTCGCTCCTGTCGGGTCTCTTTGGACGCGCTGACGGCATCTTTCCTGTCTGGCCATCTTAGGGACTTGATGTGGCAGCTGGGAAGGGGTGTGCTTTCCACCACTGACCGTCACCAAAGGTGGAGAAAGGTCCAGTCAGCAACACGCCTCGACTGCTCCCTACGGAAAACAAATCAGCATGTTCTGAGGCAATGCGTTATCGCTCGTGTTTTTTGGAGAGCCGTGCATGCTGGATTCTGCAGTCTTGGAGTAGACCACTGCGTTTCATATGGGCGTTGTTCTCGAGGCCGCTTCGCCTGCCTACTCGTTGTTTCTAGTGCTTACTGTCTTTGGCGCAATCGCTGCAAGGCGGTTGCAGCAGGCCGTCGCCGCTGTACTCTCTTCCCAATCTTGGAGTAACTGTGCACAGAGCTGTTATCTATTCTGTCGGATGAACTCTTTTTTCTCAGCGAGGGAGAATCACTTCGACACTGGTCCTGCCCTTTCTGTTCGTCTGTGAAACGTGCAAAACTAGTCTTCCGGCCTGCCTGGTTTTGGTAGGCTGATGCTCGTTCAGTACCAGCAGAAACGCCATATAAATGGGTGAATTTACATATTCATCTCTTATTTGTGCCTTTTGCTTTTCATGTAATGCACGTTTGTACAGAATTTTTTGAAACAGCTTTGTGTGCTTGTGCATGTCCGGTTCTGTTGAAGTGTACTGTACAAAAGTACTTAATGTTCACTGCCTGTAAATAACTTTTTCTAAACACGCTTGTCAAGCAAAGAAAATGCTCCATTTCTTTCATATATCTCATGCGTCACCGTAAAATCGTTCATGGCGTAAGGGGTGGCTTTACGATCTTCTTTAGTTGAGTACAAAGTACTCTAAGGCGTTAATGACTTTTTCCAACCACGCGTTTTATAACCGTGTATAACTCCATGTAACTGAAACAGCCTATGGCTCTCCCATAGTAGAGTGCGTATTTTGCTCTAAAGCGTTAGCCATTCAATATAAGCACAAGAAGCACACTTAACAAAGAGCAAGAAAACTATCAATAGCAACGAAATAGAAACGATCACGTTGAAATGACGTGCGTGATGAATCGTGCGAGTGTATCTGGTTCAGATTATGGATGGCCTTGCATGCATGTGAGAAGTTACTAAAATGTGCAGCCGTACCGAGTGATCACTGTCCCAACTGCGGCAGAAGAAAACGGCACAGCACGCTATGTTCGAAAGCTCGGTGGCGGAAAGTGTCTGACAAACGTTGTAACGCCTCTTCGTCATTCGCACATCCCGCATGAGAACTGAGGGGGTCTGTTCGCCCGACTGGTCCTCACAGTGACCTTGTCCGTAACTGTGCGGTGACACTGTTCAGTGGAAGCGTGAAGCAACCCTCTTGAAGGAGCCTACCCATTCTTCAGAACATACACCTCATTGAGTTGATAAACCTCGATGAGTAGCTCAAGAAAACCACAGCAAATTCACGGAGTGAATGAAAAGTGCAGAGAAGTGCCGGAGGGATTAATAGTAAACCGTGAATCGTCGCAACAGTGGCCACGCCTGTTCATCCGCTGTCTGTCTGTCTGTCTGTTCATCCGTCCGTCCGTCTCTCTGTTTGTCTGTTCGTCCGTCTCTCTGTCTGTCTGTTCATCCGTCCATCCATCCTTCTCTCTCTGTGTCTGTCTGCCTATTCATCAGTCCATCCGTCTATCTGTCTCTCTGTCTATCCGTACGGCCGTCTCCCTGTCTGTCTGCCTGTCCATCCGTCCAGCCATCAATCTGTCTGTCTGTCGGTCTGTATGTATGTATGTATGTATGTATGTATGTATGTATGTATGTATGTATGTATGTCTATTTATCCGTTTGTCCATCTGTCTGTCTGTCTCTCTGTCTCTCTGTCAGTCTGTGTGTCTGTCTGTCCATCGGTCTGTCCGTCTCTCTGTCGGTCTGTATGTCTGTCTGTCCATCCGTCCATCCGGTTTTTTGTTTGTCTATCCATCCGTCCCTCTGTCTGTCTGTCCATCGATCCGTCTGTGTTTTTGTTTGTTTGTCCATCCATCCGTCCATGTGTTTGTCAGCCTATCTATCCCTCTGTCCATCTCTCTGTCTGTCTGTCTGTCTGTCTGTCTGTCTGTCTGTCTGTCTGTCTGTCTCTTTGTCTGCCTGTCTGTCTGTCTGTCTGTGTGTCTGTTCGTCTGTTTCTCTGTCTACCTGTCTGTCTGTATGTATGTCTGTCTGTCTGTCTGTTCGTCTGTTTCTCTGTCTACCTGTCTGTCTGTCTGTATGTATGTCTGTCTGTCTGTCCATCCATCCGGCCATCTGTATGTCTGTCTGTCTTTCTTTCTGTCTGTCTGTCTGTCTGTCTGTCTGTCTGTCCATCCGTCCGTCCGTCTCTCTGTCTGTCTGTCTGTCTGTCTGTCTGTCTGTCTGTCTGTCTGTCCGGCCACATCTATATGAAGACGGTGGCGTCCCAGACACTGCGATCAGACTCAACTCCGTCTTTAAGGTATAATGCAAAAAAAACTTGCTGATTTAACTGTGCTCGGAAGCGCTCTGATGTCACTTGAGCGTCCCCACGTCTCTCTTTTCGCTCGCACTTTTCTTCTTCCTCATTTCCTGTCCTAGCCCGGAACGTGAAAAATAATCAACATTCCCGACCGCGCTAAGTTAAACACATAGTTCCAGTGGGCACAATCATTGTGTCAGCCTGATAGCGAGGTGACTGCCTTGTAACTTGATCTTGCAGGAACGAATGAGACCGTCGGCACTGCGGTACACTTCCGTGACCCTTGCAAGCTTCCATAGCTGGCGTGGCATGTTGTGCGCATGCACGAGAACAATGTCCCCTTGCTTCAATGCTGTAGTTGATTTCGTGTCGGCAAAGTGTGCAGATCATAATTGCAACAGCTATTCTTCTTGCCAACGCTTCCAAAAACTTTCAACCAGCAGCTTCCTGTAGTTGTGTCTGCGTATGGCGTCTGCTCGCTAGGAGTTACTGTTGAGTTCATCAGCGGTCGCATACGGTATGGAAGTGAACCTACGTCCAAGGAAAAGTTCGGCTGGTGTCAAAGTGCGCATACGGTATGGAAGTCAACCTTCGTCCAAAGAGAACTTCGGCTGGTGTCACAGTGCAAATTCTCCTGCATCTGTCTCGATGAAAGTCAGACGCCTAGAATTTACGACTGCTTCGACCTCCACCAGCACTGTCGATATTTCTTCGTTGTTCAGACGAGCTTTGCCGATAATTTTTTCAGCGGATGCTTCACTGATTGTACGA